>WEKX01011666.1:271957-327365 GCA_013390025.1 Pitta sordida
CCCGCCCCGTCACGGCCAGCGGCCGGGGACGAAAAAATCGCCCGGCGGCACCGGGCCCGTTAAGGGCAAAGCGGGTGGGGGCGGCCCGGCAGCCCCGGCGGGGCTCAGCGGGGCGGGAGGCGAGGGGACATCGGCGGAGCAGCCGCCACGTGCCAAGGCTTGGGGCTGCCAAGGGAAACGCGTCCCTCATGGGTCTTGCCTGGAGCTATAGGAGAGCCCGTGGGGAGAAAGGTTGTTGGGAGAGAAGGCCAGGGGTACGTGCTGTACATGGTGACAGCCCGTGCAAGAGCCACAGCTTTACACGCCAAGTTAAGCCATGCATTGTTTCTTTGCTGTGATTTAAAAATGGAAATAAATGCATGGTATAACATCTGTCAGACAAATGCCCTGAAGAGAAGCCCAGTAAAGCATTAATCCTGGTCTGATCCCAGAAGCCTAATGTACCATTACGAGTGTCCATTGCTGGCTGCTGAGCTTGACCGCGCCACACAAGAATCCTTCACCCAGCACTGTGGCTCACCCTTTCCAAAAGGAGTGTGGTCTCACCAGCTAGTCATCTCTGACAAAATAAAGGTACTGTGCAAGTGAAAAAGAATACACAGTTCATCTTCTTCAGCTGTGGGCACTTCAGCAGAGATTCCATGTGGGACACTTGGAAGATTTGATAGAGATATTTCAGTTACCAATGGAAAGAAGAGGCAGTAATGCAAGCAGATTTGCAGCCCTGACACTATGTTGATACAAATCAACCTTCAAGATCTTCTCTGAATGCAGAAATGGACTAGGGCAAATCATTTTAAAATTTAGGGAACCATGAAAGAAGGAAGAAGGGAGAATTGGCCAGAAAAACTCATGCTATGAGGAGTCTGCTGCAAGATAAGGTATTTCTGCAGGTGATTTCCTCCACTGCAAGGCACAGCAGACAGCTCAACAGAGAAGCAGACAAGCTTTCTTCTCCTCTATTTAACTTTTGTGTCCTCCCATTGGCAGCATGCCTCTTTACTTCTGGCAGCTCTCTACTTCCTTTACTATGGATTTGGAATTCCTGTCAAGTTATTGCATTAAAGTACAATGGGGATAAAGAGTGTTCTTCTCTCATCCTGCTCCACAACTTGTATTATTCTTCAGCTCTGTCATCAACAACTGGCAGTACAAAAATCGGAAGCCTGAAAGCACTTAAAGGCATCACAGCCACCAAATATATTTACAGAACTCTAGTGCTCCATTGTGGTTTCTAAAATATGGTCAGTTGTGTTGAATCAGAAATCAAGTAACAGAAACCCTAACCTCGCTGAAAGCCAAACGTTCTTAATCCTTCGGGGAATGACGATGCAAGCACAAGCCCACCCTATCCCTTCTGTTCCTTTTGATTTTCTCTCGACTCAAATCTAGTTTAAAGCAAAATGCCCAAAGAGCAACATAAAATTCTTCCAGTTCTGAGTAAAATATCGTTTTCTGCAGGTAGATCTGATGTTTACTTGGACTCACTGAATGAATGTGGGTTTTGTCCTGAGTCAGAAAGCAATTGGAGTGTTTCCAGTACAGAGCTGAGCACAAAGAAAATCACTATTCACTATTCGTAGCTTCTGAAATTGATCACAAACAACAACTGATAAACTTCCCTGCTACTGTGGCAACAAGAAGGGACAAAAGCATGTACAGTCTGTACTCTCTGTGCTTTCCATTGCTGAGAAAATAACTATTCAAGAAGTATCATATACCTCCTTATTTAAGCAATCCATACTCCCCGGGCCATTTTAGCACCACTCATTTTGGCCCAAGTTTACTTGGTTTTGTTACACTTGGAAACAACCTAGAGCTCTGGCGTGACCTTCCATATGCAGTGGTAAATGAAGGCATCCTCCCAGTGCAGTAATCCGAGACAGAAGTTCTGCCCCAGCACAGCCTATTACATAATGAAGCAGAGGACAGAGAAGAGGGATAGCCCCGAATCCCAGCCTCTACAAACTTCCCAACAGAATAGAGAACCAGCTCAACATCAGTAGTACAAGAACATTAAACATCAGCTTAGACATGGAAGTTATTTTAATGAGGTTTTATTTAAGTAAACTCATTGCAAGTAGCCTTCTGTTTTGGCAATAGTCAGATGGAACGCCGTTGTACAAATGCCAAATGCCTCCCAACCCAGCAGTAGAGTAAAACAGTTGAAAAGCCTACACAGCTGTTTCCCAAAAACCTGGAGAATGCTTTTACACCAACCACAATAAACCCAGCCCAGCAGATAAGCCAGGCACTTTGAAACGGATGGACAGATAAGGATGGACAGAAATGCTGCTTCTGGAGCAAGTTTCCCAAGGCTTGCCCTGCCACTCCTTACAGACTATAGGTATCTGGTCAACGGTCTGGGAAGGGATGAGATGTGCCCAAAGTGTTCTATGGCAGACAGTCAATTAAAAAGATCCCTCTTCAAGAAAAATACACAGCTCTAGTAAAAGCCCAGGTAGAACATATTTCAGCAGGGGGTGGCAATCATTTATTAATCTCTTTCTACCAAAATCCTACCAAGTTTATCAACGTGAATTCACCCTCAATGTGACATTTAAGTGAACAAGCGGAAGGCTTTAAATGACCCACTCCTTTGAAGCCGTAGCTGGGAGTTACACTTCTCAGCCATGCAAGGCTGCAGAAGAGCAAAGTTCACTGCCTAAAACAATCTTAGAAGATGACTGCTAGTGCATTTCTTTCCCATATTAGTTAGAACCTCTCCAGATAAATCTATTCTTCCAAACATGTTCAGACTCTCAGCCCAGCTTTCTGTATTAGTACAGGGAGGAGGGGAAGCCACGGAAGGGGAGCTGTGCTTTTAAAACTAGAAACTGGATTCTCTTCAACCAATTTAACTTCTGACCTTCTCAGCTGTTGGATCAAGTTGTTGCAGCAGGCATGGAGCCAGACAAGTAAAACATAAGGGCATGCAAGTTGCTCTGCAGCCACTCTCTGCCTCTTGAGCCATGCAAAAGAAAGGTGCCACACATCAGACTGCAGTAACTTTTATCTAAAGATTAAAATCTGGAGCCAATTACAAAAACTGAAATTGAGAAGTTAAATGGATTTTTTTTTTATTCCCATGTCACAGGTAATGAACTGGGGCAGTGGGGTGAAAGAAAAGAAAAAAAAAAGAAAATCAGTAGCATCTAGCAGTAGAGAACAAGGCTCGGAGTGAGGAAGATCATGCTGGACTCCCACACGTTTGTAACTGCTTTCTAGGTTTCATCTGAGCCTAGGCACAAGCACTTGCTGTGAATGAGTGCATGGTGAGCTGCTAATCTGATTTTTACATGAAATAGCCTGAATGGAAGTTAAACAGAAAATAATGATAAAATGTTTTGAAAATTTTTAATCTTACAGATATAAAAGAACAGTATATTTACTTCATCAGATGACTTTGAATGAGAAATGTGCTTTATTCCTTTCTGTCACAGACAGGCTGAGTAATCAGTGACCAGTCAGTTATCCTTTTTGTGCCACTAACCTTTAATGCAAAATGGAAAGCAGCTAGTTTCTACAGCAAAAAGTGTTGTACAAAGAAAGAGTGGAGTTATCCAACAGAATAACCAGTTGTGTCTTCAGGAAACTACGCGGTCACCCAGCATTAATGTTTTCAGTATTTTCTCTGAACTGAAATCACAGCCCCAGTGCTGACAGCAGAAGTTTTCCCACCTTCTGCCCTGGGTCCCACATTTCACCCTGTGTGCCTGTTTGAGTCTCAGGCAGAAGTCGTACTAATGAGGGCACAGAACAAAACAGCAAGTTTATAAAAGGCACAGAAAATGAAAATTTTATTTTTATTTTGCCTGGAAACACAACTCCCCTGACTAAAGTGTCAACGTTTATATATTTAAGACCAAATAGATCATACAGATTTTATCACAAAGGTTTAGCAAAAAACCAAACAACATTAAAAAGTATACAGGAATTCAACAGTTCTTTAGAAAAAATATTTAAAAAATCAGCAAGAATCATGCCTGTCCCTGAACATAGAGTTCATAGTTGGCCTTTAACACAAATTCGAAGTAAGCATTGTATTTCAAGTTGCCAAGTTCATTTGCTTGCAGCAAGTCCTTCACCTCTGGTAAATATTCACTTAATTGAACTCCTACAACACAAAATAGTTTATTACAACACTAATAAAAGTACATTTCATTAGCAGTTAAGATTATTTTAAAGTAAACACTTGTGCCTGCTTCACAATTAAATTACTCTTTTGGAATTAGGAAGCTCGAATTCTACTATAGACGTCAAGAAATACAATAAAACTTAAGTAGTCAGTAAAACTGAGCTAAAACAGTGGGGTTTTTGCCTAAACAGAGCTCAGTAATTTAACAATTAAGCTTAAAATCCAAGTTTTTACATATCACTTCACCAAAATAAAAATAAATAATAAAAAAAAGAGGGGAGAAGAGGGGAGGGGGGAAGGGAAAGGTTCAGTCAAGTTAATAAATATGTATCAGTGCATTCTAGGGTGTGAGACATTTACAAAAGGAACAAAATTGAAATGATGGAATGCGCAAAATCAGAACAGTTTTGAAAAACTTATTTTTTCTATTTTTCACACGAAGTCTTCTCTGTTTTGGAAAAAGTCCATATGCAGTAATATTCAAAACAGAGTGACTCAATTGCTTCCCTCACTTCCTACGGTCAGCTTTAACTAGCGAGTGAGAAGTGGGGGGCTTTTATTTGGGGAGGTGGGGGGGATTTATTTGTCTCTTTTTTTTTCTTTTTTGCTTTTGGAGAGGGAAAACAAAAGCAAAAACCATTTTAGCTAAGGTAGATTAAGCTCTTCTGAGTGACAGTCAATTAGTCATTAATCCTGTATCCTACAGAGGATATTAATTTAACTCCAGAAGACTTACTTTACTGTACTGTAAGAAACTGCTAAAAGTCTGATAGGTGCCCTACTGAGCAAATAATTTGAGGGTACTAAGATTATAACCCAGAAATCTGCTCATGCCTACCTCCCTGAACATTTTACGCAGATAGAATTAGTTCTGTGTGATTCTCATTGTCTAGCATTTTTATTACTCTGAGAATTTATTTACATGACTTCTTACATATTAGTGTTCCTCTTAAGCAGCTTTTGAAACAACTAAACAATTTAAATTGCTTCAATTACATTTAAGTACACTTTACCTTCTTTCAACAGCTTCTGCAGTATTTTCACAAATATACTATCTTTAGATGCTTCAATTGGATCATCTCTACCATCTGAACAGGACCATCTGCAAGCCAAAGAATTGGAGAAAGCATTGTACAGATTAAAGAAAATGAAAATTAACAAGAACAAAAACCACAGAAAAATGTTAGATATTATCAAAGGTGATGAATACATGTCCACGTGGAAGCATTATGTGCTTGTAGCTCAAAGCAAAAGGTTTTCCTATCTTTGTTAATTATTCTTTATTCCAAAAGTAAGACTGCAGTAAAATGGCACTACTATAATGCAGTCCAGTTAAGAGGGCAATAGATTTTTTTCCCATAAACTATAAACTATATGAACTATAAACTTTATAAACTATAAAAAAATCCTCCCAAACAACATTATTTCTTTGATAAAGTGAAACTATTATCCGTCAAGTTTAGAATTAGCTGTTCTCAGTAACTATATTGTATAATTGAGATTATGAAAGTATAGATTTTTTTTTTTTGGTAGACTAAAGCAAAATAAGCAATTTTTTAACACATGTGAAAAAATCAAACCAAACCCGCCCCCCCCCCCAAACATTGAGAAAAGGAAAAAGAAAAAAACAAGGCAATCGTAAAATCCGAGCTGCAGGCCTGTAACAGCACAGATACAAAACAAAGTTTGTCTGCCTTGTAATTAAATGTGAAACCTCAGGAATGTCAGTCTCATCTGTGACAAAAAAAAAAAAATTACAGATTTCTCTAAGAAAAAGGTTTTCTAAGTGGCAATTTTTCATCCTTGCAAAGCTTAATATGTAGCACTTTTAAGTCAACACTAACATCACAGAATCACAGAATATTATGAGTTGGAAGGGACCCACAAGGATCATCTAGTCCAACTCACCATCTAACACCCGTAAAGAGACCGAGTGTTCTGCTGTGGTTCTAACCTCTTAGTTGCTGTAATTTCCTGTTCCATATGTTAAGCTGCCAGACAAAACCAGTTCTCATCTCTCTCCCTAAACCACCGAGGGCTAGTGGGACATGACTGCAACAGATCCAGATCTGGCTCCCAGAAGCTGTTACTGACAAATCCTCTGTCCCTCACCGAAACCATGGCTTTATCCTGGATGTCGCTTCATCTCCTAAATACCCAGGATTTCAGCTTTTATTCCACAGGGAAGAACGTGAAAGGAAGGAGGGAAGGGAGTAAGGGGATTTTCTCCTCTTAGGCACAGAGGAGTATAGTGAGGACTCTACCACCCTACCCAAGAACCTCAATGCCATCTGTAGCGTTTAAAGCTAGAAAACAGATGCCATCCTTAGAAGTAGGTACTGCAACGTGTCGAACGCTTTTTCTGCACACAGATGGAAGTTAAAACTACCTCTTCTGCAACAGGAGTCAATCTCTTTGTAAAGTCTTTGCGGACCTTGCAGGACCGGAAACTCAACTGGGACATCAAGCTTTCTAAACACTATTCAGACATCTCAAATTGCATCTGGTTAACTACAAATCTTGTCAGCAAGATTTGAACAGTTAAAACATTACATTCAAAACCCTGTTCTTGGCCCAGGGAAGACAGGTCATAAACCAGTAACTGGACTGGTGCCATGCAGGAGTTCTGGATTCTTCCATCTTTAAAGTAATAGAAAGAGAATACTTGGAATAGTGTGAACTTCTTTCTGCACAGTATTTGTGTCATATCTGGCAATAAATTATTCATGCAACTAGGAATTTATTTTCTGGAAACTACTGTCCTTTGGAATATATCTTATGCATAAGTGTGAATCCATTGTGTTTATTTCCATGTGCTTATTTCCATTTTAATCACAAATGACATCTCTCTCATCTTTTCTTTCTTAAGACCCTCTTGGAACACACATGGGAGTTAGAAAAGCTGAAAACTTCTGAAACTCAGAAAGAAGAGGGAGGAAATGCCATTTGAGTTATTTAACCTGGGAGAGAACAGTACCACTGTTTGATGAGAAGACTCTTGTGACCAGTTGGATTCAGCCTGTATGACTAGAGAATAGGCCCTGTGGGGAGCGACTGCGGGAGCTGGGGTTGCTCAGCCTGGAGAAGAGGAGGCTCAGAGGTGACCTCATTGCTCTTTACAACTACCTGAAGGGAGGTTGCAGACAGGTGGGTGTAAATCTCTTCTCTCAGGCTGCCAGGACCAGAACAAGAGGGCGTGGCTTTAAGCTACACCAGAAGAGGTTTAGACTGGATGTTAGGAAGAGGTTTTTCACACAGAGAGTGATCTCTCAGTGGAATGGTCTGCCCAGGGAGGTGGTGGAGTTGCCATCCCTGGAGGTGTTTAAGAAAAGACTTGATGAGGAGCTCAGTGACATGGTCTAGACGATGGGAGACTTGGATGGATGGAGTGTGGTGCCTGTGGTTCCACGCCTGTGGGCCTGATCCCTGGGTGGGCATTCACTTGGGAGTTGGACTGGATGATCCTTGTGGGTCCCTTCCAACTCGGAATAACCTGTGAACCTGTACTTGATTTTTAATATCCCTAAAAGTGGCTCTTCTAATCAGTGTTTAGGCTTCAATCTCTTCCTGTCAGGACTGCAGCTTTAACTCCAAAAAATCATGAACTTGTCAATGTGGTTCAACGTCCAAAACCAAGCTAAATAAAAGCCTGCAGGGAGTGACCTCTGCACATGTTGCTTTTACCGGAAGGTTTTTAATTGAGATGCTTCAAAGGAAAAAAAAATTCAGCCTCGTCACTTCTTTTACCTCAGCAAAGGGTTCAAGAACAAAAGCTGCATGGGCACATTTCTGCCAGGTGCCAAGAATGCACAGAAGGTTCCCAGCGAGATAAATGAACAAAGCACTACTGACTTTATTTTGCTAGGGTTTCACTTTACAAATTAGAAGACATGTTCTGATCAGATACATTATGCTTCACTAACTTCATACTACAAAATTCAATGTTTTTGGTGAGTTAGAGAATAGTACACTAAAATGTAATTCTGGAAAAGCTATGCTACAAATATTCCCAGTAACTTATATTCATACTTACCCATCTCTTTGGAGAGCCTTACAGAAAATTTTAAGTTTAAGATCATTTACATCCACTTCCTCTTCCTTCAATTCAAATAAAGAGAAAAGACAGGCAAATTAAAATTTTAGGGATTTTTACAAAAGAAATAATCTCTCTCTCATACACATTACACCAATGTACTAGATTCTTCAATTGTGCTATATTAGTAAATGAATTCAAATATACAAATTTGATTTGGAAAGGGCAATCCGTTCATTACACAGAAAGTTTGAGATAATTACTGTCAAACTCCTTTTAAAATATAATATCAGAAAAAAGACCAGATTTTTTTTTTCCAGCTCTCGAGGTCCTGAAGCATCACACCTACTTTAAATTCCCCCCATAAGAGATAAGAGAAACCATGAACACTTGAATTTTAAATCCTGGAAGCCAGAGGATGGATCTCCATGTTATGCTACGTTTTTGTGAGAGAAAAGCAGGGGAAACTGGAAAACAGCTGGTTTTTAGACTATAAACCACCCTCTCAAATTTGTGCTGAATGGTTCTACACAAATTCTTACAAATTTTGAAATGTCATGGATTTAGAGTGACATTTATCTCATTGAGATGTAAAAAAAGTAATATATGTAATCGAAAAAAACCAGCAGACAATTGTTCAATGTTATTTACATGTTAAAAAGCTGGTGACTATCCCACATGGTCATGAAGTAATCAGTGAATAACTAATACGGAAGACATAAAAACTAAACTACTAAAACGAGCAGATCTTTGTTCCCATTTGAAGACAGCCTGTAGGGAAGCAAGGCTCTAAAAAAGAAACTATAGGCTATAAATGGGAAGTGAAGATGAAGAGTCTAATTTTTCTTAAATTATCTAAACCAAATTTGGCATTAAGTCTCCAGTGACTTAAAAACAAACTGAAAAAACACATCCATGGGTTGTTTTAATTACCATACACTAAGGTAGCATGATAATTAACTAAAGATGCACCATCCTAGCTTAAGTGATAAGCCTCTATGATAGAAATCCTTCAAAAAGTTTTCTTACCTCATCAATATATTCCAGAAGATCAAGTGCTTTCTTGAAGTCATACTCATTGGCTCTTCTGTTCTCATCACATATGTACATCTATGATATGAGAGATTAATGTGGAGAGTTATTTTTAGCCTACAAACGAATGTAACCAGTATAAGGGAGAAGTTATTGTAGGAAGGCCACCACGTATTTTCTACTTATATGACTTACTCATGAAAATATGTCTTGATTCAACTGCGAGTATTTTTATACCAAGGACTACACTTAAGGTTTTAGAGCAGCATTCCACCTACATGACAATGGTCTGTGGACAAACGATATTGGATGTAAGGCTGCTAGGTTTCAAATTTAAACACCATTTAAGGCTGTAACATTCCTGGACTCTTGTAGCCAGAGCTCAGCTCCACAAATAAGCCCTCAGAATTATTTTGGTAATTAAGCTCAAAGCAGTACTTAAGCACAATTACGGCCTTTTAAAAACAAAAAGTTTGCTAGCATTATTTCAAATTAACATTAACATTTTTAATTTACACTTCCAAAGTTTCATTCTCACATTGCAAGCAGCAAGTGTTAACACTGGTTTGATAACTGAGTGAATTCAGAAAGAAAAATGGCATGGTGCCAGAGCTTGCCAAATCATGAGTGACACTACCTACTCTTTCCTAATCCCACAAACAGCCTCACTTAAAGACACAGGTAATAACTTCACAATCTACTATTAGCACTGTTCTAAGAAAATGCAGAGAATGTAAACAAGTATGTTTTGGATTTTCCCCCGAATTACAGAAATGTAAGGAGTTGCAAAAGTGACACCGAGACAGGACCCAAATTTCTTTTAATGCATCGCTTTTATTCATGGAATACTTCTTGTGGACATCACTGGATACTAAAAATATGTGGCCAACAAGGCAGAAACACTAAGGCTACTGATTCCTGGCTACTACCAGAAAGGAGTGTGGAGAAGGAGTCAGCACTAGGAGTGATCCCAGCACTGTAGCACTTCGTGTTTTTCTTTCATTATGGGTTGGGTTTTTTGCAAAGACAAGAGAAGTAGAAAGACCTCAAGTGCCTCTTCGAAACAGGTGACCTAAAAGCCTCTTCCTGTGTCTAGTCATCTCTCTTTCTATCCTGCAGCATCCTTCTTCACTAATGTAGAACTCTTTGTTCATTCGGCCTTCCAAGTTCTGTCCTACCAAGATGCAAATGAAGGTAAAAACTGCCTCAGACCAGTAAATCAACTTCTGGCACTGATTTGATTTGCTTTTTCTTGTAGCAGCACTTTAAAGCACATATTCAATAAGAAGAAATTTGAACTAAAAGCCAACATTCTGAAGTCTGGCATTGGTAGAAACTAAGCAAAGTTAAAACAATTCATACATGGGATCTTAAAGTGCTTAGCAAGTCACATGAGGGATAAAGGCAGCTCTGATCTCCTTGTTTATTTTATCAACAAGGCAAAAGCCATACTGGAACTTTACCTGTGTAATGAAGAAAACAGCAGATACTTACATCAATGAGCTGAGATGCTGACAACACTGGCATATCATTGAGGTTCAGCTGTTTCTCTGCCAGTAATTGTTCGGGAAGTGTCTCCTGATGTAACAAGAAGCGCTCCTGCTCTGATATTTCTTGTCATTTAAGGAAATGAATGTTTCATGTTATTAAGATGTAATAATAAATTCTGTGGCACAATAGTAACTGCCAACTCAGTATTATTCAAGTCTACAAGTGTTTGTTATGAAGCACTCTGTTTGGACACTCGTTTACATTCCTGAAGCAGAGAAGTACTTCCACTTCGATACTGCTGTTCTGGTGAACTAGTTCTTATTTTCCGCTCATGTTCCCAGTGTAATGAAGATTGATAACTCTACTTTTTCCCCCCAAATATAAAACGAATACACAGGATTGGATGGAAGCTGTTGCACTATGCAGAAAATGAAGTTGGTTGCAATTTTTAGGAGCTACCTTTTGGCTGAAGACCTGTGCCATAGAACTGTTCCATCTCATGAATTATTTATTTTTTGATTGCTTTATATTTGCCAGTGTGATCTGCTTCAGGGTAAGAAACTTATTAGGCTGAGACAACCGAAATGGAATAGTATCAGCCACATGATATGAACCCTGCCCTTCCCACCTAGTTCCATTGCATAGGAGAACAGGGAAAATAATTCTAAGGATTTATTATTATTTATTTACAGGGATAATAATTCTAATTAATCATTTAATTATTTACAGGGATGATAATTCTAATCTAATCTGTTTAAATGGTTAAGCAAAATGTGGCAGGAATAAATATTCTTTATCAATAGGAAACTGAGATGCAAAGAGTTCAAATTTTAAAAATTACATTGTGTACCTATGTCATGTACAGTACAGAAATGTCTAGCAAAATCCAGAACAAATTTTGAGAGTCCACTAGTCTACTGAAGTAAAGCTTTGACCGTCTCATTTTTCTACAGTTTTCCTAGTTAAAGATGACAGTCTTCACATCAGCATAAATTTCAAGATTTCATGCAATGTTTTAAAACTTAAAATGTAAATAATTTATTATGAGATAAAAATAATTTACAGAGCCTGTTTGGTTAACATAATTGCTACCAGGCTTTTTCAACAGCATTTAAGAAACTGTACACAGCATAGATGGATAAATGTACAGATAAATAGAAGTAAGCTTGAGCAGTAACCTCGAGTCACATCCCAAAGTTTCCCCCTGGTGGCCAGAATCCTTTAACCAGTGATGCAGAATTGCTTTTTCAAAAACTCACAGCACAGGTGCTGCACAAACTGTTTTCCAAAGGGAGAGGAGCAGCGGAGCAGTGCAAGCACAGTGGCACCAGTGATGAAGCACAATAGCTATTCCCACTTTTTCCACTCACGTGGTTTCAATCAGAGCACAAAAAACCTGCCACAGTAACCTTTCTAGATACAGGGAGAAAGACTCCGAGAAGGCATTTCTTGATCACAAATGAATACATTTGCAGTTACATTACTGAAATGCAACACAGTTACTGGATTTCTTTGTCCAGCCCAAGAGGCTCAGGACTTGAGAAGAATTAAAAACAGAAAGCCATTCAACAAACAGGCCATAAGGAAATAAATAATTTTTACCTTGCATCTGAAATATAAAATGCAGATTCATAAAAACATATTCAGTGTGAATGGTTTACAAGTTTCAGTCAGTTCAGAACTGCCCAGTTTCTCAAAGTACTGTGTAGGTTTGGTATTTATACCAACATTTTACATGTTATTAGAAAAAATGAAAAGGTACAGATTTCCCATGCTCCTAGTCATAACTCAGAGGTCAAATTGAGGCTCCTGAGGTTACTGCCTCATGCTGCTTGTCCTTCCTAAAATGAGCAAAATCATCAGCCCATTTATCCTTACCACATTGAGTTGGAGCCCTTGATGTAAAAAATTAACAATCTGCAAAATGAACCTGATTCTAATTCAGTAACTTAGTCTGTTCTTCACTTCGTCCTGTTTTTATTTCTTACCTTCTATTTTCTCTTGCAGTACATCTTCCGAAAAGTCAGATGCTAGTGCAGCTAACTTGCTCAAGCCAAGAAGTGTTTTCTTCTTTGCAAAATATCGTGTTTCCATATTGGCTAAAGTTTGTAATGTTCTGTGAGCCTAAAATTAATAAAGATGTTAGAAATCAGTTTTATAAATTAAGACCAGAAGGTGAACAGACAACAATCTTATCTGAATAGCAGTCCCATGGCAATTTATTATCTGTAATACCATAACCATTACCTTATTTTTAAAGTTTGCACAAAAAACTTCTGCATTACACTCTTGGGGAAGAGACATAGGTCTCTCCTCTAACAATTAAAAAGAAAATCTTCTCAGTAGTAATCAATAAAAACTACCTTATGATCAAAGGATAAATTGCAACTTCACCTATTGAATCTCTGGGATCTAACTCAAGGCTTTACAAACACTAGGCAAATATTCTTTGACAGAACACTTCTGCATGCAGATCGATTTACCTGTTAATCTGGGAATTTGAAAAACAGAGTTATGTGTATAAATGTTTCAGTAAATAAGTATATAAGCAATAATTCATTTGTTTATCAGACAAAGGAACAAAGTTTCTGAGCACTTCCTCAGAAATAAAGTATCTAGACTGAATTAGCTGTATATTTTGTAATCCTTGCCCCTCCTTGTAAGTGCTTTGCTATACCTCAGAAAACACCAATCAACACAAATGGGGCATTGCAGTATTTTCAGAGTGTTTTTTGTTTGGTTTGGGTTTGTTTGGGGTTTGTGGGTGGCATTTTATTTGTTTGTTTATGGGACATATGGTATTATCTATCTATAATCTGCAGTAGGATAAATGTTTCCATGCTGTGCATACTTAACAACTGTGCACATGGATTAAAAGCCATTTTTGTTTGGAAATACTTTAACTGCTAAAGTGAAATACATTCATAAGTCTAACAGAAGGAAGGAGTGACAACAAAAAGAGGAGAAAGAATAACTGGATAGCCTAGAAGGCAGCAAAGGATCACAATAACAATGTCACCTATCCACACTCACATTCGCTATAAAAATACACTTTTAAACTACGCATGTAAGTGATTAATCAATAGCTTTTTTACTTCTGTGATACAGTCAGGTCTCCTGTAATGTGGACTCGTGGTCTTAATTGGCATCTGCGTAGCCCGACTGCTGCACTGAATGGTGGCCACGCCGTCGCCGCCGCTGCCGTCCCTGTCACCTGCGCCGCTGCCACTGCCTGTGCTGCCCCTGCTGCTGCGAGCGGCTGTTCTGCTGCCCACACAGCTGTCTGGGCTGCCGCTGCAGCAGCAGCTCACACATGCACAGTTGTGAAACGGGTCTCCTACATCGCTAAAAAGTCATGCCGTTAAGATCTGAAGCCGCAATATGGGGGGTGCAAAGTGCAAGAGGGCCAACTGTACCTTCAAATTCTTCAGCTTTAAGATGTTAGTCTTGAAATGGAAGTTTCAGTTTTCCCCTCACTAGATAATCTTACACAGTCAGGTCTCCAATATCGCAGACCCACAGTCTTAATCGTGTTCCATGAAGCCCTACTTCCACATTGAATGGCAGCTCATTAATATGCAGATTTTCCCAGTACCCTCAGATGGCTCCCCGGCGCTGTTTCAGCACTGTGCTGCTGTGTATCAATGTTTGTGTTGGCCATTCCTGGTGCCCGCAGCCACCCCACACTGGGGAAAACCCCTTTTTGGCTCTGCCAGGGACACATTTCCATAACTGCATGGCAGTGGCTCCAGGGGAGCGGCCCCACCGCCACCCACACCGCTGCCACCCGCACCGCCGCCGTGTCAAACCAAACTTCCTTGGTAAAAACTACTAGCCACCACAAGGGAAGAAAAGCAGGTCTAATTTCCTTTACACGGTGCAGTGGCTTAGATGACAGACTAAATGGTGCCCGAAGGGAGGCTTTCGGCACTCCATTAACTATCTGTGTCATCTCTCCCCAAACTCATGTAGATAAGCTGTCTTTTGCTGATGAAGAATTGTAACAAGATAACTTGCCTACTTGAATATGCACTTGACCTGTTTAACATGTGATATTTCAGTTTGGTTGTATTTCAGAAACCCTACCTTTTGTAAATCCTGACTATTGATGTCATGTAACCAGCTCAGATGTTCATGAGCTTGCAAGAAACTGGCCAGCTGTCCATGCTGAGCAATAGGCTGAGACAACAGCTTCCCTCGCTTTCCTTTTTCTAGGTACCAGCGAAACAGGAAATCTGAAAAATTCTGAAGATAACAGGAATATGAACAAGTTTTAAAAGCAACCTTTCAATATCTTATTTATCTGGTAAGACAAAATGCAATAAGAAAGAAAATAAGAAGAACCTGCTTGATAAAAGCAGGTACATCCCCCCCACCTCAAAATACAGTGTTGATGAGAAAACATAAGGGCCCTGACAGAAAGTGTCCTGACAGAATTAATGAGCTATGCTGCAACAAATGCTGAAAAACACAGAATCCTTCGATGGAAGCAGAAGAAATACCAAATATAAATTCTTCACATAAACACACAAGAAGGGAAAAAGGTATCACATCAATCACAATTCTAGTTTCATTTTTATACCTGTTCCGTTGCCCCC
The DNA here is from genome assembly GCA_013390025.1 of Pitta sordida. NCBI lineage: Eukaryota > Metazoa > Chordata > Aves > Passeriformes > Pittidae > Pitta > Pitta sordida. The sequence goes on from WEKX01011666.1 coordinate 287,250, forward strand.
CTCAAAACTCCATGTTTACCATTTCCTTTCATAAATAAGTTTACTTCCGCTGTCACTGTTTCTGAAACACTCCCTCCGATCTCCAAATGAATCTACAATCTTATTCCCTTGGGCACTGTTAAAAAAACTTTCAAAAAAACCCCTCCACCCTATTTTATGTTCAATAACTTCAGTGTGAAATAACTAAGCAGGATTTATGTCTGAGATTTAATTCAGTCTTTTCAGGATAATTTTAGAATAATGCTGAATTTTAATTGCATTGGCAACTTAAAAAATAAAGTTTGAAGAGGCCATCAGTCTGATTTCTCTAATGCATAGACTATCAACCCAGATTAATCAATTCAGCTCTACATTTGCCACAATCTCTTTTCAGGAAGCCTTTTCCTTTAAAATAAAGCATGTGAAGGGGAAATAACAGTAAGTTTGGTCCATTACTGATAGTTTTGGGTATTGTTAGTAAAATAACCTTTCTGTACTCTATTAGGAAACCTGCAGAATGTAGGATTTCTCTTTCCAAAACTGTTGTGGAAAGCTAGACAAACTGATCTAACCAACTCTCAAATAACAAACCTTTAGTTCCAGACCTACTCATTTCAAGTAGTCTACCACTTTCTTTGGCTTTCCTATATTTCAGCACTCTTAGAAGTTTTTACATGAGATTTTAACAGAAATTGGAGAAATTGTCCAAAACATATGTAGCAGGACAATGGAAAAAACCCACAGCAACACCCCTACCTTCCTATTCTTCTTAACTGCTTTTATATTTATACTTTAACTCCTCCTGTATTTATACATTTAACAATCTCATCTTCTTTTTTGGAAATTATCCTTAAACTTGCATTACATTAGTTTAATAGAACCACAGTACACTGACAACAGTGTCTCAGCAAAGTAGTCGCAAAATGTTGAAAAATGTTGAGTGAGACAATGTGTTTGAGGCACTAAAAAGGTCCCACAAAAAGCCACTGTCCATACAGCAGGTACCTGTATTTCTGCTGACTCGCTTTGCAGCCTCAGGGTAAAATACTTGCTTAAATAGTTGACAGTGAATGTTGACTTCAATTTTCCGTATTATCCTTATATGTATGTATATGGAAATGCATATTCATTGGAAAAAGAGAGGGAACCCCCTCCCCAAAGTAATAATAAATTTTGCAATATTTCAGGTGCGAACTTATAATAAAACACCATCTAAAGGAAAAAGAAAAAAAGGCTTACCTGATCTGCAAACTGAGTCATGTAACGTTGTAGTCTGGCCTGGTTGTCTGTCTGCTCACAGATTTGCACCAGGATATCAAAGTCACAGTATTTCTCTGCTAAAGCTGCTGCCATCTGGTATTGTCCCAGGGAAACTACACAAGCAAGAAAAAGAAGTTATATCAAACACACTCATCTTTGTCTGTAAGAGACTGACACAGGGCTGAGACCAGAAATATAAAAATGAGTTTCAAGTGTTCACATCAAGGAGATACTTACACATTCCCAATGAAACAGTCCCTTACTGTGTCCATCTCCTGTGCACACGCAAGCTCAATACCCACTACCTCTGTCCCACAGTACAAGAGAAAACAAAGGAACACTAAATGGCCAGTACATATTCCATTTTCTCTGAAAGTTAGCATCATCTGCTACAGTACATCCCCGCTGCATTGCGACCCCTCCATTACGACCCTGCGGATTTGTGAGGAAAATTTCTCACAATTTGGTTTCAGGCATTTGTGAGGTTCCCCGGCCGACATATGTGCAGTGCCTCTGCTCTGCCGAGGGGCGGTGCCAGTGCTCCCTGCGGGGAGGACCACAAATCACACGTCTCCTGTTACACTAGGAGCAGCTGGGGACTGACCCTGCCCCAAGCGCATGTTACTGTTTCCGTGGCTACAGGCGGGGAAGGGAAGTGCCCCAGGAAAGTGGGGCTGGCCACGACGGCCAGCAGGACATGCTCACTCCGCTGCCGCAGCTGCAGCCCGCCTGTGCCACGTGAGGCCGGGACGCGGTGGGCATAAGCACTGGGGCTGGGGGCGCTGAGGGGACAGCAGCGGTGCGGGGTTTGGGCTGCAAGCCCAGGGATTCCCGGGGTGGGATCTCCTAAGTCAGAGTGGGCTCAGAAACTGTTTCCTTTGCTCCCCTGTGCTGAGAGGACCCGTGGGGAGGAGTGGAAAAGTGTCCACAGTGCTCCAGAGTGGCGGGGGGGGGAGCAATGGGCATGGCCTGCATGCATATTAATGACCTGCGTGTGTTTGCTAAGTTGACTTTCTGTGAGAGCCCTGGCATGACCTGCTCCTTGCAAATGAGGGAGTATAACTGTATTTGTACCAGGAGAGGGCATCCCAGCCATGACCCAACATCTGTAATAACAGCCACTTAATTACACAAGGTGAAAAAGTAGCAGGTAAATGCTTTTGATAAAAAACAGAAAAAAAAGGCTATTGGGCTTGTATTAAGAAGATATTACTTAAACTAAAAAATTACTTCAATTCTTCCTTTTTGGTTCAGTTAAATATGCAAGAGCAGAATACTTGAATGATACAAAACACATTTACATATAAGCTAATAGAGCCCATGAACGTCAGCAAAATGGAGCACCATAACTTAAGACATTTTTGCTAAGAATGTTCAAGAATGATTATTAGATTCTCCTACTTATACAATGTTTTAATCTAAAATATTAAGCTTTTAAAATTTACTAAAACGTATTTACTCCAAGTTATTTGCACTTAAAATGGAGCTTTTCTGTCACTTATTCAATAAAGTCTTCATCACATCCAACATGTTAAACAATGGGTATGATGATTAAATAATTCTGATGATTAAGATTCCAAAAGGAACTTTTCCCTGATAAACACTAACAAGCTTACAGGCATGTGAGTTTATCTCAACGTGTGCAACAATATAGACATTCAGAAATCCATTTATAGGCTATTTTCAGACAAGCGATACAAGATAAGATCCTTCCAGAAAAATGTAATAAATTAGCAGAAGAAAAAAATGCAAGCAGCAAGGTGTCTAATAAGAGGTATGTGGATGCACTATGCATCCACAGTGCTGGATGCAATCTTGCAATCTGTTTCCATTTTGTAAATGTCTCATTAAATCATAAAAACAGTCATAAAAACTCCAAAGGAGTTCTCATGGAATGGACCATTTAACCCTTGCTTTAAAGAACACAGGCAGCACTTACGGAGAGGAGACAAGAGTTCTGATCTTTTCTGGACATATTCCATTTCCAGATTGCTGTATCGCTCCTGGTCAGCCAGGCGATCCACGGACTTCAGCTGAGAAACATACCCATCCAGGAAACAATCCAGCAGTGCCACCAACTGCTCAGCCACAACGCTGCGGAGGTTACTGTCCACCTGTGGATACACCACCTTCAGAATGGTTCCATGCTGACGGATTATCGCTGCGCGAAGGCTACTGGATGCTTGGGAAAACAACACAGTGAACATTAAAACAACAATCCTGTGACAACAGGAATCTGTGTAGAAGAATAACATAAACATTATTATGCAGAATTTAAAAAAAACACGGAAGGAAAAAAGCTAATAAACATTTTAATTTCTTGAAATCAGAGCCATACCATTAACACCCCTCCCTACAATAAGCACCTACCTTTACATATTAAATTTGGCCAAAATGTGGTAAACAAAAAAACCACCCCCTGAACTACACAGATCTACAGTGTCAGCTATCACTACCAGCTCCCAGCTCTTTTTCCAGAAGAATTAACTGCATGATCTCTAAGCAAAGTAAGAGAATACACACTAGGAAAAGGCAACTTTTGTTAACCTGACTTAAATACTTGGATATAGCCATCAAAACATAAGACCAAAATAGTAGGCATGGGTCCTGCTGTTCAAAAGATTCTCACTTTGGAAGCACTAAGCAAGTATGTTTAACATGTAGAGGTCATAAGGAAGCTTAAGCACTGACTGGAAAGTGCTTGCTTCAGCAAACATTTGTTCTGATAATTTTTCATGTTTTTAAATCACCAACACAGAACACTTCCAGGGAAGTGGACAACCACCAGTCCTTTTTAAAAACAGTTACAGAACACATTTTATGATTTATTTTCATGTTATGTATCCCACAGACCTGCCAACCAGAACCAATACGTATATGAAAAAATAATTACAAAAATTACAAAATTAGTTTTGTTTCCCAAGCTGGTAGTTTTGTGGTCAGATTTGCAATGCAACTTTTAAAACATTACATCAATAATGGACAATATAAGTGTTCATTAATTCATTCCACTTCATTCCCTAAATTAAAACTTCAGCTTATCTTATTCTTACTGACAACCCTGTAGCAACTTTTAACAATAAGTTTAAAATTCAGACTGAAATTCATGTGTTCTGAAACTAAATTTAAAAATTTGTAATATTAATTTCTCACCTGTCCATGGGATATATTCAGGTTCTCTTTCTGGAAGCTCTCCTGTTTTATATAATGAGGCTCTAGACTGACGATACTGACAGGCAGCTTGTAGCATGTCCTGTTTAAAGGCAAGGATGTAAGCATTGTAGAGGTTATATACACAGACCATAAGAGATGTTGTCTTTTACAATACTTAAATGTTCTTTAATATCCCCATTCTTTCTACATCGCTTTCTCAGCTGCACGGAAGAGCACATAACTGAGCACTCAGAGCTAAAGCACAAGCTTTTCATTTTTTGCTATACATTCATGATTTCACAACTTCCAACAATGCAACTTCTCAAACTCGCTTCAACAGTGGCTCAGGAGGAAAAGGAATATCTCTAACTTTGCACAAGGCTGTCTTTTCCTTCCTGATATCGTATTTGGACATGTGAAAAGCACATTGACTTTTGATCCACTTTAGTACAGTGGTGAGTGTCCCTACCTCTCATGTGGGAGATCGGGGCTTCGATTCCCACCAGGGAGGCAGTGGTGCCGTTTAAAAGTTGGACTTGATGATCTTTGTGGGTCCCTTCCAACTCAGAATATTCTGTGATTCTGTAATCTCATGTCAGTAACTTGGATAGGGTGCACTCAGTTTGTTCCATGTTCTTCAATGTTTACATTCCCCTCCCACAAACATCTTGGTTGATGCAGTTCTATACCTTAATGACGTTGTTCACATCGACAACTATCTGGGCCCACTCAATTGATTCAATTGGCACTTCTTTCAAGATTTGTTCCTCCTCTTCTAATAAGCACTCAAAGATGGACTCTATCTGGGACACCTTAAAGACAGAAAGAAAAATTGCACTGAACACAAACATGTCCATTATCAGGTGATATCTGAAAATCAAGCTAAGAGTTGTAAAGGAAAACAAACATATTTGTGGAAATCGCATAAATAGCCAAAAATATTAAAAGGTATTAACTACTCTAATCGATAATGAAATCTCCAGCTTATGTTTCATACAATATTTAAGACTCCAAAAATGCCTTCTTTCTGGACTTAAATCTGGAAGGGAAAAAAAAATCCTCATTTTTGAAGGCAACTCCATATAGTTAATTAAGTGTATTCCTCCATCATCTTCTGAAATATTTGGCAGCAGAATCTTTGTGAGATAAAGTATACTTGATAACATATCTGCCTTAAAACAGCAAACTATTATTTCTATTTTCTTTCATATTTATTTTTCTCCATTAGCAACTACTGTCCTCTAAAAAAAAAACACTTCCTAAGAACAAATGTTTTGTGCATAGTTCTTCTTAAGAAGGAAGAAATAAATAAGGACTGAGCACTTGATTGGAATGCAGCATAAACGGAGAACTAACTCAGCTTGACTAATGTTTGAAAGGACAAAAATTATGAGACTAAATTGATACAATTCCACCCAGGACAGCTCTATCTGGAAAGCTTCATACTCTTCAGTTCACTCCTTAAAAATTGTAATTTGGCATACATCTCCATTTGTGTCAGAGAATTGAATTAGTCTTTTTCCTTGCTTATCCATGTTGGGTAGTGGGAAATTACAACACCCTTAGTTCTGCTATATGAAATTTGTCATAATTCATGTCTCAGCTGCAGACACAAAAAAGTATATACACTAAAGTGAGGAAAATACCACCACACCATCCCAGTTTATGGGGTAGCTCTGTGAAGCTGAATTGATTTTTACAGGAAAAAGTTTCTAAATACACATTAAACAACTGCAACACTTACTACATGCAGTGCTATACAGTAATTCAAAAATGACAGGCTTCTTACCTCTCTAAAGAACACATCAGCAGGGGTAAGACTCGGTGGAACATCACATTCCCTTTTGTTCAAAGCAATAAGTATAGCAGCATTCACTAGATCAGGGAGCCTGGAGTGGTGATTCTTGAGAACAATAGCTGCTGCCAGTTTCTCTGCATGCTCACAGAGCAGTAATCGAGTTGCCATTGGCATCCCACGCACTGGAAAACTGCCCAGACGTTCAAATACACCAACCTTTTATTAAAAACAAAACAAAAAACACCACGTGCACGTCAAGCAGTGTTTGAAAATAATTACTTTAGGACAAAATAATAACCTCTGCTGATACCAAAAGAACATTAGAACTTACCTGATGAAGAAACTCAATGAAAAAGGAATGTGCTTTTGTCTTATCCTCTAGCTGATGAAGAAGAATGAGAGATGTATTGCTGAAACCAGCTGCTTCTAAAGAGACAAATCTTAGATTAGAGCGCTTAGTTATTCAGAAACTAAGACACCATGTTCTTTGCCTCTGAGGTAAACTTATTTCTATAAATTTTTATAGTTACCACACTTGTACATTTTTAAGTATATGCACATGTTTATAGACTATTGTATTTGCAATGCATTGCTATTTGTAATGTTGTTTTTCAACTCTATCATAGTTGAAGTAAAGCTTTCAGAAGAAATAAAGTATCTTTAGAAGTACTCAGTTCATTTTGCTGCTAAAATAGACCCTCACCAGCTTACACTAGTTTTAGTAAGATGCAGATTCAAAGATTTTATCTTCATTGTGGACTAGCTGTTGTTAAACTTATTATGACCTAGACCACAGCTACTATAAACTAAAGGGTTAACAGGCATTCAGATTTAATTGACTCCGAATCCAGGATTCTTGTATATTCCAAGTGTACTCAGAATATCAAGATAAAAAACTCAGAAGAACTATCACTATGAGCAAAAATAGCAACACTATTTCCAAGAAGCTATCAATTTTCACTTCTGGCTTTAGCCAGGAATAAACACAGATTGGCTGCCAGATTAAAAATAAAAGTTGATTCAGAATATAGCAAGGATATAATGCCTAGCAATTTCTAACTGGCTGCAAAGGAGAAACAACAGTAGGAAGCATCATCCATCTCTAATTATTTACATGAACTTTCAAACTAAACCTCTGCTCTATAACTGGTAACTAATGCCTACCCACCATGCGGCCACTTTCAAATTAACGCAGTTCATAAAAGAGACAGGGAAGCATGAACAAAGAAGTTTCTTGATGAAAACGTCTGCTTCAATTCTTGAAGTAAAACAAATACAGTCAACCCTCAATTATCGCAGCATCACGGGTCTTTCCCCCCTCCCACAAAGCCCTAGTTCCACGACAAAGGGAAGATCATTAATATGCAAATTAGCCCCACCCACCAGACCACTCCCTTCTCAGCCCTGGCACGCTCCAGCGCTATGTTGGCATCAACCCCCTGTCTGTGTTTGTCTTGGCGGTTCCCAGCACTCGTGGCCACCAGGAAAAAAACCTTTTCCACTCAGCTGGGGACGCTGGCACTGGGATGAGGCTGCCTGAAGCGCCTGTTCCTCTCCCCCTGCACCAGGGCTGTGTTGGCACCATCCCGCTGTGTGTCAGTGTTTATGTCGGCGTGGCCCAGCACCCATGGCCACCCTGTGCCAAGGAAAACCCCTTTTCCACTCGGCCGGGGACACTGGCACTGGGAGCTGCCTGTGTCACTGCCCCAGCATCTCTCTGTGTGGACAGACCTGGTCTTGCCATTCTCAGGGTAGATGTGGTGCCTGGTCTTGGACACCACATCTACCCTAAGAGTGTGTAAATCTTAAATAACTGTGTAAATCATCCCTTGGAGATGGGGGGGGACCTGCATACCTCCAGGACCCCATGAGTGCATGTTTAAACACAGTTTGCACTGCGCTCAGCCCCCCTGAGCCCCTTGCTGGCCAAGCCTCCCCACTTGGACAGAAGTGAGGGCAAGCGGCCACCCACGCCTGGCCAGGTCCTACAACAGCCCATCACCATGGGAACAGCGCTGGCGCAGTCAGTGGCCAAGCACTCTGAGGGTAAAATTCTACAAGAATGCTCAGGGCAGCTGTGGCCACAGCACAGTCTTTGGCACAGTGGCAGCAAAATGGTCTTAAACCTGGCAACCAGCGTGAGCCTGGCCCCTGCACAGACGCCACAGATCCCAGACCCAGCACACACAGCAGGGCAGAGCCGACAGCCCTGGCACAGGGGGAGATGTAATGCCTGGCTCAACAGCCATCAGGGAACTCAAGCCTAACTTTCCAGCATGAAGCCGGCGCTGTGATTGTGAACAGTCACTCTGCCTCGTTTTGCTTGCGAGTGGGGAGGCAAGATGCAACAATATCTGGGCGGCCACCAGCAGTCACACACTGCCTGCTTCCATGGAAACAATGCAATGCCAGGGTTGCCTCTGCACACTAGCCCAGCTGTCCTGCTGCTGGGACTGGGGGGCCAAGCCCCATGCTGTGGCCAGCATGAGAGGAGGAGCCTTGCCATGAAAAGAAACACGTGTGGTATCCATCCCTCATCCCGCTGCTGCCTCAGCCCCCAGGATGGGTGGTGCTGGTAGCGGCCAGTACTAACAATACGTAGTAGATCATGCAGCACTGGAATTTTAGTTGCTGATTTGGCTCTCAGTGGGGCAAGACTATCAGTGTTGGTTCAAATCTAGTATTGTAAGACCTGTCACAGGTCCTACTCAACCCTACTTCTGGCTCCAGCAGCATCCCTGACCCAGTGCTTCTCCAGATACTGATTTTGGTTCTATCTGTCATTTCAATTCACTGGGGAGATGGTGGGATGAGCTTGCACGCCAGCAGCTGGGGTGGCAGGGGGATGAGCTCCCATCCCCAGGTCTGGAGAGTTGCTGTGAGAGGTTTAACAGCAAATGGAAGAGGGGAGAATACCCTCCAGAAGAACACATTACATTTACCTTCAGGTACAGATTCAGCCCATCTTGGATCAGAGGCAGGGTAGTCATCTATTAAGTCCACACTGATCTGAGTCACTGCTCTATCCAGTTCAGCATCAGAATCCAGATCTTCACTACTTGGAAAGACCTCAACTACCGTGCTTTGTGCATTGACTGTATCTTTCCTGAAATAAATGAAACACAAAGTATGAGAAGTGAAAAAAATTTAATAAACACGATTACAGGAAAAAGAGCCCCTCAGTTAGGGGGTTTTGATAGGCTTTTTGTGAAGTGTTTTAGTGCATTCATTCTGATTCTATAGATAAAAGGTAATCCAATTTTTTAAGGCCAGTAGGCTGCATGACCTGTAAAAAATAAAGCACAAGCCTAGAAGTGTTTCAAGTCACATTTTATTTTACTATTCCTACTACAGTGAATCCCCACTGCATTGCGATCTCTCCATTACGACCCCGCCCATTTGCGAAGCAAATTTTTCGCAATTATGATTCAGCCGTCTGTGAGGTACCTGGCCCGACGCACGCGCAGTCGCTCTGCTCTGCCGAGGGGCGGTGCCACGGTGCCTGTGGGGCGGGACTCACCCCACCCTGTGGGGAGGGGGCTCACAATGGCGGCACCGTGCCTCTGTCCCTGACCCAGGAAACTGCCCCACGAAAATGACACAAGCGAGGTCGGGCAAGCACTTTGTGCTGGGAGGGGAGGAATGGCGAGCATGCATGGTGGCAGCAGCCAGGTTTCTGAGCCTCCTCTGACTTGGGAGACACACACCCCACGCGCCCACAGCCGAAACCCTGCGCCGCTGCTCCCTCCCCNATGTACTCCTAATTAAGAGAAAATACTTATCATATAGAGCTAAGTCTGGATGTTCCCACTAGTCACAAGACTTCTATTGTTTGCTTTAAAATTCTCACAAGAGGACACATAATCCCTGTCACTAATGGCAATAGAGTGAAAGCTTGTTAAAATTCTCAGGAAAATGCTCCAGCAAATACAATGTACTATTTTTACTTCTTATGATTTCAATGAATCTTATTTTATTCACATAAATAAGTAAAAGAGCAAGAAGCATCCAAATGCTTAAAATGCCAAGGTGTGAAGCTGTACTGAAGAACTCTGTGTAAGTATGCAATATACACAAAACCTCCCAGACTTGATTTTGTGACTATAAAATTAAAGTATTTAATGAGAAGGAATATTTTGATTCCAATACTGGAAATACTTGTATTTTTCACGAAACTTTCCATTAGAGCACTTATATAACCAAGACATCTTGAAATAGACCAAAAAAGCCAGTAGTGTCTGTGCAGAAATTGCACAAAGGTAAACTAAAGCAAGAAATACTTCTAGAAACTTGAATATACTGAATCTTGTACTAAAAAAGAAAGTCTCTTCCTCTAGGACGTGTTTCTAAGGAAATTCTATGGTACTTTATTACCTCCTTCAGACCACAATATGCCATCAAAGCTCAGTATTTCCATAGAACTTCCCATCCCATATAAAGATTTCTAGGTCTGTAAAGCTGCCTGGGCTCACTGCACAGCTGGTGGGCTTTACATTTCCACTGCCTGCACAACCTTCCATTATTTGCTCTGCAGGAACTCATTGGCCATCTGGACAGGCCATTGCTACATCTGTTCTGTGGAAGATTGTTCCATTTGTTTTGCCATACTGGTTTTTTCTGGAAAAAATCGGAATAAACACTACAGACACAAAATTACTATTTTCTTCTATTTTCATAGACCTATCCAGACTTTAACCAAAATAACTTTAAACCTTCATATTGTTTTGCATAGTTTTCCTTACTACCTCCCACTTTCTTCTGTTTCCAACTCCCTTGTTCACATCCTCAATGACACCAAATATCATGTTTGAAAGGCTCTCAGGCCTCAGCTACTCCAGTCACCTACAGTCATCTTCAGCAGCACTTCTATTTAATGACACTTCTGAGTACATGCACATTTTATCCAAATTCTGTGCCTGTTTACAGTTCTTGCATTGGTATCCTTTATTCCATGTACCTAATTCCCTCCATTATCCTTTACATTGCATGAAGCTCTAAGTCAAAAGCACTTCTACCTCCCGATACCATAAATCTGTTCTTTCCAAGTTTTACGACTCTTTAAAGAGATTAACCCTAAGAGGGTTTGTGGGTTGTTTGTTTTGGATTTTTAAATAAATATATACTGAAAACCATCCCCTCTAAATATAATTAATCTAAGTTTACAGATCTACAATTTATCTTCTTTCTCCTTTTCCTCCTTTGTTTACATGACTCACCTCAACATCAAACCTTTCAGAGGCATGGCATGCCTCCCTGCAGTCAAATTGCTTTAATCAGGATAGTTTAATAAACAGTGTATTTCCTTCCACTCCCACTCTCCAATATGAGTCAATATAAAAGAGATATCATCCTGCTCAAAGTCTGTCATGCTAGTTAATCTTCATGGCCATATAAATAAGTATCTTCAAAAGTATTACTGAAAACAGCTACGCAAATAAAAAATGAGAATGAAAAGGAAAGGTTTTTTAACAACAAAACACCACTTACTAAAGAGCAAAAAAGTTAAAATGCGAAGTTTAAAGTTGTTTCACTAGCACTAATGTACCTAAAGCATTTAAACAAAGTCAAAAGTCATTGAGATTACAGAATTCTCCTTCTTTCTAGCACGTATCACTTCTTCACTAGCCCAGAAGATGTATTTAACACTCTCCTAATATAGATGTGTGTCATTAAAAAGCTGTAATTAAAATAGCACAAGATTTTCTTTACCAAGACAATCTCTTATTCAAGTATCAAGAGTGACTTCAAAAACAGCAGTCTCAGAAACCAAGGGCAATTTCTACCTGCAGTATTGTAGAAAAGCAGCTTTCAGTAATTTAGTCTTATCTTCTTGAGCTATAACTTCCAGCCTACTGGTTGTGTCAAAAGCAGGACTCTGAAAAGGCAAAATAAAAACTTCAGCTGAAAGATAAATACAAATCTTCATTATAAAAAAATACACATTTCATATGAATTTCAACTTCAAAACAAAGGAAAACAAAAATGTTACGCATTTGATAGGCATATGATGTAAAAATTCTTGGGTTTTGAAAACTGCCTTCCTTACAAGTATTTGAGTTTCTATTTAAAGAAAAACTTTAAAACTAAAGTCAGGATTTCCACAATGAAAATCCAAAAGTGACAGGAAAACATTTTATTTCTATGCTATTTTCAACCAGTCAAAAAAATAACCATTACAGTGATCCCCCAACTTTCGCAGGCCGCAGTTCTCCTTCCCTATCTGTGTAGCCCTTAATTCACAAAGGTAATGAGCTAATGAATATTCAGTTAAGCCCTGCCCATCACCCCGCCCACTGCATCTCCAAAGCTGCAGTTCCTGGCACTACCAGGACAGCTCTGCGGGCTGTGACATGCCAGGAGAATGCACAGAGTATCTTCTGGAGCCTCCCCACCATGTTCCCTGTGGCCTACTGGGCAGCTGGCGGTGCCGGTGCTGCCCGCACTGCTGGGCTGGGGCTGCTCCCTCCACCGGTGCTGCTGTGGTCCCACGTCCTGCTGCCTCCCAAATGGCTGCCAAGGCTCCCCTGTGCCTCCGTGAGTCTGCTTCACAGCTGAGCTTGGCTGGGCAGCCATCTGAGGCAGTTCCTGCCCCTCCCGGCTGGCCAGCGCAGAATCGCCCTTTCCCATGCTGGAAAGCACCACTCCACTGGTGGCTCCAGCACTGTCCCCAACTCCAAGCACACTGTTTCTGTGTAAGAGCTTGTGACCACTGGGCTGTTCATGAGAGTGGGCTATGTCAGATCTGCCAATGACAGGCCATGGCAGTGCCCAAGTGGCTAATGGGAGAGAGTGGGAGGTGGGACGTGCATGGCATGAAATGTGTCACTGGCTGTAGCAGCTGCCGCTCCACCCGCACAGGGCGGTGGGCAAGAGGCTCGGGGCCTGGGACTGCTGCCACCGCCATTCCCAGGTTCAGACTGCAAGCAAGACCCACCTGTCCGTAGAGATGGATGTGGCTAGATCCCTCTGTGCACCAGCGTGCAGCGTCCCCCGCTGCCATGGCAACAGAAGCATGTGTGCAGGGGTGCACACCACCTCGGCGGAGCCCTGAGCAGCTAAGTTAAAACATACACACACGCACACACACCTCCACACACCCACCCCCACCCCTACACACCCAACCCCAATCACCCCAGCAACCAACCCCAATCACCCCAGCATGGACATGCCAGAGTATAAACAGTGGCAGAAAGCTGGGGTCTGCAGAGGCGTGTGATCGCCGCTGTGAGAGCACACAAACTTTCTAACAGCCCTGGTGCCACCACTACACTGTACGTATTGCTGGGGTGCAAAAACGTTGCCTAGGCAGATCTGACATAGCCCAGTCTCATGGACAACCCAGCGATCGCAACATCCTGATGGAAACAATGACCTGGGAGGTGGGGATGGTGACGGAGCTGCCAGCAGAACGGTGCTTTCTCATCAAGGGAAAGGGCAATTCCGCCCTGGCCAGTGAGAAGGGGCAGGAACAGCCTTGGACGGCCATCTGGCCAAGCCCTGTGGATGGGCTACAGGGCTGGCTTATGGAGGCACAGGGGACCCTCGGCAGCCATTTGGGAGGCAGCAGAAGGTCGGACTGCAGCAGCAACCAGGGGAGGGAGCAGCCCCAGCCCAGCAGTGTGGGCAGGGCTCCAGGACCCTCTACAGTCCCTGCCCATCTGGAGGTGCAGTGTCTGACAGCCCACCCTGAGGTCTGACACAACACCGACTGAAAACAGTGCTGTCCTGGGTAGCTGCGGCCACATAGCTGCAGGCGGGGAGAGCCTGGTTTGCCCCACGGAACTGGCACTGCCAGCTGCCCAGTGGGCCACAGGGAATGTGGTGGGGAGGGTTCAGAAGACACCCCATACGCTCTCCAGAAGCGTCACAGCCCGCAGAGCCGTCCCGGCAATGCCCTGTAGTGACTCTGGAGATGGTGGGCAGGGTGATAGGGTGGGGTTTAACTGAATATTCATTAGCTTGTTTACATAGCAGTCATGTGCAGGTCACGCTGTGCATGCCCAGAAGGGAATTATCGCGGGAAAAACACCAGCAATGGGGTGAACCTGCAAAGCGCAAAACCCCGTAGTGGTGGGGGAAGACCGTACCTCACTCCTTGGTCCAGCAATAGAAGAGGACAGGGCATCTTCAAGGTCTTCAGGAAGCACAGAAACGTTTTCCCTGGACAAGATAGTGAGAAGTCCACTTTTTCTGGCAAAGAAGATGGGAAGGCTACTACAAGAACCTGCTCCTAAAATGCTATCTCCTAAGATGAGGACAGGAAAAAAAAAAGAAATCAAGCATATAAACACTACTTTAAAAACAAAATGTAACAGTTTATATACAATTATTAATTTTTGTCATGAAACAATGAACAGCAATTGACAATTGCACCTGACATACAGAAATCACGGAACTTACTGCTATTCAAGATGAATTCCAGATACTGCAAATGTTAACAAAAAAGAAGACAATAAAAAACCCCAAAAACCCACTAAGTGATTCAAATGCTACCTAAGGACAGATGTGTCCATCCTACTTGAAAACACCTTTGAAGGTCAAGGATTACACACTTAGAGACGTCTGACACAGGCACCCCGTACGATTTTAGGCTGAGCCTCTACACAAAGTTAGCTTCAAGATAAAAAAAAAAACCCTCTTCACAGTGAATATTGGAGAAAAAAAAAAGAAAAAGCTCTATAAGAGCACCCCTCTCCTTTAACATACCAAGAATGGGGATCTACTTCGTGTTCATTTGAAACACAGTAGAGTAACAATACTGAGTGTCACATCAGCACTTTCCCCATGCACTCATGAGAAATTCCCAAGTTGAAACATTTAATAAAGGACCATAAATACGATACTGCTCTCTGAGAAATAAAAATATGGCAAAAACATTCAATTAGAAGGCATCAACAAAACGTGACTCCCCTCCCCAAGAAGTTACCTTGTATGCCAAGTACGATTTTCTCCTGTGGTAAAGAAACTCTTCCAGTTCCAGTGGAACAAGCAAACACTTCATCTTCCTTATAAAGGTAAGCAGCACGGTTGAAGTAATCTGGGACTACCAGACAGCACAACACTTCATCTTCTGACTGAAAACATTAAATATGAACAGTGTCACATATATAAGTAACACCTTAACACAAACATCTAAAATTTTAAATGCTCATCCAAGTTGCCCCACTTTGTTTTAATTTTTAACAATAATGGATGTAATTTAAAACCTGGAAAAAACCAAGCAAAATCACTTTTAATTTGCCCTAAAACTTCAGCTCCAGGGTTTTTTTTTCCTTCCATACCTTTTATATTCTTGCTAATTTCACATGGAGAGATAAGTAAACAGATCAATTACTCTACACTTTTCACACTCTTCTTCTACCTTACAGTTTTAAGATGCCATTACAGGCAACAGGGAGAGGGGGAAGAATGGAGGAGTTTACCCACGAAAGCTAAAGCACAAATTTATGCTTCCAAAACACAGAGTACAAACAAGGTACAGACAACCAATGTCTCCTTCCCTCCCAGCTGCCTAGGAAGGACCAAAACACAGGTATCTTATTCCTTGTCCTTTGACAAAAGTCTCAACAGAGTCTGAGATCTCTTCTAAAAGGATTGAAAAGCATACCATAAAATGACTCTGTAGAATCTTTCACTGACAGGAGAAAAAAATAAGATAAAGCAGTAGGAGACAGACATTTTAACTTTTATTTTTGGTGGTTTATCTTATACTCTAAAATGCAAAGCTAAAACTTTATATACAGTTAGTATTAAACATTAAGAGATGTTGGTATACATTTTCCTCAGAGTATTACAAATACGTATTCCCAAGAGAAATTGATTTTCATTTCCCAAATATCAGATAGATGATTTATGTACAGGAACAGTAAAATACTGTGCTTTCTTAACTCAGTATCAGAACCTTCATTAGTGTACCTGAAAAGATGGATTATACTGTGTGACCTCCACAACAACCTCATCAGACAACTGGAAGCCTTTATCTTCTACTGTTATCAGAGTGTAGTAGACAAGACACGGACAATCTCCAGGATGCCATGCTGCAGCAAGTATGACCAGTCCATCACTATTCAACAACAGATACCAGACCATTGAGAGATTATTGTATTTTACATGCTCAAACTCTATCACTCAAAAAAAAAAAAATCTAAACAGAATCTTACGTAAATATTTTCCAGTCTTTTATTTTTTTGAGAAAGAAAAATTATGGTATCTGTTCTTCCAAGCTATTTATTAACAATCTTCATACTGCAGTACAAAACTGAACCAAAGTCGACCGGAAATATTCATGAATAATCGATTAATTAATTTTTCACAAATAGTTGAAGCAGCGAATAATTATGCGCAGATAGTCGAGGTAAGATTGTACTTACATAAAGTTTTTGCAAGAAAAGAGAATAAACATCTCATTAATGCATGTCTTATCAGACCCAAGTGTACTTCCTTACCAATTCTGCTGCAAATCCATGTATTGTACATTTACTCCTCCTTTAATGCCTTCATAGTTACTTTCAGATCCCTAAAAAACCAATATATTTGTCTTGTAACTGTATATAAACAGGCTTTTAATTAAAACAAACACACAAGTTCCTTCCAGGTGAGTTGGCCCTTACCCAAATTGCATCTGTGATATGTTCTTTCAGGATCCTGTTGATATCCCAGCTAAGAATATAACGTTCTGATGAATCATCAATCTCCCATTTGTTTAGATTTGAACTTGTTAGCATATAAAAGCTTGATCTGTCTCTATCCCAAAGAACGCTAGAAATCTGCATTTAAAAAAAAGAAAAAGCTAAAAAGTTAAAGCAAAGCCTTAAAATTTGGATACAATAATCTAAACCACTCTCAGTCCACAAAAAAAAAACCACTTCCTTGGGCAATCTACACAAGTTACAATCAAGATCAGTATTTTAGTAACTTCCAATAGAAGATTTCTCTTATGGATATATAGTACATTTCTCATTCTTTCTGCCAGCTTCTGTAGAGTTCATTGACAAAACTCAACCCAATCCTCAACCTTTGGCAACTCTAAAACAGCAAAACAGACTTACAAGTTACTTAGTTTCTTCATGTTGTAATGAGGCTGTTACTAAACACGGGCAGGACTTGAAATCCCTCCATATTTCCCAGGAAATATTACTACAGTTGGGTTTCCTATACCATGGAACCGCGGATCTTCCCCCGTACACAAAGCCTGCCTTCTGCGTTGGTTGGCAGCTCATTAATATGCAAACTTGCTCTGCATCCTTACACGCCTCCCGGCGCTCCGGTGCTGTTTTGGCACTGCCCTGATGTGTGTCAGTGTTTCCCAGCCCCCCCAGCCACCCCACGCTGGGAAAAAACCCTTTTCCACTCAGTGGGGAACACGGGTGCAGGGGAGCCACCTGCGCCGCTGTCCCGGTGTCTTTCCACGTGGGTAGACCTGGTCTCTCCATACTTCTCGGAGAGTCATTTGAGAAAGTCTCGGACACCAGGTCTAACCTGAGAGTGTGCGAATCTTTCATAACTGCATGCAGCCGCTTCACTCCAAGAGTGGGGCAGGCGCTGTTCGGAGCGGACCTGCTGCAGCCACTGCGCTCCCAGGGGAGCGGGATAGGGAGGGCTGGTGCAGGCGCGCTGCTGGAGGGACCTGCTGCAGCCTTCTTGCTCGGAGCGAAGTAGAGCGGGATGGGGAGGGCCGCCATGGCATGGGCACACCGGCCAGGGGCCCGCTGTAGCCTTCTCACTTGCAGCGGNTGGGGCAGGCGCTGTTCGGAGCGGACCTGCTGCAGCCACTGCGCTCCCAGGGGAGCGGGATAGGGAGGGCTGGTGCAGGCGCGCTGCTGGAGGGACCTGCTGCAGCCTTCTTGCTCGGAGCGAAGTAGAGCGGGATGGGGAGGGCCGCCATGGCATGGGCACACCGGCCAGGGGCCCGCTGTAGCCTTCTCACTTGCAGCGGAGGGGAGGGGGTTGATTTGAATATTCATGAGTGCCTAATTGAATATCCATGCGTGCCAGGTCACGCATGCGCAGTTGTGAAAAGGGGCCTCCTTAATCGCTGAAAAATCCCGTCGCTAAGACGTCAAGCTGCAATATGGGGGGCGCAAAGTGGAAGAGGACTGACTGTATTTCAAAGTCTCCTTTTATTCAGATCTAAAGAGCAAGTCAGCACTCACCTTTACAAAGCCAACAGATGGAAATATAGAAATATAAGTAACACAAATGAACTAAGTCTTGTCTGTTTTGGTCATCATGCATCCTTATATAATCTTTCCTTTTTCCTTTCTTAAACACTGATGCTAGAAATCAGAGAGAAATTAAAGCAGAAGAATGTTTTTCAAGCTTACCAGAGCATCATTTCCAGGAGACAATATTCCCAGAAGAGAAGAAACCTTTCTACCAATTCCAGAAAACATGCCCTGACCCTGTGGCAGGGCATGCTGATGAATCTTGCCAGAACTATCAGGTATCAACCGGACTAGCTGACCTCTGGAAGATGATAAAATAAAGCTTCCTCCCTAATAAAAAGAAAAAAACCCTATGTCAAAAAAACAAAAATCACATTCCTGAAAAATTCAGCTAATATTCTTCATGTCAGGTCATAAGGGCAAAAACTAAACGAGAACGAGACACGACATTCTCAGCATTTGAGAGCTAACAAAGAAAAAAAAAGAAGCATTTATCATATAAAAGGCTGTTTAAACAATTTTTCCACATTATTCTCTATGTTTGTATCAGCGCACCATACAATTCACAGTATAATTTTTTTAATTTAAAATGAGTTTTTGCCAAAGTATGAAAATAAAATATATTTAATAACTTTCTACAGGCGCTGCTATATTTAAGACTCGTATGTTTAATTGTTAATTAAATAACATTCAACTTCCACGTCTGCATTCAAAACCTGAAGCGTTACTAAGCACAGTGTAACTTTTTTATTCAAGAGCATCTTATTCTACAGGACACTAATAAGCAAACTGCATGGCAAGACTTCCATCCAGTGATGTGAAGAAGACAAACATCTATTTAATACTTAGCACTGGGAGAGACTCATTTTATCTAGATTTATATGACATTTTTATCCATGTAACTCCATTTCTGTTAAACAACAGAACTAGTATCTCAACCCTTGGAATCTAATGATGAAAAACAGTGTTACCTTCACAACACTTACTGCAGACTTAGGACTGATAGCTTGGAGCTTGTTTTTAGATTATGATTAAAACCTAATCTAAAACCAGTGTGTTTTAAAATAAAGTGTTTTAATATAAAGGACACGGTTTATTATTACCTTTACTGCTGTTAGGAAACTGCACAAAGAGCCTCCAAAGTCTGTGAAAGTGTCTGTATAGGAACCTTCATGTGCAAGAGTGGGCCAGTAGCGCACATAGCCTTCACTGGTAGCAACCATTATTGCCAGGGACTTGAAGCGAAAAAAATAATTAAGAGAACATGTTAAGATAGTTATGTTAGTCAGACTGTAGCTTTAACTAAAACATGTTTGCCTTACAAATCAAGACTGTGAGTGACAAACACACAAAAAAGTTGGTAAATACATGTGGATGCACACTAACAAACCTGGAACTAAATCACAGTAGGATTCTGCAGCATAACTTAATTCGTGCAGCAAATGTTATACTGGATTATTTTGCTAACAAGAGTGCTTTCTACCAGTTCTTGTTCCCGATTCAGGGTCTGCTACCGAAATAAGACACAAGACACCCTGTGGAGAATTTCGTATGCCAAGAGTTACAAGTTACTACGGAACACTTAAAATACTGACTATACTTCAATAAAGACACTACTCTAGTGTCATGAAGTGAAATACCAAAACACATAGTGGCTCTTCTCTTCATAAAGGCATAAGCCTACAGAGTGCCAATATTAGTGCTTCCAAGTCAGCAAATCACCCCAAAACCAATTTCAAAGCATAATGCAAGAGACTGTTTAGGTAGAGATTCGGACCAAAAGCATTTTACCCAACCTATTGGTTGTTGAAAAAACAAAAATAATTTTAAAAAATCACAGAATAACAGAAGAAGTGTAGCTGAGAGTTGTTAAGCTCCTCAGAGTTTTATAACTGATTTCTGACTAGACACTGACCTTCATAATGTAAAGCAGTTGGCTAATAAACATAATTTAAAACACACCACAGGATGCACTGTCCTTTTGTGACTGCTGCCCATTACTTTTTTCATTTTAGTTACATATTTTCTACCACTAACATTTCCACTTCACTCTCTGAAATCACAGCATCCATGCCTAGCTCACAAGCTATAGAATTGTGTTTGAACAAAAAAAATAAATCTTGGTTTAGGTGTATTACTTCCTTATAAACGACCAAATGTTTTCAAATAAGTATTTGATAAAGAAGTTACCTATATATTCAAAGTTATTCTAAAGGTGCTATTAAACACTAGAATTTAAAAACTGATTACCTGAAGAGAAGGTGCTTCCCCTGAGGAGTTGAGACAACATATAGCTGCTAAACTAGAACTCAGCTGGAAGTCACTGGGTGGCAGCTGCAGCTCCTTGCACAGAGATAACTGGAAGAAAGAAAGAAAATCAGTCCCAGAATAATGTGAACCAATCTGTAACAAATCAACTAGTTTTTGGCTACCAAAATAAGATTTAAGAAGTCTATCTAACATAAGAGCCACGCCTTTGCAAACACAAAGGATTAACCCAAGTGCCAAGGTGATAATTAAAACTGAAGAGCTTGAATTTCAGCTACTGTTAGCATGACTGCATGCCAACCACCCTGCTTTGGGGGGAAACCAGGGGAACTCCAGTTCAGAAAGGAACTCTTGTTGAAAACAAACCAACCAACCCCCACAACTGTGCAACTTGTTCAACCAAAATACATAGCATAAAATACAGGCTTTCTTCCCTCTTGAGCCTTCAGTTACCTTAGCTACTGCAGACAGACCAATCTTCCAAATAATCAGTCTCTCTTTATGGACTAGCCAGGCCCATCCACTTTCATCCACTTGAACACTCAACTGGTCATCAGCTACATAAAAAGTAATTTTTTTAACCATTCAGATTTTTAAAACACTGCAGAGTAACCTTTAAAAAAATAAACTTTCATTTTCACAGGAAAGTAAGAAGTATTATCGACTAAAGTAAATTTCATGTTAGAATTTCTGATAATCTCTTTGATTACCAGATTACTAAATATAGTTTAAAAATCCATTTGGCAAACACTCAACTTTTGCGACTGAAAAGCAAGACAATCCTAGAAGTTATTTCCAGCAATTTAGGGCAGACGGTATCAGCTTTGTAAATCACTAAGCAATTTTTAAGATGTTCTTTAAGATACATATTTGGTATCTCTTGTATCTACTATAAAAACTTATTCAGAGTGCAAAATTGCTTAGGAGACCAATTTCTTGAACTCAGGGAAGTTTGTACCGCTGGGGCTTTTAGAAGTGATAACAAATTGAGATTAAAAACAAAGGAAGTAATGGTTAGAGCATCCACTGTCAGACGCAACAGAATCAAAGCAGGTAAAAAAGGTGAGAAAGAATCGGTAGGCAAAAGTTACCACTAAAACCCTAATTACTGGCTTTCTTTACATCCTTGCATTTTACAATATAGTATTGGTTCAGAGAGCACGTGAAGGGTATTTCCATTTATTCACACCCACATGGGTGTTACTACAATTACTGTTACTTAATCAAGGTGGATTCAAAGCAAGGCAGACACCTCAGCTCCTCTGTAAAGTCAGCTTTTAAATGGCATCAACAGCATGTTAACAGTCCTCTCACGTCTCAATTTTCAGGAGAAAAATAGATAAAATCAACTCTTACCATCAGCCTTCTTCAGGGCTTCCATAACCTTAACAGGCAGAGAGGATCCAAAAGCCTTGACATCATAGTTAATAGTCTCAGTTGCTGTAGGGAGTTGGATAACTCTGGTAGGAGTTGCTCTTAAAACAAAAAGATACATAGCTAGCTTTATATTGCTTCTTCGTCAGTTCCAGCACACATTTACTTTATTAGTTTATGTTTAGAAATAGATTTATGGAAAATAAACACGCTCCCTCTGGGAGCACCATCAAAAGCAACACTTCGGTGGCTCCTTACAAGTTGCCAGCTGTCATCAGATTCTTTATTTCTAAAAACCAGGCTTTGAGTATGCATTACTCCACCAGCAACAAAATCACTGCTCAACTTCTCAACATTCTGGTTGAATGTAGAGTATAGCTGTCTGCAGTGTCAGGAGAAGCTTAACAGAAGTTATTCCCTGACTGCAGGGCCTACTTCCATCCTTAGTTCTGGCAGTGCAGGGAAGTAAGTACACACTGTGCCACACTTTAAACACCCACGGCAGCTTACATCAGACTGCACTTCTACTGCAGAGTGCAGCTCTTCTCTGCTTCATAATACAATTTATAAAAGCCGCTTTGCTTCGTTTCTTACCTCCTCTCTCTGGAACACCCTGGGTCTGTCTTGTCTTTTGAACATGACCAAACGGGAAAACTTTCCCTGCTTTTAGAAGATAATGCCCTTGTTTTATTTCTCCTTACAAGTAAAATGATGTCAGATGCATCTCAGTGTGAAATAGCGACGATACACGTCCAGTTTGCAAAAATTATCAAACGGACCTGAAGCTCCCCAAAACTGAAAACAGGCCATCTTGTTTATCTCAACAACAAATAGCTGCGGCTGAGAAAAGGGATTCTCAGCCTCCTGAAACTGATCTGGGGCTCACATTGTACGAAGCCGGAAGGGCTGGGTGGGTGAGTGTGAGATGACTAAACTTTGACTACTTTATCTTTTCAAATCCAGAGGTTCTTAGTATTTTCATATATCATACATGTATCATCATTTGAAGAACCTTCAAATTCCAAAGCTACTAAGAGATATTCATAACGCTGAACACGCGGTATCCCGTATTTATAATGTGCAACACCACTCCCAAGCTTTTAAGGTTCTTAAAATTGCTCAGTTGAAATGTTTCAGCCGGAATCTGTTACCACGGGAACAGAGGATATGAGATACCCTACAAAGAATCTGAGGAAACTCAAGAGAGCACAGACCAATAAAACCTTACTACCCTAGCAGGAAAGAAAAATGAGGAAAAAAGGAATAAATGTAGTTGAGTAACTCTCACAGGTTTCTCATAGGTTCATACAGCAAAATCAAGAAAAGTCTTACTGTAGGACAAACCCTGTATGAAAGCAAGGAACAATCAATGCCCCCCCACACTCCCGCGGGGAGGTTGGGCAGGCGGGGACGGACTCACCGTGCGCACAGGGAGCCGCTCCTGCGCGCCGCCGGCGACAGCAGCCCCGCGCAGGGAGAGGCGGCGGCCGCCACCACGGGCAGGTTCTTCCTGCCGCCTGACCGGGACAGCGGGCTGGGAGCGGCGCTGCCCAGNACTACAACCACATTTCCGGTAGTTATAGACAGCGATAAAAATCCACGTCAGTACAGTGGTGAGTGTCCCCACCTGTCATGCGGGAGTCCAGGGGTTCGATTCCCACCAGGGAGGCAGTGGTGCCGTTTAAGAGTTGGACTCGATGATCCTTGTGGGTCCCTTCCAACTCAGAATATTCTGTGATTCTGTGATAAGGTCACCCCTCAGTCTCCTCTTCTCCATGCTAAACAGTCCCAGCTCCCTCAGCCACTCCTCATAGGGCTTGTGCTCCAGTCCCTTGACCATCCTTGTCACCCTTCTCTGAACACATCCTAGTATCTCAACACCTTTCTTAAACTGAGGGGCCCAAAACTGGACACAATTCTCAAGGTGCAGTCTAACCAGTGCTGAGTACAAGGGAAGGAAAACTTCCCTTGTCCTGTTGGCCACACCATTCCTGATGCAGGCCACTTCTTGGCCACTTGGGCACTCTGCTGACTCGTGTTGAGTTTCCTATCCACCCACACTCCCATATCTCTTTCTGCCTGCCCACTCTCCAGCCACTCCATCCTCAGCCTATAGCTCTGCTGGGGTTATTGTGACCACAGTGTAGAACCCGGCATGTGGACTTGTTGAAACTCATTCTTCTGGAATCTGTCCAGTTCTGGGCCCCTCAATTTAAGAAAGATGTCGAGGTGCTGGAATGCATTCAGAGAAGGGCAACAAGGATGATAAAGGGGCTGGAAGATAAGTCCTATGAGGAGCGGTTTAGTCTGGAAAAGAGGAGGCTCAGGGGTGATCTTATCACTGTCTATAACTACCTAAAAGGGGGTTGTAGACAGGCAGGGGTTGGTCTTTTCTCTCTGGCCATTGGTGATAGACGAGAGGTCATGGTCTTATGCTCCAGCAAGGGAGGTTTGGACTTTACATTAGGAAAAAGTGTTTCACCAAAAGTGATCCAGCATTGGAATGGGTTGCCCACGAAGGTGGTTGAACCGCCATCCCTGGAGGTGTTTAAGGGTAGAGTGGATGAGGAGTTGAGGGTCATGATATAAATGTTACAGCTGTTAGGTTTTAGTTGGATTATAGGTTGGACTAGATGATCTTCAAGGTCTTTTCCAACCTTATCAATACTACGATACTATGAAATGCTCAAAGAGAAGCTGTTCAAAGACCATTGTGAACTGCTGTCTGGCACTTTGGAAGGGCGTGTTTTCCATGCCTGATACAGCCTGTGCCAGCCTGTGTTCGCCCACAAATTTCTAATAAATAAAATAAAAAACAACCACCCCCCTAAAAACCTCCTACCAGAATACATTCCATGCAAGCCTTCGTATGTTTCACATATGTGGTAAATACCAATCATACACTACAACTGGTAGTGTATATGGTATAGAAATGGTATATACGTATTTCTATAGAAATATAAAAACCCTAGTATAGAAAGGGGAATTAAATTTTCCTCACTGAAAGAAAATAGTCAGCTATAGTCAGGTTTGTATGAAAAAGAGCTTTTGGAAGGTAGGTACATGCCATGCACTTGGGGAAGAAGTTGAGTTGTATGTATATTATCAATAAAGCTAATTAGTTGTGCTAGAATTAACTAGAATATTCCAAATTTTCCTAGACTTTTCCAAAAACATGTTCTTTGATTAAAGAATTATAGCTGTTAGGTCTTCCTTGTGGATTGTAGTCCAATGTTACAGAACCCAAAATGCAGAAGAGACAAACTTGAGATGGTTCATGTGGCAGGACTGAAGTACAAGGCAGCTGTCCGTTTCAATGCTTTGCCTTTTTAATCCAAGCCATCCCCTTTTGCTTTGATTTTATGGGAAAAGCAAAATACGAAGATCTAATGGAGCTTCACTACACTGTGTATTACATGAATGTGGGATCCTTCTATATAACCTTCTCTATACATATGACGTTAATCATCACGTTACTGTCACTCATCAAGAGAAACAAACCAATCATACCAGGACATGCACAGATAAACAAGCAAATAGGGGAAAAATCTGAATAAAATTCAAGCTGACATCTACATTTCCCAATATCAATGAATAGCGACGTTCAAATATTTTAAAACCTCTTCACATGCCATTACTAAAATACTTAAGGTGATGCAGCTTGAAGAGTCATTTTTTGCCAGTTGAATCCTGTCTACACTCAGCACCACTTCGTCAGGGAATTATTTCGCTTCCTTTTGCTGACCCAGCCCCGTCCCTCTCCATCTTCAGCAGAGAGGATACAATTCAGTTTTTAAATTTCATTTTTGACACAGAAATAGTTTATGCTGATAATAGTTAGAGATTTCTTAAATGTCCCATAAATATCCCAAGGAGTATTTTGAGTCTTTTTTTTCAATCTACCTGTTAGGACAAACATTCACCATTTTCTGGATTTCAGCTTTCTGTACCTTTTCACACTTTTCTGTAGGCTGTAATACCTGCCAGAACAACTAATGATTGAAGGACATAAACCACTAATTCAGCTGCAAGTATGTAATTCCTGTAACCTGTGTAAAATAACATGGCTCCCTGATGATTACATGAGTAATTAAGGAGAGAGATTACATAAGTAATTAAAGATTCAAGCCCCCCCTAAATGCATGGTACTCAACACTGAAATTAAATATTGGGTCAGTGGTATTTTTGGTGTGTCTTTAGTACAATATATGCCTCTAGGCAAAATACATCTGAAGGTAAAATTACATCTGAGTGTTACTTTATTTTCCTTCCCTAGCATATGGATCTCTCTAGTGTTTTCAATATATTCCACAAGGTGTCATTAATGGGATAGTAGATAAATATTTTAAGCTTACCCAGTACCAGGTATCTCAGCTATTGCCAAAAAGGTTTTCCAGCAACAAGATTGCTCAGCATAGATAAGTTTTAATGTGATCTGGAAAGTTTTTTAAAATCACCTTGTGGGATTTTGTATCTTCAGTGATTATATTGAAAGAGATTCTTAAACAAGAAATATGAAGCCAACCTTTCACTGTCAAATGTATCCTCCTGCAGTTATTTAAATTAATGTTGCTATTTTACAATTTGTCCTTGAGAAGTTGGTCCTAACAGAAGTTGGTCCTAACAGAATAGTTAGGCAACACTCATGACTGAAATTTTAATCAACAATACAAAAGTGATGTATGCCTTAAAAAAGGGAACAAAAGTACATATGTAAGGGCATGTTCTTCTGGATGTCATCTTGGAAAGGAAGTGAAACTAAAGAAATAGGAAATAGAAATGGGAAGATAATGCATGTCAATTTTGGATTTTTCTATGCTGCCTTCATATCCTAATTCACTTCCTTTTTGTCCTTATGTGAAGTCAGGATTTTTTGTCTGGTTGTTTGGTTTTGTTGGGTTTGTTTGGTTATTTAAAGAACTTTCCTCCAACTCATTCTTTCATACTCTCTGAAATGGGGTTTTATGTGTAATTCCCTACAGTAACTGTAGATGGAGATCACAATCAAGAACACATAACCACATTTCAGAACAAATGGTAACTGGCAGGACAGTGCAGTGGAAGTCACACAGAACTTCCAGAGCCCGTTAGTGTAATGCATTTTTGATTTCCAGCATTTTAGGACTATTGACAAGAACCAAATGCAAAAGTTCCTTGAAAATGATAAGATTGTCATTTAATTACCTTTAAAATACTGAACTTACTTAAGAATGGAGCACATCATCATACAGTGCATTACAGCAAACAAGATTCTAAATGTTCTCAATATAACACAAAGCAGAAAAATCTATACACTGAAATTATCTCAATGTGACACTTTTTTTTTTAAAGTTGCAATAATTATTAAAAAGCTTTCAATAAAAAGTTTAAACACATCTAAGTTTCAAAAGAATATTTTGTACATTTTGGAAAAATATAACATTTACTTTACACAACTGAAACATAATTTATAGTCTTTGCAGTTTGTACGCTTCCATTATTCATACCTTTTCTCATACATTTTCTTTTAATATATTCTTTTCTCTGGATTGTAAATCTAAGGCAAAAGTATCACTATTCTGAAGAAAAGCTTGTTTCTGCATTAGTTTCCTGAAAAGTCCATTTGGATTTGCAAGTAGTTCCTCATGTTTTCCACATTCAAGAATTTTACCCTGGCCAAGGACTGCAACAAAATCAGCATTTTGAATAGTAGACAGACGATGAGCAATAATCAGGACTGTCCTCCCTTCCATCAGTCGGTCCAGAGCTTCTTGCACAAGATATTCATTTTCAGCATCCAAAGCACTAGTAAGAAATGGAGTGAGAACAGGATGGAGGAGGATATTGGTTACTTTAAGACAGGTTAGTTTTGTATGCATTAGGCTTATTTTTTCCCAAACTGCAAACCCTTTCTATTGTTGGTGAAGATGAACCACTGGAACTGGAGTAAAGTTTTGTGAATATGCTTAGTGCTCATATCCAAGTTATAGGCATTACATAGTCTCATATCCAAAAATAAGCATGAAGAACTACGTAACACCAAATCAATTCAGTGGAAAAAAATCAGTTGTACTGCAGAATAATCATATATCTTTTACACTAAGATTTAAATTTAAAGATACAGAGAAGTTTTAAGTAGATGTTTCAAAATCATATTTCAAATTTAACTCCATGAAAAAATATTACAACACGATGTACCAGCTATCCCTTCTGCATTGCATAAACAGATTTTATCATAAGTCTCCTAACCAAATCACACATTCTAGAAGGCCCATTCTGTTTTGGTGGGTAGAGAACAATAAAGGGGCTAGATAGTTTGTGCAAGGGCATGCAGAGAAAGAAAGAAGAGATAACAGCTCCCAAAATCTGAGGTTCACAGGTATATAATTTCTAAGTTTCTATTTCTTTTCTTGCTTACCTTGTTGCTTCATCTAACAGCAGAATTTTAGGATTCTGAAGAAGAAAGTAAAATTGGTTATAATAACAATTAAGCAAGATCTGAATATTTACATCGATAGAGATATAGGGATTCATATGGCTTAAAACCCCAAGTAAGAGTACTTCTTCAAAATAACTGAGTGTCATTTGAAGCATTACTTCTAAGAAATCTAAATGCTAAGAAGACAAAACAGAAATGACACTCTTCCACCTTCAAATTTTCCAAACTAAAGTACCAGAATACCATTCCTGGATAACTATTGGAAAGTACACACTAAAACTGGGAGCCGATTTTTAATGCATACTTGGCAGCACTGTGGTCAAAAGTTCAATTTCCTACTTCCCGCTCTTACGTGGATCTTTCACAGGGCTCAGCTCCCCTCTGCTGGCAGTCAGTCTGCTATATAAAACTGTCTACTAACAAAAAGTAACCCTACTAACATGCAGTATTTCACCCACAGATAAAATACATAGTACGTACTTAAGAACTAGCACTTGAGAGCTCTTCCCAATTAAGTGATTTTTTAAAAAAAAAAACCTCAAAGTGCCAGCACTCACATCCCTTAGATAATTCACTTATGAATAACAGTACATAACACAAACTTCCTTGATAAAGTTGAGAGTAAAAGCTTTAGACTTTATCTGAGAGAGAAGGGAGTCCACTGCACCCAACTACCCCAGTATATCAACTATTCATTTATTTTTGACAACCTTTTTTTTCCATAAAATAAAGTCTCTAATCCCATGAACTGTATCAAGTGCATGACCTGAAATACAATCAGCTTTTCAGCATTTGTGGTAAAAGAGAACTGGTATAATGAATTCCTATTAATCTAGCAGAACTGGGCATGCAGACACCTGTGTGACTTGACACGAATGTAAACTGGTTTCAGCAAGGATCAAAACTTCCAGATGAACATCAGCACCAAACTGCCTCCCTGCAAGGCTCTATGGCTGTTGCTGAACCAAATTCCCTGTCCTTCTGATCCTCAGAAGCCTCCTAAAATTTGTGCAGCACAGAGCCTGCCCTAATGCTAGACCCATACCAACCTTTGAATTAAAAAATGACACAACATTGTGCCTGAAATATGTATAATCCTGTCCCAAATCCAGGCCACCTCCCCTCAAAACTAAGACAAGACATCTAAAATGGTAGTAAACTGCCACCCAGAAAAATCAACCTATAAATGATAGAGATCTGAACACAGAAGTGTCATATATGAGTTTACTAGCACCACATTCTTAAATCCTTCCTTGATCCTTAAAGTGATCTTATGAGAGTGAGCCATTATACAATGATTTAACATCCATCTTGGCAACAACTACCAAACACCATGGACAGAAGACAGGAAGAAACACTGATATAAGTAAGATGTCTTTAGTTAAGCTACTCAGCCCTTTCAAACTTCATTAATGGAAAAGTGACAATTAAAAAGAAAAACAACTCTACCTCTCCCATTGATAGACCTCCTCCTTTTTAACACTTTCTGCCATACCCCAAAAAGTAGTTAAACAGCTATTTGGGTGCTGTCTTACCTTGAGCAGAGCTCGAGCAATTGCAATTCGTTGCTTCTGTCCACCTAGGGGAAAAAAAATCAGTAAATTTAAATAGGAAAACATATGTGAAGTAATTTTAATTGAATGCCTGGGCTGAGCAGAATTAGGCTCTTTATGGTGGCATGGAGATGAAGAGGGGACTCTTTTAATTCTTATGGCAGGCTATGACTTTGAGACAAAAGTGATAACAAAAAATAATAGCATTTTTACTTCACTCTATAGCATAAAGATTTTTAAAATAAGGAACATAAAGGTGTACCTGAAAGCAAAATGCCTTTTTCTCCAACTACAGTGTCAAACCCTTTTGGAAAACCTCTGATAAAACTAGCAGCATTAGCTACTTCAGCAACTTTCTGAATCTCCTCCGCAGTCACAGTAGAAGGATCCTCTGCACCATAGGCAATATTTTCAGCAATAGAACAGGAGAAGAGAATTGGTTCCTGATAAATTCAAACACATAACTAATATGGTAGATCTGTAATTACATACATGTATTGTCTGTATCTCAGATAAAATGAATCCTACTTGCAATAACCCACAATGTCCATACAAAGAATATGTAAGCTAAAGTTAATTGAATTAAAAACAAATAAAAAATGCCTCTCATAATACCAAAATGGACAGTGAAAACCGTTTATAAAATAAATTGCTTTTTAACTGACAAAACAACTCTCAATTCCTAATATTTTACAAAGAGTTTAGAAAGAGATATACATTCAAACATCAGAAAACCTTCTTTTGTACTTTGCTACATAGCATCACCATCATCATGGGAGGGATGGAGTGACCCTTCTGTGAGGAAAGGCTGAGAGAGTTGGGATTATTCAGCCTGGAGAAGAGAAGATTCCAGGGAGACCAGATTATGGCATTTCAGTGCTTAAAGGGGGATCTATAAGAAAGATTGGGACAGACATTTTAGCAGGGCCTGTTGTGACAGGACAAAGAGCAATGGTTTTCAAATAAAGGAAGGTTGGTTTAGATTAGATATAAGAAAGATGTTTTTTCCAATGAGGGTGGTAAACACTGGAACAGGTTGCCCAGAGGTGGTGGATGCCCCATTCCTGGAAACATCCAAAGTCAGGGTGGATGGGGCTCTGAGCAACCTGATTTGGTTGAAGATGTCCCTGCTCATTGCTGGGGGGTTGGATTAGATAATATTTAAAGGCCCCTTCTAACACAAACTCTTCTATGATTTGCAACAAAGACAATTCTTAATCTCTGCACAGATTTTATTGTATTTTGTGCATTTAATTTATATTAAAGCTTGCAACAGAGAACTGTGATATAAGATAAGGAAGGTAAAATGCTTGTAAAATAGAAACATGCTACAGTATGAATACCAGTAGGAATCTCCTACTGGTAATTCAAACAAAATACATTCATTTAAAAAGAAATGTGCTAATATGCTAGCAGGAAAATAACCTCTGCACAAAATCTTTTGGCAGCATTATTACATAAAGAAGTTGTTTTGAAATGCAACACATACCCTGTTACCCTTATCTTTTAACCAGAACATCAGCCTAACAGTTAATTACACTGTGAAGCATCTGGGGAGACAAGGGAATGAACATTTCAACTGGTCAAATAGTTTATTTTTTAAGACACTACTGAACATCTCTCTGTACTTCCAGAGTTTGGCTTTGCTAGGGAGGTGGCACTATAAGAGTATGTGCCAAGTGTGCTGTATTTTCATGCTTTCCTGCTTTCCTAACAGAACTGTGTTTTCCTGGAAATAGCACAGACCAAAGAAGGTCAGTTTTTGAAACGGTTGTCTAAAATATGATTGTGTGACCTTAATTAATATAAAAGGCAATTAAGTGTTGAGTCTTTGTCACTTTCTTCAACAAATTAGAGCAAGTATCAGGATGGTGATGCCTATATGATTTACATCATCATACTTTCCAGTCTCCACATGCACTTTTCTTTTAAGATAACATTTTGAATCTCTATGATTATGTAAAAACAGACTACAGAATAATGTATTATCTCTAAATACTTATTTTTAGAACAAAGCATGTGCAACAGAAGTTATGGTGAGATGGAGGAATTTCAATGAGGAGCAATATTATGGAGTTTTAAGAGGAAGAAAAATGAGGAAACTATTTGATCACACAAAATTATTCCATCCACTTGGATTTTTTTTTTCCTTCCTTACCTGGCTTACTGTTCCAATCTTTGTCCTGAACCATAGTGGATTTAACTGGCGGATATCATAGCCATCAACGGTGATAGTACCTTCAATTAAGAAACAGTGAAATCAAGTGGGCTTGACATGTTTGGAAAAGAGACAGAAAGAACAGTTAAAAATGACAGCCTGTGAGGATTCACACACTGGTGGATCAGGCACCATCACAGGGTATCCATAAACCCCAGAGGGACACACAGGCCTCACTCACAGGAACTCCAACTGTTCATAAGGTGTATCTGAGAAACAAAGCATTAATTGGCACAAATGAGAGCAACACACAAAACATACCTGAGATAGGATCATACAGCCGCAGCAGAAGGGATACTATAGTTGATTTCCCTGTACCACTTGGGCCAACCAGAGCCATAACAGAGCCAGCTGGAATGGCAAGGCTAAAATCTTTGAAAATTGGTATTTCTGGACGTGTTGGATACGCAAACTCAACATCTTTGAATTCCAAAGCACCTCTGAATGTGTCTTTGCCTAATGTGATTCCCTCTATATGACAAAGAACAAAATACAGAAACATGAACAGAAAAAATATTAGCTCAGGCCTCCTAGAACTTGCTTTACAGACACTTAATAGAAATATCTATCTCCACATTCAATCTGTGGGTAGCTGTAAGCTACAATTCCAGACCATATGAGTTATATTTCAGCCTTGAGTGAATCAGTAAGGTACACCACTTGTACCTGAAAGCAATTTCAGGTTGCTCACCAGCACCAGAGCTGCAGAGCTGTAGGTTACCTACAGCAAGAGGAAGATTGCATTTTGCTAATACCTAACAACTAACAATGATAATGTCTCCTAGAATTATCTGAATTTTTAAACATATTATAAACTACTGAAGCTTTGTCAATTAGGAGCAATGAAATCAAATGCATTAGTGAAGGCCAAAGTCCTGTTACCACAGAACACAAAAAGATAAACACTGCAAATCATTTACTGCCCTTTCACCAAGCCACCAAACTCACCTGAAACACCTTGCTCTTTGAGAAAGAGCAGTTCCTTCTCCACTATCTCTTAACTGGGTAGCTTTTAAGCGGAGGCTGTCACTGGGATAAAGTGCTGTCAGGTTTGTTGCACCATTTTTTAGTTTTATTTTTCCTTTTAATTGGAAAGTATATATAATAGATTCAGGACAACAGGGTATTCGAATATCAATCAGATAGGTTGATCAGATAGGCCTAACCCTTGGGCAACAGTTCACTGAAACAAAAATTTCAGTTTGTGAAATACCGTTAACAAACCACCATGAATGAACCGAAGTTAAATAAAAACAGCTTCTTTCTGAAACACAGCATTTGATTTAAACAAATATCTTAAAAGAATATATTTACTAGAAAAAGCTTATAAATAGGTAAGACAAAGACACCATGTCTTCAAGCCCTGTTAAACCCTAGTGACACAGGTCCATATAAAGCAAACTAATTGAACAGTGGTGCTGCATTCCCGACAGACCAAAGTTCCTACCAGTTCTGTGAAAACTGGCAGCACTAGAGCAACGCCTGTGTTGTGTTTGTTTGTGCTAGAGAAATGCAACTCAAAGCCCTTAAAGCTTTTCAGATGCAGTACACAAGTAACCCCCAACTAGCCACTGCACATGGTAGCACATGCCTGTGTTTGGTTAAACAGTAACTGTGGAAACACAGACACACACCAGCAGCAAACAAGATTTCACCAGTTATGCTGTTTCTAGAGCAGATAATCTATCTTTCTTTTCTTTTTCCCAGATCACCATTTCTTCTCCAAGATTTCAGTTTAAT
The DNA here is from genome assembly GCA_013390025.1 of Pitta sordida. Classification (NCBI taxonomy): domain Eukaryota; kingdom Metazoa; phylum Chordata; class Aves; order Passeriformes; family Pittidae; genus Pitta; species Pitta sordida. Next base: position 321,175 of record WEKX01011666.1, read on the forward strand.
GGTAGTAGCCTTGAAATGGCAAAGGCAAGAGCCAGGTTCCTTCCTTGACTTTAACCTATGGAGATACACACTGTAACAGCATTGTTTACACAGTGGTCTGTAAACCACCTTTTGGGAAAAGCAATATACGTATTTGCTAAATCCTGTGCTAGCAACATCATCTTTATTATTCCCACAGTAACAAGTAATCGCTTATCTTAAGTCTCAGTTCCAGTTACTAAACAGTCTATTCCACGGCCTGAAACACTGAAATCTACTGCAATACAGGAAGTCTGCTACCACAAGTCCTTCCTCTATATATTACTGTAAAAATATCTAAAAGCTATATACTTGCTTCTTGTTTGGAATCTAGATGTAGGGAAAAAAAGGCACTATAATTTATTTTATGATTTATAATTTGTTGCCAAGGTATTTGTTGTCACCAGCAACAGCCAGAGTTCTGTGAAAATAAGATCTTGCCCCCCTTACTACAGGAGAAATATGGATGGTACTACTGTTAGAAAAGAGGTGCACATCATTTCAAAAGCAACTCCTGCTGCAGCTGCACATCCACACTCCCCCAAGAAGCAGGATTCCCCGTATCAGTTCCCTGCTTTCATTCCTTTTATTTCCCAGTCATGCCTCAGTCCTTCATTCCTATGGCAGAAGAGCTCAAAAATTCAGTTTGGCAGGTGTTGCTGAAAGGCCTCAAACTGTCTGTGTTTGCAGTTTAAGTTCCAAACCAACATGTCTCACTTAGGACCTGTTTTCACCAGATCAGTATGAAACGTTTAAGTTTTAAATACTCTTAATAAAAACCACCTGGTTTCGAAAGCTTCTCTTTCCAGACTGGTCATTTCTTAGCCATTAGAGATGAACATGGTAAGCCTTTTGGTGGAAGTATGAGACATGGCCATTTCAGAGCTCCTCCTTCCTCTCCTTTTGCTTCCTTCCACTCTTTTCACTCTAAAGCTGATCCAAGAGGAAGTGATGATGACATCAAAAAAACATTCCCAAAAGCTAGAAAGGTCCTCAGGTCACATAACTTTCAAAGTAATGTATTTAAAATCATACTCTGAATTAATTATAGAAAAATTAATTCAACCCAAAGTAATTAATTAAGCCAAAATTTTGGCTTCTAAAATTTTTGATTAAAGGAAACTTCCATCACCTGTTTCATACTTAGGAAAAATCAGAAAAATTACATACCATCAAAAGAATGTAACCTTTAAGTATTACACACATCCTTCTTAAATACTGCTCACCCATAAGAAAAACATCAACCTATGAACAGTAACAAACCAAGAACCCACCATTAAATGGAAGTTGGGGCTTCCTTTCAATAAGTTCCCAAAGACGTCCGCCAGCACCTAGTCCTTTCATTAGCTCAGAATAAAAGGAACTTAGACCTAAACAAAAAGCAAAACAGTATTATGCATCCATATGGAATGGAAGACATAGGAGAGATAAAATTAGCATTATACTTTTCAGCAGCAGCATTGTAGGATCACCTTTGTAGGGGATCTTTTACACACTGCCAAATGCATTGATTTAAATCCTGCCTAGTCTCATCTGAGAGCTACCATAACCCTTATTCACCATTCTTATTTATACCTGTAAAGCTTTCTTCATTCTGAAGAAAACATTAATACACTTCACCTTGTGTACGCTCTTTTTCACTCACCTGTCAGGAAGCATCCAACTTCAGGGAAGTAGCTTTGCATCCAACCAGCTACATACTCCAAATCATTCAGCAGAACAGAGCATCCTGAATGCTCTTCTTTGTCAGACAGATTTATGCTACTACTACAGGGGAGCCCAGCTGAGTCAGTCACAGAGAGGAGAGGGCACAAACCCTAAGGCTGAACTGACACTTGAGAAGTTACGTGGAGAATGGACAATGCAAAAAAATATGTCTCCCCTGTGAGTATGCTTCAAACATTACTGGAGGAAGCAAAAGCTAAGAACAAGGCCTACATACAGTACAGAGTCCCAGCTGTTAGCAGCTGTGTGAATCATTTTGGATGTAGCTTAGCTGAAGGCCTTTCCAGCTAAAATAAACATAGAAACAGATGTGGAACTAAAATTGGAGTAAATCATAATTATAAAATGTCCTACTTCTTCATTTTTTGTGTGTCTTTCAAAAGAAAAAGACACCACTCTCAGAATATTTGAATTCCAACAGAATAAACAGAAAATGCTTACAGTGTTAAGACTGATTTCAGGCCAGATAACACAAGGTATATTAAAATGAGTTTACTGGTTTACCCTTGCAGAGCAACAAGCCCAGATCAAGGTCACGAGTCTGTAAGTGTAGGCAGGGCTGATGCTGCAGATCATGCTGCTGCTGAGGACGATCTGAAAGCTTGCAACACAAGGCACTAGCTATGGTGACAAGTCATCTGTTTTGGAAAAAGAGCCAAAGCATCTACGTCCTAAACCAGGGCACAGCAGGGAAGGCATAAGCCTCACAAAGCACCTCCAAATTCAAGCACTGGGGTTTGAAAATTCACAGCCACTCATAAAAAAGGCATCATATAATATAGACAGCAAATACAAATTAGAAAATGTATTTCATTTTCATAAGCAGTTTTGTTTCGTAGAAAACACAGAAAATTTGCAACAAAAAGTGACAAAGTCACGAATTATGCTGTGAACTTCACAGTTCATTGCATGAACTCCTGTATGCACTGATGATGACATATACTGAGCAGACTTTGAAGATTTATAGGTGTCTAGGAAGGCAGGCCTCTTGTGGCAAGACACCTCTGCTTCTGAATGCCCATTAGAATGAGCTCTGTGCAGAACTACATGCTCCAGTAATCTTCAGTAGAATTTAAGAAGATATTTTTACAGGAAATAAAAGTTAATTCAATGACATTTTTAGCATTCAACATTAATTTGTCCCATATTTTTAACGTGATTTAAGCAGAGAGAAGCAGAGAGAAGAAAGGGTTTTGGTAGCTGAAATAAGTGCCAGTGGAATTTTGATATTTAGGGAAGCAGGTTTTGTAAATTTTGCCCTCAGGTGCATCTTTGTGCTTCCCACGATATCAGGCTTAGTCTTAGAAAAAAAAGAATACAGGCAGCAAGCTGCATTGCCCGCCATGCCTATCAGAAGTAACAGACTCATTTTAAAGAACACTCTAATAAGCTGACAAACTTCAAGGCACTTTATCTTCATTTTTGCCTGTATGGAGCCACGAAGACAGCTCTGTCAAGAAGATTAACAGTTTGTTTCTGGGCCAGTAGATTACAGAGTGTGAGCTTCAAGGAGTCGGCAAGGAAAACCAGAAGGTTAGCACCAGACTGCAGTATTCTGCTGGCACTTTGCATACTCTTCCAGTTCAGGACACTACACTGAATTACAGCTAAATTCTACATGCCTTTCTAAATAGACTGTATTTAACACAGATTGACGTATTTTGTAAAAAATATAATACAAGTATTATTTCTTTACACAATATGGCAAGTATCTTAACTTAGACCTAACGAAAATTAAAGTAATATGTATCTGTCACATGCACACATTGAAAAAAAACCCCCTCTGTATTCTTTTTGGAAACCAGAAGGCTTATATTAAGACTAAGTTATAAATTATTATTTTCATTAACTCTTCAGAAAAAAACAAGTGTGATTTCCTGGGAAGATCATTTGGAAGAGACTTTTTAAGAAAGCCAGATCTTTTAAGAGTTTCTTCTCTCTCGCCCCCATAGTGACTGTAATGCTTTGAAGTGAAGGAAATCTAATTTCCTATTCCATACCTCCAATGCTTATTCCAACCCAGAAAGCATACATTAGGAAAGATGAGAGTTCACCAACTGTCATGTAGGCATTGCCCATTAGTAATCCTCCTTTGTATAAGACTGAGAGGACAATTAAGTTTCCAGAAAGGCCAGTCTAAGGAAAAGGAAAAAAAAAGAAGATTTTGTCACATACATCTTAAATTTCGTCAACTAAAATGTTATTTCAGAATTTTCCTTCTAATATAAAGAACTCTCATGTAGGCCTTTGGAAGAGTGAGTTAAATTCAGGAATTCTAAAGCAAACCCAGCAACAGCCAGCCAGAAATCCAGGGGCCCTGCACTGTGCTATCCACAAAGTGTCCAAAAGCAAGGAACTCTTTTTTGTTTGGTTTTTTTTTTTTCCCCAAGATGGAAAGCAACACCAAACATTATTCTCAACCACCATTAAAGAAGCAAAGTTTATACTCTACAGTTATGTTGCAGTTTTGGAATATGATTAAGCAACTAAGTCACAGAAAAACGCAGTCCAACCCTCCTTCCCTCTCCTGCACACTCTCCAGCTTCCTATGCTTTGATGCTCATCTCATCAGGGAGCCAAACCTGTTAAATGGGTGGGGGAAGGTTTCCGCTGGTTTAGTTCCTTGAATAGGAGGTGTGGCCTTAGATAAGTAGTCCCCAGCTATGGGGTGTGGGGCAGAAACAGAGGCTTCAAGTGACTTTATCATGCCACTGTATCTTGAGATGCAGTTTCACAGCAATTTAGACAAATATAAGTGCAGTCCTCCCACAGTTTTATGTAGGTAAAATTTATTTTCAGTAGCTTACTTGCAGATTTCAAAGTATCCTCGTGAATTTTAACATAACTGACACTTGGCACAACATGGTTAGCTTATTTCCATTAAAATACACTTACAGCTCCGAAGAAGCCTGCCCGAACAAGTGCCTCTTTTTTAGCCAGTTGTAGCACATAGTCAACTTTATTTGTGTACTTCTCCATTTCAGCCACTTCTTGCCCAAAAGCTCGAACTGTTCGTATGTTTCCAATACGCTCTTCAGCTAACTACATTGAAGCAAACAACAAAGCAGATACAAATAGGCAAACAATTTGAAATGCTCATGCTACAGAACATGTGAAAGTTAAACCAGTATCACTACACTAATCTCCATATCGCTGGATACCACAGGAAAATTTCTCATGCCTTTTTCTCCTCATCTCCCTTCCCCCCGTTTTTAAAAATAATTCTATTAAGTTAAAAGTAACCTGCATATGCCCAGGCAGTGTAAAAAGAACTTAAGGTTTGTCTTAAGTGCCAGCAGACACAGAAAAATACAGAAGTAGCATTAAAAAATTTGATGTGAACAAGACCCACAGGGAAATTACTATTCACAATAATTTGTACTTACAACGTGGGGAAGGTGAAAATATTGAATATTCTATTCTTCAGTAAAGGATGCAAAACAGCCTGCAGTTATTTCTTAAAACAATTCCACTCATTTGATCAAAGCAAACTGAGAATTAGTTTAGCCCAACTACAATCGGGTCTCCTATACCATGGTACCGCGTTCTTACTCATCTCCCACGAAGCCTGCCTTCTGCACTGAGTGGCAGCTCATTAATACGCAAATTTGCCCCGCACCCTCACACCGCCCCCCAGCGCTCCGGCGCTGTTCCGGCACTGCCGTGCTGTGTATTGGTGTTTGTGTTGGTATTTCCCAGCGCCCATGGCCACCCCACGCTAGGAAAAATACCTTTTCCACTCGGCCGAGAACACTGGTGCAAGGGAGTCGCAGCAGCTGTGCGGGTTGATTTGCATATTCATGAATGCCTAGTTGAATATTCACACTTGTCAGGTCGCGCATGCGCAGTTGCCAAAGAGGCCTCCTTAATCGCTGAAAAATCATGCCGCTAAGATGTGAAGCCGCAATATGGGGGGTGCAAAGTGGAAGAGGGCTGACTGTACTAACGTCTCATTGCAACCCAGTATTTTATTTTAACTTCTAAACAGCAAAGTATTAATACTAAAATACCTCAACTGTAACTGATTAGACTAGGTTGTGACATTGTGATGGTCTTACAAAAAAGCAAGGTCCCTTTTTGTAAGTAAAAATATGGCATAAAAGAATACTTCTCCTTCTTCCATCTTCCATTCAACCTGAATATTTGAACTGTTCATTGTTTGCTCATGTGAAGTCCCACACGTAGTGTACAAAGGCATGAGCTTCCTTTCAACATAGTATGAAAAGACAAACAGAACAAGGCTAATCTGCTTCCGCAGAGTCAAACTTTAGAAGTCCTACAAAGGACATCCCAAGTTTATAACAGCTGACAATTGTGGCTATTTTAACTAGATACTTCCTAATTATATTTCTGTGCTTTTTAATGATGTATCCTCACCTTCAACCTCTGAGGAAAAGGCCACTATCTCTACTGTTCTCTGACAGTGCTTTGGAATACAGTTATACCTC
>WEKX01011669.1:9288-25849 GCA_013390025.1 Pitta sordida
CTGAAAAAGAAGCTCCAAATCTACAAGTAACTAAGAAATCAAAGATAAGATCAGTCACTCCTCTGAATCTCCAAACCTAATGGAGTAAAAAAATATCCTATTTTATGCATTATATTTAAAAAATAAGATTGATTTGGTTTTGGGGAGTGTTTGGGGTTTTTTGTTTCTTGATTCAGTTTTGTTTTGCTTTGTTTTTTGGGGGGGTTGCAGGCATGTTGGATTTTTTTGGTTGGTTGGTTTGGGTTGGGTTTTAGTTGGGTTTGTTGTTTTGGGCCTTTTTTTCCCATTTTTTTGAATCTTGGTAAAATTCTGATTACCTTCAGCCTACCTAGACTTTTCCTTTAAGTGCTAATGAGATGTGGTTTTCTTTACCTTGTATTCTTAACTGTTGCAAAATTCACAAAACAGCTACCCAAACCAGTATATGTTTTAAGAAGAGTAAATTAAAAATGGATTTATACACAGCACACAGACACAAGCAATATTTATGCTACATAGGTTCTAAAAACTGTGTCATGAGAAAATGTTATTAGCTGTGTAAACTGACCACCAGCTGTCTCAAAACAGATACAATAAGACTTAATAATAAATGCAAGGTTTTATTTGTGATTAAGGAAATTTTATTTGTTTGCGTTGAAATTTATCCCAGGATTTGCTGGTGACTCTGCTTGCATGACAACTACAGCAATAAAGGTTCACTGATGGTAATAATGGGTCTGTTTTTCCATGTTTTTCCCATCTATGAAGCTGCGGAAGAAGCTGATCTGCATTCAGTCCCTAGTGAGGGTGAAAATTCATTGCACACAAATGAAAAGTGCAGCATGAAAATGTTATTTTTGATGGTGCTCTGACTGGATTGTTCCTATGCTGTAACTAAGGTTACAACCAGAATTGCAATAAACAAAACAAGTCTGATAGTACCGTTTTTCCTTCACACATCCAGTCTTCTCTTACTCTTTTGAACACCTACTCGTAGTTACATCACAGATTTTGCAATTTACACAGATGTATGGAATGAAGGCCCATCAAATGCTCAGATTTGTCTTTTGTCTTTATGGTCCTCATCACTCATTAATGAAACTCACAGACATAGCTTTTACTGTTTTCATTTTGTTTTTCCTCTACTCCCCCTGTTTCATGTTGCACAAAAAGCTGTGAAACAAAGACTCATCAAAGTCATCATTACACTACATTTATCTGCATAGAACCGCCTTTCTCATCTATTAGACTTTTTAAATATTCCAAATCCTTCTGTGGCTGAATTCTCTCTCATTATTTTAGCTTGTTTGACACCAATTGCTGAATATTTCTGCAACTACACTCCTCCTCCTTGATTTTTTTGGGGGTCAAATACCATTATGAATAATCTTTCATTTTTTTGAATTCTAACAAAAAGGCACTTTTAATGATTGTTAACAAAATTAGTATTTTAAATGAGCTATTGTTTGCACTGATTTTCATCTGCATAATTTAATAGTCCTTTTTTTCCATTTTCAATGAGAGAAAAATCTTTGTTGGTCAACTATTAAGCTGTATTTTTAATAAAGCATAGATGTTCAATAACCAGATTATTTATTTGCATCAAACTAACTGCAGAAACCCTTTTACAGAAGTCTTTTGTAATAGATCATGGAGTTTTATAGGTGAAGAGCAATATGTTAGCAGTGAAAAAAAGAAAAAATAAAGATATAAATTTCAGGAACTGTTACCCACAATTCTTCATTGCCTACTCCAAGAAGAACATACTAAAATCATTCTACTGCCCCATGACTGACCAGCTTCCCCATGAGTTGTCCTTACTCACTGTGTTTTTACTCAAAAGACTCATTGTCTTTTGACAAGACGCCTTTTAGATATTCATCATTTTTATGTGTCCTGCTAAGTGAGAGGTTTTCTCTGACTCTACCTTCTTTACTCCCTGCTAATGTATATTCATACATCTTGATAAAATTCTGCTTGAGTTATATCTACTCCAGGCTGATCAGTCAGAACCCAAAGCCACTCCTCATATATGAGGTGCTCCAGTGCCTTAGTCACCATCATGGCCCCTTATTGAGAATGTTCTGATATACCCATGTCTCTCTTGTACTGAGGAGTCCAGCACAGGATGCAGGATCTTAGATTTGGCTCATGAGACTGGTCAGAGAAGGAACTCCTACCTCAACTAGCTGACAATGCTCTTCCCAATGCAAGCCAGAAGACTGGCGACTGACTGTTGCAAATGTACATCACTCGCTCAAGGTCAGCTTGGTGTCCTCCTGGACCACCAGATCCTTCTCTGCCAAGACACCTTCCAGATGGTTGGTCCCAAGGTAGTCCTGGGATTACCTCTTCTCCAGAGACGAGAATTGGCATTTCCCTTTGCTGAAATTAATGACGTATTAGAAAGCCAACAGTAACATTTTGGCAGTGCTAGATTTTGACATAGCTTTTAGTGTAAAAAACATTGAAGTTAATTCTCATTACTTGAGGGAAAAGAAATGAAAGCCTAACAACCACAATAGAATGTCTAAATAATATACACTCGTCCCATATACACTTATTATTGTTATATAATATATATTATATTATATTTATTATATAATAACATTGTATAATTTAACACATTTAAATCAACGTATAACAAGAATGTGTCTGGTCACTTCTAGTCTAATGTGACATATTGTTTTGTACACAAGAAAAGAGAGATGTATTTCTGGAGGGTCTATTGTAAAGACTTCTGAACATGAAGAATTTTTTCAAAGTACTTACTAACATTGTGTTCTTCACAGAATATTCTGAGTAGGAAGAGAACCACAAAGATCATCGAGTCCAACTCCCAAGGGAATGCCCATACAGAGATCGAGCTCACAACCCCTGAGCCATGGACACCATGCTCTGTCTATCTGAGCCACTCTCAGGGTCGTGTAATCATAATTTTGGTTTTTTTTTAATTATATAACCTAATTCCCTGTCCCATTGTCCTATTAGGTAGACCATGTCCCTGAGTTCCTTGTCCAGTCTTGTCTTAAACACCTCCAGGGATGGAAACTCCACCACCTCCCTGGGCAGACCATTCCACTGAACGATCACTCTCTCTGTGAAAAAGCTCTTTCTAACATCCAGTCTAAATATCCCCTGGCACAGCTTAAGGTCATGTCTTCTTGTTCTGGTGCTGGCAGCCTGAGAGAGGAGATTCACACCCACCTGACTGCAACCTCCCTTCAGGTAGTTGTAAACAGCAATGAGGTCTCCTCTGAGCCTCCTCTTCTCCAGGCTGAACAACACCAGCTCCCGCAGGTGCTCCACATAAGGCTTGTTCTCCAGTCCTTTCACCATCCTTGTCGCCATTCTCTGGACCCTCTCAAGCAGTTCAACATCTTTCTTAAACTGGAGAGACCAGAAATGGACACAGTACTCAAGATGTGGTCTGGCCAGTCCTGAGTATAGGGTAGGAATGAGATGTCCCACTGACAGCCACAATAAAAATGCAAAAAACTCTGACTGGAACCAAGCTTATAGACAAAATGTTTTTGTCTTAAAATCTGTTTTCAGACCCTTTTGTAGTGCAATTTTAACTTGAAGCTCTGAGTTTCACCAGTGATTTTTGTGTGAAGGCAAAATCACAGGTCACTTACCGTAACATGCTGATGCTTCCTTGTAAAGCAGGAAAGGATACAAACCTTCCTGTTAGAATAACAATCTGAGCATAAATCTCCCCTTATTTCCTGCGATTAATTTGATCAATTTTGTTGCGCTGCTTTGTAATCTACAGACAGTCAAAATGTATAGGATTGATATCATCTACATAGTGGAAGTTCCATGGAGTTTCCCTTTATCAGTAGATATTACAGGAATGTCTTTCTGCTACCATAGTGGGAAGCTACAACAACCTTTCAAGTGCACCTACTCTAGCATGTTGCAGTAGGAGTGAGATTGTTCTTTCCAATCATAGATAAATACAGGGAGTGTCGTAAAAGCAGAATTATTCCTAACAGAAAGATGCTTTGTGTGTGTATCCAACTTGCTTTTCAATAATTAAACATATGTTTATAAGCTAATGAATTTCATTTTCTCACATTCAGGCTTCAAAACATGAATGTTTCTAAAATGTTTATAGATTTTTCAGGCTATTTTTTTCATTGCTTAATAAAGCTTAATTGCTCTTTACAAATTAAACTAAATTAATATGCCAATTGCACCCAGTTTTGAGCACACAAAGCCCCCAGTGGTTTACAATAAATTAATACATATAGTTATAGCAAATCCTAACATGAAACTCTCATTTGCATGTTGGATGCCAGATTCTATTAGTTTTGCTTCATAGTTCTTAGATTAAGGTTATCTCAAGACATCACTCTCCTTGACAGCATGTACAGTTAACTACATATTAATTTGTCCTAAGTGGATTTTCCTATTCTGGTCTGTAACCCATAGATGCATGTTTACTAAAGAACTGTTCTAAATTCTAATATTTTTTTATTGCCCACCTAAACTTGTAATCTTTCTCTCTTGTGAGTTTTTGTTATCCAGCTATGTCTTCCACTGACTATTTTTTCAGTTTAGGACCTCTAACTGTTAATACAGGCACCATTGCTTTGAAATGTCATTGATTCGGTTGTCACTGTAATTAAGAATGTACATAATTAGTACCTGAGCAGCAACCTCTCTTCTTCATTTGTCTTCCACCAAAAAGAAATCTTGAAAGCACAATCATATACTGAGTTTAAGTAATAGTAAAAACAGGACACGAAGACATCATGTTTCCTTACAGTGCAGATGATTTCCAAGATTAGGCTGAGAAAGTCAGATCCTCTGTTACTATTTCAGTTCTGGGTTCCATTTCACATAGAGATGTCTAGATCAGTTTTGGATACCGTGAAATATTTGGCTTTTCATTTCTGCTCTAGAATGGTGCAGTTTATCTGCCATCCCTGACCTGCATGGATGTCTCTCATATACTACAGCAATTCAGATGACACTAAGCATTCAATCATTCATATGTGAGCAACTGAGAGAAGTCATCAGTGAATGAAAGGCAGATTAATGGTAAAATTCAGCCTGGGACAGACAAATTTAGGTATTCTCAAATGTGGCAATGTCCAAGTTCCCACTACAATCAAAAGAAAATTATTTAAAAGAAATATTTTTTTTCCTAAAAGTATGTAACTAATTTGAGTTTAGAACTAGAGGCCTATTCTCCCTGACCTCCATCTGCTTCCACAGATGGCCATTCAGTGTAACATCTACCAGCAATCTAAGTTACAGCTGAACAAGGAGCTATGCACCTTGGATAATTAAGGGAATTCAAAATTACTCCTTATGTTCCTGCATCTGAATCTCAGACAGTAACTTCTTCAGCTCTAAGCTCCACTGGTTATATTGATTTATAGAATCTGGTTGGGATGGAGTTAACTTCCACAAATCGGCCCTTAAAGTGCTGTGCTGTGCACCAGGTAAAACAGTATTGACACACAGGTGTTTTGGCAACAGCTAAATAGTGCTCCCATGGCATCAAGACTGTCTCTTCAACACCCTTGCCCCCAGCTCCTAAACCCAAGAGCCAGTAGGATAGGAATGGGCAGAAGATTGGGAGGGAATACAGCTGGGAAAGCTGACCCAAACTAAATAAAGGTATGCTCCTTATCATACGACATCATGTTCCCTGCTGACAAAATAAAAGCTAAGAGAAAGGAGGAAAAGCAGGAACACTTCCTATTTACACATTTGTCTTTTAATGCAATTGCTACACTACTGAAGGCCTGCTTCCCAACAAGTGGCTGGACACTCCTTTTTGATGGGAAATAGAGAGCAAATCTTTCTTTTGTTTTGCTTTCCTGTGTAGCCTTCAACTTGTTTTATTAAACTGCTTGTGTCTTAATCCGTGACATTTTAATATTATTTTCTTCCCCTATATCTCTGAGGAGGAACTGATAAAGCAGGTTGGTGGGCATCTGGATGCCAGTCAATATCAACCCGCCATGACTGGGTGTGTGCTGACATGTAGAAGTCTAAATGCAAGCAACATGTCCTAGAAGTCCAGACACCTTCAAAAAGTTAACTAGAACATATATGTACTATATGTGCTAAAGATATATGTGTTAAAGCTCTTTAAATATGTACATAAACACATCTATAGGTATATGTATATATATGGTCGTAATAGAGAATTAAATCATCAGTAACCAGAATAATATATGCCTACAAATGAACATTTTGGTATAACAGTGCTAATAAAAATACTTCCCACATACCCTATAAATGATATACCCATATGTACTCTTTTGTAGTCCATCCATAATACTAGCCAAGTAGAGTCACATTTTCTGAATACATTTTTTAAAGAGAATATGTTACAGTGGGAGTATTTTGGTGCTTTACTTTTATAAATTTCAAATATGTCCTACTTCTTTTACAGATAGAAGTTAGGATATTTCTTTATCCACCAACTGTCATTAAAAGTTTTATGGAAAGATCTAAGATAGGAGTAGTTATATAAATGCAATCAGTATGGATTTTTCTTCTGATGTTTTTTTAGTTGATGATTAATTTTATTAATTTTGTGAATAAGCTTCATTGACAGTGAATTTGCCATGAGGTCATTACTGGGGAAAGTCTGCATAATAAAGTCACAACGCTGTTACTTCTTTTTATGACAGTGAGAAAAAAATGTAGTCAAAACTTGACGGTGTGGATTTTCCCTTGATCTAACTCTGATCAGGATATATTAGACAATTCATGAAAGTAAAGCCTAACTCATTACCCAATTAGATAGCTTAATATTTGTTCCCAATATTGCATCATATCTGTAATGATTTCATAATTTGCAGCATTGAACTGAGCAGCTTTCTGCTTTACAGACAGCCTAAGGTAAGTTCTCTAGAAGAACAGGCATGTCTACAGGATCCCCTAAAGACTTTTAGAGAACCTATGCTTTGTTTGGGAGCCAGCAAGTCACAAAGTATTAAACGTGCCATTCCACAGATGAAATTGTAAAAATGTTGAACATAAAGAAACATCATAACAAATATTTTACCTATTCAACATTTTTATATAGTGGGATGTCTTTGCAGGAAATACGGTTTGTTTTACCTATCTATGGAGAAGAAAGCTGCAGATCACCACTCAAGTCACATCATTGGCCTGATGAACAACTGAACAAATCTGGAAATGTTCCAAGAAAATGTTTGTCTTTCTGTTCCCTGATCCAATGATTACTTATTCATTTACTTGGAAGTTCTCACAAAAAGTAATGTCAGAAGAAACCACTGGGACCAAGACTCTTTCTTCTCAAACTAATGACTTCCAAACCAAACTCCAGGTTCTCTTCTCTTGATTTCATGAATCTTGCTTTCCATTCTGGTTGTGGCTAGAACCGTAAGAGTTATTTAGAATGCTATCATCACTTAGAGCTTTTGGGTAGGCACTCTACAGGTAGATATGAAGCTTCTCATAATAAGAAGGATACTAGATCATGATATTTTTGCTCCTTCTAATAAATGTGAAGAACTGGATAATGAGGCAGGTCCTGAGCTTAAAACTCTTGAAGAACTTTTCCTTAAGTTACTATCATGTGCCTTAGGGGGGTTAAAATATGAGTCAGCAGTGCCCTGGCAGCCAGGAGGCTCGACCATGTGCTGGGGGGCAAATTTCCTCATCCAGAGGCTGGTGAGCACTGGAATAGGCCTCCCAGGGAAGAGGTCAAAGCACGAAGCCTGACAGAATTCAAGAACCATTTGGATGATATTCTCAGGCACATGGTGTGTCTCCTGTGGATGGTCCTGTGTAGGTCTAAGACTTGGACACAATGATCCTTGTGGGTCCCTTCCAACTCAGCACGCTGTGTGAATGTTTGAACATACCACAAGTTCTGACCATCATGAGAGTCAACCTGAATAACCCGCTCACACACCAACCTACTTCTGTTTGGCTCTGCTGAGCAAGCTGAGCTCCTCTTATTCAAAACAATTATTGGAAAGTATTGACCAAAGACCAAGAAAAAAAACAACAACCTAGAGGTTACCAAAAAAAATAGGTAACTTTGGCTTTGTTTCTATCAGTGCATAAGTGTATTCAGAAACTCTGTAGTCCTTCCAGAAATGGTCTTCTTTTCTACAACTTTTCTGTTTGGTAGCCTTGGCACAGGTGTCTCATATGAGATCATCTGGGCTATGTCATCACATCAGGGACACTGGCCAAGAAAAACTTAAGGTGATAGGAGAGTAGAAAAATGCAACATTTTTTGTCAGACTCACACATGTGAAAACTATAACTTTTTATGGAAGTTTATCAGGTTGTTCTAAGACAAAGTAAGAAGTAGTTATCCTTGAGCAGTTTCTAAATTGTAAGATTTGCTGCTGTTGTCTGACATCAACAACCATTGGAAAGGACATTTAGTATCTATCTCCTGTAAATGTTCAAATGTCTCTAAAATGGAGGAAATATATCTCTTCTAAAGGTATATTAACTGTTGTGACCTAGACTGATAAATTACCCTATTGATGTAATTATTCTCTTAATCATTGCTTTTGCACAGTCATTTGGGTTTTTTAGCAACCACTCTATTTTTGGTTAAAGTGGTTGAGGTATTAAAACTCTACAAAACTTCATTGTTACTTTGAAGTTGGAAGGTCTGTATGCTTTTAGCTATGTTTCCAAATAGTTACTGGGCAGCAAAGCCATCCACTAGACACTTCTCTGAAGCAGATATGTGGTAAATCAGAAGGTATATTTTGAGAGAGTGGTATATTCAGCAGGACAGCAATATTTTATGAATCATACAAACATCATTATGACATTTAGAGGATGGTAGAGGATGTAATAAGTGAGCCCTGGCAGCACATGACTACAGCACGTCATTCTATTCTGAAGCATCTCAGGTTTTTTGGTGTAGTTTAATATCTATACAAATGGATCTTTTAAAAATCAAAGTAGGAAATTAGTCATATGCCTTCCAAATTTCCCATTTTGACATGAATTAAGTGAAAAAAGAACAGTCTGTTATAGCCACATATGTATTGTTGTAAATAAATTGTACACAGCAAAAATAAGAAGTTGTAGCTATCAGAGATGACAATGGAATGTAGTAACCTTTTGCTTATGTTCTTTGCCATTATAATGATTCAAAGGCTGCATAGTAATGGAGTGGCTACAGTGAAAGGTTTTATGAAAAATACTGATAGTGTACCTGTGATACAGGTGATATAATTCCCCTTGTTCCAGTACTTCGTACAGTTTTTTTACCCTAAAACACTGAATTTCATCCGAATAATGATGACTTTCTGCACCAGAAATGTGAATTTTTTTAAGACTTCCACTGATTCTCTAGGTAACAAAAGCACTTCACATGCCATGCACCTAAATACAACAATTTGAATTTTAAGCAACCAGCATTTTCAAGGAAATGAAACGTAATCTAAAGACCAGGACTCTTTCAAAGGAGTAATTTGCAGAATAAAAAGGCTTACTGAGAACAGCAATGAGCTCTAGGAAAAACTGCAAGTACAGAGAAATTCACTGAATAGAATATTCATTATTTGCTTATCTCTGGTCACTACCTCTCTAATTCTACAACATAAGGAAAGCACTGTTTAGTATCAAAAAAACATTAAACAAACCCAAGTGACACAATTAACTTTCAGTTCCAGGTACATTTCACGGAAAAGCACAAGATTTCAGTTCATGCGTGAGACACCCTTAGCAGTTATGATTTCCAGTTCTGTGACAAAGAGGACCATGATTAATGCAGCGCCTACCACAATCCGACTGCTCAGAAACAAATGAAAAAAGCTAAGTAATATCCTGGCTATGTAGAATTTTTATTAGTTCCCTTCCTATCTCTTTTTATTTTCTGATCAAGCTGAGTATTATAAGACCCATTTTCCAAAACATTCCTATCAGAGAGCTGCTCCAGAATTCAACTCCTCTTGAAGTCACCTTCCAAATTTCTTTATTCTTTTCTTTTTCCCCCATGAGCCATTTGTATCCGTTTTTTCTTAACCGAGTATTGTACTTCAGTTTAGTTTACACTTTTCTCCACGTTCTTAACTTCTTGATGCAATTACCCTCTGCTCTGCAGGGTTGAATGCAGTGAAATCCAAAGGCTTTAAATTTAAAAAAAAAGTATCCAAATCTGCATTTAAGTTTGTATATGTGTACAAGAGACTTGTCTTCATTAAACTTAAGTATATAAGGTTTCACATAGATAAACCAAATTCTGGATTTTTAGGGGAAAATATCTATCTGACACCCATGTTTTTTCAAACATCTCTTTAATCTACACTGCAAATTGATGTTAATACCCACACAGTTACAAGGAGAAATCATTTACAAGAATGAGATTTTATTTTATGGGTATTTATTCTAATTTTATACATTTGGTCTATGTTATATGCGTAAAAGACCATAACCAGGAATGCATAGGAGCACAGAAAAATGGTGATGGACATAGGGTCATTCCAAATAATCCCACGGGAGATAAGAACCCTGGACTTATTCCCACCTAGGGCTGTCCCAGAAGAGACAGCCCCAGGGACTGGGGGTGACACAGCATGGAGAAGTAGGAAAGCATCTCACAGACTGTTGTTGGATGAAGTGGAACAATATTTGGGCATTGCACAAGATTTATGATGGGATGTTGTGAGAAACTGAACTGTTAAAGGTCAATGACTTCAATAATAACTAATTTACAAAAATAATGAGTTTTTAGTGAGGCCAAGTTTGCGAACCCCAGTTAAAGGGGAGGAGGAGTGTTTTTGGGTGTGTGATGAGAAACCTCTGATCTGATTAATAACAGCTAAGAAGTAGAGGGGGTGCACACCCACCACTGAAGGATGACCATGACAAACCAACCTTTGTTTAACAACAAGTTGGGTTTTGCACCAGATGAGGAAAAAAACTATAAGAAGCAGGTCCTGGAAGGTGGGGTAATGCTTTTTCTCATGACAATTTCCTCCCTTACACACCTGATGCTGGTGTAAATCTTCCCTCCTCCCCCTGTCCACCTTGGAGGAGGTGTAAGAACATTTGTGCACAGGCCTGAAGGTACTGTATTCATCTGTTCTGCTAAGGCACACCTGGTTAGCTATGTAGGTGTGAGAAAGCTCATAAACCACTGAAGACCCCTGAAGTGCCCCCAAATTAATTTCTGAGGCCTTCCACCGGAGGATGGTGCATGGTTCACAGTGTTACATCAGAAAATGTAAAACTCCCCCTGTCCTCCAAGGGAGGTACCTGAACAGATATTAACATATTAAACTTCTTGGTTTTATGGGCTTCCGCTGTCCATGAGGGATCAAGAGTGTGGCCATCTCTTTGACCCACGGACATCAAAATTGCAACAATTCTAATTGCAATGCTGAGAAGAAAACAAAACTCGTGAGATATTTAAACCCTAAGGAAGACATTAAAGGAAGGCAAATTGGGATTTGCTTGAAATATTTATTTTCACATTAAAAAAAAAAAAATTAAATTTGCCCAACATTAGACATTCCAAGCAAACACATCATATTCTTCAAAGGAGATTGAGCACAACGTATGTGTAAGCATATGAACAGAGAGGCTAAAATAAATTTACGCAGGGTTATACATACATCTATCTGATGTATCCTGGAAAAAGCAGGAGTGTTCTTGCAGTGCATGACCCTGAATATATCCCTCAATAAAAGAGATCCTACAAGGTCCTTTAGGCATACAGCAGGTTTCTATGCATTAAATATACATGCATTGTGTGCATGGAAGATACATTGTTATTGTAATTTTGTAGTGACAGAAGTTGTCCCTTACTGTGCCAAGTATGGAATAATATAGGAAAAACATTGCTAATGGTGCCATCTTGTGTTAGAGGTTTGGAAATATTATATAACTTTTTGTTAATAAATTTACAACAAACATTATGAAGCAAGAGTGGACGAGAGATTGGAGTGTGAACTTCATTTGGTAGAGAAGAAATTAGGTCTCAAGCCTTTATTCTGGAAAACAGTTTGCATTTAAACATACAGGATTTTATTTTAAATTAATGTATCGGATGATCAATCAAATAAAATAGTACTAGTGTAGTACTAGAAATGATTTTCTCAGTGTTCCAGTTAAGAAATATATATTTGCATACTTGCTTATTTTATTTTACCTCAAGCAATTGCTAAAAAACTTTCAAAAGAGACAGCCAACAAATTAAAAAAACCTTAGAAATACCAAGAAGAACTTGCAAATTGCCCAAATGTGTCCTACCAATTTCTTCATACCTAAAATGACACAAAAAGATGAGAAAAAAAAATCTTTTGCAAAAAGAGATAAAGCTCACAAGTCAGTACCATGGCCATCTGACTGCAAAAACTCAGGGAATCACCAACAGTGCTTGTTTTTGATGAAGATGATTTCTTTTGATGACAGGCTTACGAAATATGAACTGAGCAAGGATATATGACACCATCTGGATACCAAGAGAAGCTCGGTCAAATTTGCAAAAGCCAACTACTGGGAAAGGATAAACTTAGTCCAATCAGCTTTCCTTAAGACCTTGTTAAAATTTATAATGACTAAAAGCTTATTGCATGCATTTTGCTGATGCATTCTGGGAAAGAAGGAAGAAACAGCTTATATAGCTCATTTTTGATGCTAACTTTTGATGTTTTAATTGAAAATCTCAGGATGCAAAAATGTTTTATAATCACTGCTCAACTGCAACATATCTTAAAGGAAACTTTCAGTGTGACAATGAGCAGAGCATGGCAACCTTGATCTGACAATAGATGCCTGTTGAACAGAATTCAATAATATTTGTCAGGCCAATATTCTCATTTTCCATGTAGTAGAATGTGATCACTTGCAAGGGTTTAATTTAGCTCTTTTCTAATGTTGCTAGATTTGCTGGGGTATCATCACCACCAGTTTTCTATTTAATCATGCATTATAAAACCAAATCCCTATTTATATTAATACAGTAATCCCTTGAAGTTCATGGGGGTGCAGGACCAGGGGAATGTCACACAAGCAGAAATCTATGAAGACTGGCAGATCATGCATATGCAAAGAAGCCACACTCACCTCCCCACCCCCTCAGCTCTGGCGAGCGCAGGGACGTCTTCATTGCCATGCTGGTGTATGCCGAGCAGTGGTAGGCAGCCGGTACCACCCTCACATCATCCCTGTACAGTGTTGTGTGGCCATGGGGCAAGCGAGAGCATGGGAAGCTGTGCCGCCCTGCTCGCAAGTGGGCACAGGCAGAGCTGTGCTGCTGCAAGGACTGGGGTCCATGACGTCACTCGAGCCTGCAGCCGTGGGACAAGCAGCTGTCTATCCCCTGCTCCCCCAGTGCCAGCTTGACACAGTGCGTATAAAGCTTCCCTAGAATTTTATGAATCTTTACAACACTCTCATATATTGGTCCATGAGCGAGCAGCACCTGCCAGCACCAATGCACTGCCCTGCAGGGTGTGCCTTTCCCACCCCGCAGGGCTTAGTGGCCCCACTCTGTGTGCATGGCAGATGCACTCTGCGCATGCACACATGGAAAAACCCCGCAAAGACTCAAGGGAAGTCTATGGTGTCTTCTCTGGGGGAAAATATGTGAAGAGATGAAGCCACTAAACTTGAGGCACAAAGAGGTGAGGGATTACTATATTAACAAGACTGTTATTAGAACAAGCATGGAATAATCTACAAAATTTGGTTTCAGTGAACACAGTCTTGATCAGCGGCTTCTCCATCACTCTTACAAATGATGCCGAGTATTTTCCCATAATGCTCTCTGGACATAAGAAAAAAATTTCTTGCAAGCAATTAACCTGATATTTTCTCTTTTTTTTTTAAGTGCTTATGATATCATGGCAGTGTGTAGGAAAATTATGAGTTTTGTGCCAATACATACTGCAAATGCTACTTATTATTCTCGAATCCCTTCAATTTCCCCACCAGTTTGTCCCAGTATACACAAGGGCTCAGCTCCAAAAATTAATTTAATCTTTTAGTCTATCTGTAGATGCATTTGCAAGGTGTTATTGTCTACAATGTTGTTAATACTTTAAATTAAATGAGGAAATTAAGAAAGAATAATTTGAGACAGGGTTAAGCTTTGTTTTTTTAAAATTATTTTTTCTTCTGATGTGCTGTTTTTTCTTAAGGGTCCATTAAGCTCAATCAGATATCTGAACATTAAACATCTTTAATATATACTCTTGGATCACAGTCTAGTCCAAGATCTACTATTTTAAAAGTTATCATTTTTATTTATCTACTGCTTAGATTTATTTAGATAAATTTGCCCTCACTGGTACCTACTAGAATATATTCAGGGAATCTGTTCATATTTATAACCTACTTCCAGATCAGGCACGCAAAATAAAGTGGTCACATTTCTGTGAAACTAAGTTATGTTCTGGTTTTGGAGCTGTGATTCACTTTTTTTATCAGGTTATAAATGAAAAATACATAGACTTGAATTATTGACTTAGAGTTTAAAGCAATGTTTTGTCAACACTATTTTTGTGGGGAAATTGAAGCTTGTATTACGTCCAATAAATTGTAAATAAGATCTTTAAGATGTTTCTTTAAGAAAAAAATGGAAGAAGAAAAGGCAAGAAAAGGAAGAAGAAAAAGGAAGAAGAAGAATTAGAAGAAATTACACTGTGTCAAGAAGTAGAAAGATCACTTCAGTGCTATGGCATGATGAAATTTGTTAACTAACTGCTCACATTTATAAAATATTGAGTGACTACTAGCCTGAAAATCAAATGAAATGTCTATAGGCAGTTAAGCAAAGTATTTTAAACAACATGTCACAGGGGAAATAAGCAACCAAAAGAAAAAATCAAAACCTAAGAAAACCACAAACCAACAAAAAAAAACCCCTCACACTCCAGCAAGACTCCTCTCTTCTTTCGAGTAAAAGAACTGCTACCATAACTGGGGGAACCAGGAAGTGACAAATCCAGAGTCACTAACCTCTGTGAACTATTCTGACCAGGAGGAAGCCACTTAGGTTCAGAGGCTCAAAAGTACTGAAAGTTACCACATACTTGATGCTTCAAAACCTATATGATTTCAGGATCTAGGATGTCTTTACAAATTATGATTTCTTGGAAACCTATAGCCCTTCAGAAAGATATTAGCTAAGGAAATGCACTAGCAGAATTCTGCTCTGCAGATGTTAGAAATGCCTGTATGGTAGAAATGTTAAATGTAAGAAATGACTTTAACTGAAGCCCAGGAGGGACATTGTTCTTCTTGACTGGACAAACTTAAATCTATGAACTTCACAGTAACAAAAGAGATAATATGAATTGTCTTTATGTGACCAAAGTCAGTTAGAGAGAGAAGCCAACATCAGCTCAGAAATGGGGAGTTTCCAACAGAGAAATATATAGCGTTTGTAAGGTGAGAAGACTGAAGAGCAGAAAATAGAGGTGTATATACAGTGAGTCCCTGCGTATTTGCAGTCTACTATTTGCGAGCTTCAGTGTTTGCGGGTGATTTGTCCGCGAGATGTGTGAGTTCGGCGTGTGCGCTCGCTTGCTTGCCACGGCTCTCGACGCACCCCCGTCCTGCTCACTAGCCGCGGCTTGCAGCGCCGGCACTCGCCCCCCTTCTTGGTCCTGTCCTCGACGCTCACCCGCCTCGGTGGAGCACAGCCAGACATCTGAAACAACCCCCGCTCTCAGGACTCACCCTCTTCCTGACCTTATTAGGGGAGGGAGCGTGGCTACGGACATGGCGTTCTCGACTACATAGTGGGTTCGCTATCTTTGTGGATTTCACAACTCGCGGGAGGTGGACCAGACCCAACAGCCTGCGAGTAATGGGGGTTCACTGTATATACAATTACTGTAATGTATGCAGGACCTTTGTTCTCCAAGTCTCCTGCATTTAAGGAATATATTCTAGCAACCCTCTTTGCCATTAAACTATTGGAGAATGCAAACTCTAAATGTGATGAGATGTGTTAAAGTAACAGCCTGATGACTCATGGCTACATCACATATCGAGGATCCAAATATTTTATGAAGCATAAAATGAGCAATGAGCTGTGTAACGCTTCAACATTTCCTTACAAATCCAGCAATTACAAACTAAAGCATGGCAAACCTTTAAAGGGGAAAGAGAAAGAAAGATGAAACACCCTGAGTTTCAGTATGTGGTACCTAATTGTTTTTGCAAAGAATGTGAATTCTGAACCGGTTTATAAAGCAGCAAGGGTTTGCAAGGTGACAGAAGAACGTCCCATCTGAAAACAGTACAGAACAAAGGAAATTTACTGGTTAAGGACAAGTTTGGTGTTGAATAGCAATTCCCCTGAATCTTAGGACAATGTATAACAGGGTTGCTCTGGGCACCTGCAACTTACTCAACAAAGTCCCTTGGAAAACAAATCTGTGTGATAAGCATAAAGTTTCATGTTGTATTCTTTAAACCCAATCAGTACAGTGTGGGAAGGACTAGAAGCAATAATCAAAATCAAGTATCATGTTTCCCACAATAAGCTTCAGGAAAAACTTGTAAAGCACGGACTGGAAGGGAACATTTTATGCTGGGTTGCAAACTGGTTGGAAGGGCGAGCTCAGAGGGTGGTGGTGAATGGTGCAACATC
>WEKX01011669.1:35447-49302 GCA_013390025.1 Pitta sordida
CAGAACAAGAGGACATGGCCTTAAGCTATGCCAGGAGATGTGTAGACTGGATGTTAGGAAGAGGTTTTTCACAGAGAGAGTGCTCCCTCAGTGAAAAAGTGGAAAAGACTGGATGAGGAACTCAGTGACGTGCTCTAGACGACGGGAGGCTTGGACGGATGGAGTGTGGTGCCCATGGCTCCAGGGTTGTAAGTTCGATCCCTGTGTATGAGTTCTCTTGGGAGTTGGACTAGATGATCCTTGTGTGTCCCTTCCAACTCAGAATGTTCTGTGAACCTGTGAACCCGTGTAAAGACTGAGGACATCACTGTAGTACTCTAAGCAAGTGTACGTCAGTCAGAAAGTTGTGTGGTAATAAAAAACATTATAGAAAGAAAAAGTATAAAAAAAAAAAAAAGATGGCAGAAGAGGGCAAAGGGGGCTATTGAAACTATGATATTCCTTAAGAAAGCTATACTCATGTTCACAAAAGATACAAATATAAGTGGCAAAAATATATAAGGCAGAGCAAACCAGCTCTGAAAAAGTACTTGGTAAAGGTATAAAAACTAGAGTGGTCACTTTCCTTCCTCATGGGAAGTGTTTTTTAATAAACACACCTGCTAGATTGTAGAATTTATATGCAATTAAGACATTAAAGAATCACAGAGTGGATGCAAGTGTAATTCTGACCAGAACTAGTGGATACCTATAAAATCTGATCAATATTAAGTTACAAGAAACAGACAATATGCCAAAGGCAGGCATATGTTACAATATACTAGAAGTTCTCTTAGTGTGTTGCTAAAAATGAGTCAACTGCTCTTGCTTAACTCCTTGGATGTTCAAAAGATTTTGATAAATCTCCAGTTAATGATTTCTATAGAAACTAAGCTTCTGTAGGACAGGAAAATTTATCTTGTAAATTAATATGAAAAGGTGAAATATAGAAAACTAAGTTTAGGAATAAATTATCAGTTTCAATAATATAGGCAACATTACTACTTAAGTTCTTATATCTTATATTGGTAGACATCCTCATTAATTACCTAGGAAACAATTTGGTCTACAACTTCCTTGTGAGGGAAAGATGAGGAGCAAGAACTGATCTCTACTCTATGGAGACCAGTGACAGATCTCAAAGTAATGGCCTGACGTTAGGTCAGGGGATGTTTAGGTTAGATATTGGAAAAGGGCTCTTCAACAAGACGGGGGTTGAGTGCTGGAAAAGACTCCTCAGGGAAGTGGTCATATCACCAAGCCTGAGAGAGTTAAATAAGTATTCAGGTGATACTCTCAGGCACATAGTGTGACTCTTAATGATGGTCCTGTACAGGGCTAAAAACTGGATTTGACCCTTGTGAGTGTCTGCCAAATCGGTGTATTCTGTGATTCTGTAATAATGAAATAATAAAGCATACTGATCAAATTGAGCCATCTAAAGCAGTAAAACTGAAAAAAAACTGACTGAGAACAGCAGAAAAACCTCATGATAATGAGTACCATTCATCTGATCAAACATGGATGCAGTGCACAGAGGTCTTTTCTCCATTTTTACAGTCTGTGGAAGGAAATTGGTACCTTAGTGGAGTAACATCTCATTGGGATGAAGTGATGGGATAAAACCTGACTTAAAAATGCTTGTTTGTCTCCACTCATTATAAAGGGAGCCAAAGACAAAGAGTTCAGAAGTCACCAGATGTATTTCACCTTGAAAAACTTGGACATCGATTGTCAGATGAAATTTGATATTACTGTTTACAAAGAGGGATATGGGATAAACAATCCTAACATAGAATATGGAGTATCAACTAACTATTATCACTCAGGAAACATATTTTAAAATTAGATTCCATAATTCCGTGAAATGTCGTTTCAGAGTAGTCAACATCAAATAAAATGCCAATAATTAGCAAAGGATAGAGAACAGAGGATAAATTATCATGTAACCTCATGTAACATCAGAAACATGAGTATCATCTTTATTTGTGTCCTTTTCTCTCCAGGAAATGTAGATTAGAAATAGAAGACATTCAGAGAAGATGACTGAGAGGTTTAAAATTATGTAATGAGACCAGGGTCATCTTGTCTGAAAAAAGAGGATGAAGGCGACTCTGATTGTGACAGTAGTACATGAAGTAAAAGTAGCATAAAAAAAAAAGGTGAAGAGGTAGGAAAAAACAGTGATCATTCACTTCTGGGGTTTTTTGGTTTTGTTTTTTTTACCTCCTATGCTGCCAGGTACATTAAATTAAACTACTTGAGTTAAAAATGTAGCAGAAACAAAAGGAACACCTCTTCCACACAGCTGAAGTTAAGGTGGGGAATTTGTTTGCTGCAGAATACTGTGGATTTTAAACATTTCTGTCAATTCAAAGAGGAATTTGAAACATTATAGGGGAAAGAAAAAGACATGGTGCTGCTGAAAGAAAAAAAAATCCCTCCTTGCCCTTGCTCCAGAATTCTGTAAGATACAGAAATAAAGTTGTGGGGGGGATTTAGTGGAGAAAGCATATTTGTATGTTTGCCCTGTTACTATATTTTGTAATTTTTTCTAGGTCTCTGCCATAAAGAGCACACTGAAACTAAATGAAATACAGTCTGATGCAGTAAACCTGTTTTAAATTCTAATGTAAACATTTTAGTCCATATTTTTTTGTTATATTCTTAAAGAGAAGTATCAGTACCTTAAACCTGTTAACAGAGACTTGCTCTTTATAGTTATTTCTACATAAACTGAGCTGCAATAAGGCAATAATATGGTCTTAAAGTATAAAGGGTTAATTCTGTCACTAATATTATAGATGTATAATATAACCAAAGCTGAAAAATCAGATTGTTGCAAAAGTGTTATACAGTTGGGTCTCCTGTATCGCACACCCGCAGTCTTATTTGGGACCTGCGTAGCCCAAATTCCGTGTTGAATGGTGGCTGCGCTGCTGCTGCTGCCGCCGCTGCCCCCCACAGCCACTGCAGCGGCCGCTCCCACCCCCGCCGCCGTCACCCACGCTGCGGCTGCCACCCATCCTGCCCCCACTGCTGCCCCTTCCGCTGCCCAGGCTGCAGCCGCTGCCACCACCACTGCTGTGGTGGAGGCAAGTTGTGCACGAGCAGTTGTGAAACGGGTCTCCTACATCACTAAAAAATCATGCCACTCAGATCTGAAGCAGCAATATGGGAGACGCAAAGTACAAGAGGGCCGACTGTATTTATAAATTTTAACAGGTAAAAGAGAATCCTTATCGATTATGTATTCCCAGATTCAAATTTTTCATTCAAAGTGTTATAGAAATATTTTGATATGTCCCCAGTCCTGATGTAATATGTCAAATACCTAGTATTAAATCATAAGGACCTCGGCTTCATCTATTTGTACGGAAATCTGGAGGTTCTAAAAGAGCATAACACCTTGAAATATCAAGCTAAGAGAGAAGTTACCACAGACATGTGCTTTCTTCTTTTGTTGACAGTGATTTCAAGAGGACTTCTACTCTGACATGATCACTTAATGAATTCTATAAATCCTGTAGGGTTTACTAGAGCTGTATTCATATAGGTAAATATTCTATTTCTTGCTAGAAGTGTGTTTGTACATACCTTACTCTTAATATCACTAATTCTATGATTATACATTTCCATTTCCCAGAACATTCCTTTACTGTGCAGACAAGAGATCACATACTAAGGCATCTCCCCTTGCTGCTCTGCTCCAGGCAAGGGGGTTTGGATGGAGATAAATCCTTGTCCGTCCAGCTGCAAGAGATTGTTTTACCCACAAAAATCTGTACAGATTCCCCAGACATGATATGAACTTACAACTGACCCTTGTCAATTTAGGGCAGCAGGCAAAGATCGTAACACTCTTGCCCATGGTGGAAACAATACTAATGAGTTATCAGCTCAGCAGGCAAAAAGCATTGAACAGTTAAGCAGAAGAAGAAAGGAGCAGATAAAAGGAAAAGAACCTGTATTCTTTTTATGGAACATTGTGCTTCCTCCAGAGTAACAACAGTGTCTTTTCCTTTTATTTTTTCCATTTGAGTTTGATCATGACCCTTGCAGATGTTGTTTCATGCTTCGGGTGTTTAAACTGACTAATTTTACGGGTGCCCACGGGGCAAGCATCTCTTAGCACCCTGAGCAGCTTTTCACACTTCTGCTCTCTATAGACTTCGGAAAATATTGCTTTACACTTGAAGACACTTTTGTTAAGTGGTCTGGAAGCAGGAATTCTGTCCTGTCATTTTAGTGAATTTAAAGACTCTTTTCTCATTTTAGAAATACATAAAATATTTCTTCTCTGATTAGTTAACAGGAACAGCATGGACAATTCACAATTCAACTGTATATATTAAAAGCACTTTCATCAAATTACATTTATGGAATCAAATATTTCAGTGGAAGACAAGGGGAACAAAAGTATCATCAGGACACAATCAGAAGGAACTAAGACTCCTACATTGAACTAAAACAGAGCTGTATTACATTGTCTAAGAATACAAATAAATTTCTCTGGTCTTTACTAAAAATAATATATTGTACCAATAAGAATTATGTAAATATAGCCAAGAGAAAAACTCAAGTGAGGGAGGTTTTGGGTCAGAACCTGGGTATTATGTTACTGGAGACTGAAAAGGCGGTGACTTAAACAGCATCTCTGAAGTTTAGAGCCATTCTGAAAGGTGCTGACATTTGAATTTGCAAGACATGCTGTTTATATGTGGATCAAATCTGTCAGAGGAATGAAGGGTCAAAAACTTAAAAATCAACAGCTGTTGATGAGAAAAAGAAGGTAGAATCCAAGTTCAGTTCCTCATTTCAATCATAAATTTCTCTGTCCTTCTGCTTAGGAAATTCATTTACAACAAACTTTCAAAATAAACAAGTACTTCTGCTTTAGGTTTCAGCTTTAGACAAGAAAAGCCTGATTTTCAGGCTTGTAGACTCTGCTGTTGCCATTGATTTCATGGCATTGCTGTATTATAGATCTCACTACTCCTGGGTGTTTACAACTACCTGAATGGAGGTTGTAGTCATGTGGGTGTGAATATCTTCTCTCAGCCTGCCAGCACCAGAACAAGAGGACATGGCCTCAAATTAAGCCACGGGAGGTTTAGACTGGATGTTAGGAAGAGCTTTTTCACAGAGAGAGTGATCTCTCATTGGAATGGTCTGCCCAGGGAGGTGGCGGAGTCGCCATCACTGGAGGTGTTTAAGAAAAGACTGGACGAGGAACTCAGTGACATGACCTAGATGGTGGGAGGCTTGGATGGATGGAGCGTGGTGTCCATGGTTCCACACTTGTGGGTTCGATCCCTGTGCAGACGTTTGCTTGAGAGTTGGACTAGATGATCCTGTGGGTCCCTTCCAACTTGGAATAACCTGTGAACCTGTGGACCTGTGTGAACCTTCTGAATTATTGCTTAACAGCTTATTAGTTCCAAGCTAAATTATATTTAACTACATAACATCACAGAACTAGATAATGTGCAGAACAGCAAATCCAGCCCTGAGTAGGAACAAGTAAATAAAAACCTCCTTGAAATTTATGTCATCCCTAATCTTAAATATCTTCAATTAAGAAAAGTTTTGCAATGTTGTAATGCTTGTTATTTACTATTTTAATATATGCTTTTATAATTTTAATTCCTGTAAAAAAAAAGCCAATAGTATTTTTTTTTCTTTTTCTCCTTTGGAACATAGAAAATAGTTAATACCTCTCCACAACAGAAAGATTACTCCAATTTTCAGGCAAAAAAGAAATGTAATTGACTTCAATGTTTCTCTTTAGGTCATAACTTCTGATTCAATAATTATTTATGGTTTTGTCTAGCTGCTCTATTGCTCGCCTACATCTGTGATAAGGTATATTTCCTAAATTCTAAAACAGTATTTAAGTATCAGCTGAAGTAGAATATTTATCTTAGACCTCTCTAATAGTCTTATAACTTTATTCTTAAATATATTTAATTTTATTTGCAAAGATAACCCATTAAATAAAATGACATCTTGACATTCCGGTTAAAATACTTGTACCTATAATTCACCTTTTTTTCAGACTTTGCTATTTATTGTGGGGGTTTTATCTTCCAGAGAGTAGAAACATTGATACATTTTAGGATGAAACTCACATGGAAGCTTTTACCAGGAGCACAAGTGCTTCAGATAGTACCAGGCTTTAAGTTGGACTAGATGATCCTGAGGGTCCCTTCCAACTCAGAATAACCTGTGAATAATGTGTGAAGATCACAGGAAGGAACAGTCTAGCCATAACCTGAATTTACTCCCTCCTGGAAAATATTTTTGTGTTGACTTTATGTTTCTAGCGTATTTTCCTCAATCAAAATAATTTATTTTGGATACTATTTGCTAAAATAAATTTAGCTGTTTTGGACTTTCACTCGTTTCAGGCATACACACATATTTGTGTCAGCATCTTCTGATGATGGCAGAATGGAAAATTGAATACAAGTATCCCATATCATAAGCCACTAACTCTTCCTTCCCTCTCTCTCACATTAACAAAGGAGTCTTTGTAGCTTTCTGTTGTTTTATTTTTTCTCTCCTAATGCTGTCAGATGAATTCAGATAGATATATTTCATATGATGGTCTCCTATCATGCAGAATATACTCTGATGGACATTCATTTATCCTATTACAGTCAACCCTCTTTTTATGTGGCACCGCAGATCTGGTCCTGCCCATGCAGAGCCCTCCATCCATGTACATAGACAGGTCATTAATATGCACATTTTCCCCCCTGTCACCCCACCCCCTCAGCTCCAGAGCTTCTTCAGGGCATTCCCAGAAGCACCTTGCACAATGTGAGTGGTCGGGGGAGTGAAGGGTGTCTCCTCTGCACCATCCACACCTGGAGAATCCCCAGGAGTCATGATGAAGGTGTTCCTGAGCCCATGGTGCCACCACGGCAATTCCTGGGCTTTGGCTACCACCACTGTGGCAGCTGCAGTGGGCTGACGGGGCACTGTGGGGCTGTATGTACTTCTGAGCCCTCCCCAGTGTGTCCCTCCCGTGGCATGGCACAGTGGCAGCTGGGATCAGCAGTGCAGAACTCTGCCAACCCACCGGCACTGGTAAAGCTTCCACTGCTGGTCCGCTGACATATTTCAATGCCGAGTGCTTCCAGATTAAAAAAAAAAAAAAAGTAGTTCAAACCTGGGAACCCTGAACCTTTTTTTTTTTTTTAATCCAAAACCATGTAGCAGCTCATGCTGGGGCTTGGTTGTGTGCGCGCCTGCTGTGTTCCACACCACAGCCAGTGCCGGCAGAGCAGAGAGCTGGCAGTCTATGCAGCGGGGGCTAATTCGAACATTCATGACTGCCTACTTTGTATATCCATGAGTGTTATTTCACGTAGGTGCAGTCGCGAATGCTCCGCAAAACAGACTTCCTCAATCACAGGAAAATCAACCCGTAAAGAAGTGAATCCGTGAATGGGGAACCAGGAAGTAGAGAGGGTCGACTGTAGCTTTATTACATGTTTTTTCAGTACTGAGGAAAATTTTTCACCCCATTTTTCTTGTATTAGTAATTTCACTGGAATTTCTGCATCAGGAGAAAAAAATGAGACACCTATAAGTGTTATTTGAAATACTTTAATTAAGAATTTTCCATGTACATACAGTAGTTGTACTGGACCCATATATTATTAGTCAAGTACCATTAGACTATTGCAACAGTAATATGATTTTCCAATATAATATAATATAGAGGTAAAGAGGCATTATTTGTCAAGTGATCTTTATTAGATCTGACCTTTTTCTAAGCTAACACAATAAAAAGATGAGTGCCATTTCTTACTTGCAAAGATTAGTTTTGCTTACAGTAAGCAAAAGTTGAGTCTCTAAGGAGGCTTAAAATTCTCATTAGAAATAATTGAATCTCATTACCAAGACTGCACTATGAACCTCTTATGATTTACCCCAATCAACTATTAAAAACATGTTTGTACTCAGAGCATTACCTTTCCAACCTCTTGTGCTGCATACTATACTACTAACAAATTGACCTTTTGTGGAGACTTAAAGCACCATGTAATTAACTTTTTCTGTGTACAGAGTTAAGGCTTGATGAAGCTGGGAGGTTAAAAGTCAATGCATCCTTTGCAAACATTTTTCATAGTGCAGTACTTGGCTTTCAGATGTTAATGATACACTCTCTGTACCCATTTTGTTTAGGGAAAAAAAAATTTGTACTGCAGTGCACAATGAACTCCAGTTTCAATCTTTGAGCAACCCAATCAAGAAGGAATAGCTCTGAAATACAAAGCAATAAGCTGTGTTGGCAGTTATTTTATGTTCCTGATCCAAAAACCAATGAAGCAGATGGAGATGTGGTTGCATGGTTTGCACAAATCTAGTTCAGTACAGTTTCACTTTAGCATCTAGAGCAGCTCTGTGTGAGACCTCTAAATGGTTATTAATATCTTTTTGCAAGACTGATAGTTGATTGACACACCTATGAACCTAAGTGTTTGCCCTAAAAGCAGACTTACACAGATAGCAATTTTGTCAGGCCTTTAAAAGCCTTTATACAAGATTTAATATTTTTTCCTACAGATCTAAGTAATAGTTGAAATTCACAGATTCACACAGATT
Organism: Pitta sordida; assembly: GCA_013390025.1. Lineage (NCBI taxonomy): Eukaryota > Metazoa > Chordata > Aves > Passeriformes > Pittidae > Pitta > Pitta sordida. The sequence continues at coordinate 44,046 of WEKX01011669.1, forward strand.
CACAGAATATTATGAGTTGGAAGGGACCCACAAGGATCATCTAGTCCTACTCACCATCTAACACCCCTGCAGAGACCGAAAGCACATCCCAGAGCGGTAAACACAACCCTAGTCCCCCTCACAGTCTAGCAGGCCACTCTGAGCCGGAAGGGACCCACAGGACCATGCAGCCCTACACCCCCCAGCTAGACCACATCACTAAGCTCCTCATCCAGTCTTCTCTTAAACACCTCCAGGGACGGCGACTCCACCACCTCCCTGGGTAGTCCATTCCAATGTGCAATCACTCTCTCTGTGAAAAACCGCTTCCTAACATTAAGTTTAAACCTCCCCTGGCGTAGCTAGAGGCCGTGCCCTCTCGTAATTCATAGAAGAGAATCTTCCATTTTACACTCCATTTTTTTCCTGCTTGCAATCCGTGTTCTTTTGTAGGATTTTTGGGGTACAAATGATTCTTCACATATATTTACTTGAGTTCTCTGGATTCAAGTAGGAAGAAGTTGCGGTGTATCTGACACTGTAAGAGGTGCTTCCTTTTGTGTACCAGAGGAATGGAATGTACATTTCTTGATTGAATGAGTCCCATAACTATTAGTTTCTAAATTGCAGCTGCTATTGTGTCTCAGTACCATATCAAATCAATATACTCCTAATACTGAGACTCTAATGTGCCTAAGCTGCCATACACTGTGTTTAGTAGATAATTAACTACAATTAAGACAATAAAGGAAGATCATATTTCTTGGGCAATTTTACTTTTTTCCCCACCAAAGCCATTGACTAATACATTGAAGTTAATTCTGAAATCCATACACAACTAGATGAGTACTGGAATTTATGAAAGCTACATTCCTATCTTATCAGCTGGTTCACCTCATACACCTTATAATATATAATAGTGATTTTTATTCACATCTCACAGAAAAAAAAAATGCTGCTGATCTTGTCGGACAAGAGCCAAGAACCACATGTATGAGGATAGCAATTGAAGGTGTATATATCACTCAAGAGCAGTGAGTTGTTATAAGGAAATATTTAAAGTCAGCTAGGAAACAACAGTCTGTCAGGCAGAAAGTAAAGGGTAGACAATAATCCACTGAAGAACCTTGACTCCAAAGATTAAAGTGACCTTCTGAAAAAAAATACAAAAAAAGAAAACAGATTTCAGAAACAACTAGAAAGGGAACATAAATTGCATGGAAATTGTACTTCAAACATTGCCTAGCCCATGGTACAATAACATAAGAAAAGATCAATTGCTTCAGAGTCTCCCCTTTTGTATTTCAGGTGAAATGCCTTTTATTACAACTAGCAGTGAAGAAGTTTCTGGGAGGCTTTAAAATACCAATGCTTACTCATGTTTCCAGCAAATTAATCAGATCCCAGCAGAAAGTATCAGCAAAAGGATATTGCAAATTATAACTGATACAGTGTTTTATGGAATACAAAGGGTCCTAGAGTGGCTTGAGAGGTGGGCCCATATGAACCTCAAGAAGTTCAACAAGGCCAAGAGCAAGGCACTGCCCCTGGGTCAAGACAATCTCAAGGACAAATACAGCCTGGGAATAGCTAGGGTTGAGAGTAGCCCAGGGCAGAAGGACTTAAGAGTATTTGTGCACAAAAAGCTTGACATGGCACTGGAATGTGTGCTCACAGCCCAGAAAGCCAACCATGTCCTGGACTACATCAAAAGCAGTGTGGCCAGCTAGTCAAGGGACGTGACTCTAACACTCTGTTCTGCTCTGGTAAGACCCAGTTGGAGTAATCAATCCAGCTCTGAGGTCCCTGATATAACAAGGATGTGGATCTGTTGGAACAATTCCAGAGGAGACCACGAAGATGCTCGAGGTCTGGAAGACTTCTGCTATGAAGGCATGCTGGGAGAACTGGAGTTGTCCAGTCTGGAGAAGCAAAGACTCCAGGATGACCTTATAGTATTTTCAATAACAAAAGAGCTGCAAGAGAGCTGAAGACAGACATTTGACAATGGCACATAGTGAAAGGACAAGAGGGGTGCCTTTAAACTCAAAGAGAGTAGGTTTACATCAGGTATGAAGAAGAAGTTCTTCATTATGAGGGTGGTGAGACACTGGAACACTTGCTCAAAGAAGTTGTGACTGCTCTACCCCAGAATTGTTGGAGATCAGGCTGGACTGGGCTTTGAGTAACCTGGTCTAGTAGAAGGTATGCCAGTCCATGGTGGGGTGCTGGAATTAGATGACCTTTAAGGTCCCTTCTTATCCAAACCATTCTATGATTCTATGAAACTATTCCAGAGTTAGAAGACTTGAACATTCGGTATTGTGCACAAAGTAGAGCATAACTACATCACATAAAAAGGATCCTAGAAAGAAGCAAAAACAACAAATGCCCTTCCATCTTTGTCTTTCAAAGACATGTCCTTCCACTTTGCAGCTTTGCATTTTATTCTGACATTGAATTTGCTATATTTACTGTTTTGGCTAATATTCTACTGTGCATTCTACCCTGTGCATTTCTCAATTTTCTCCACAAATAAACATAGTAATGGGGAGAGCTAGTGAACATTTAGGACATAGACCTACTGTAAGTCAATATTTTGGGCCAAAATTTATGATGGAAAACTCTGCTGCATTAAAACAAAGCACTGACTCTAATTAATAGTTGAATTCCTTTCTACTCTACTCTGACTCCATTCTCTGAGGCTGAGGTGTGGCTTTTACATCCAGTCAAATTTAATTTAATTAGATGGTAAATACCAGGTTCTCCTAAGGCAGGTGACAATGGGAAGGTTAGAAATTCTGTGATAGGGGACATCCGCTAACTGTCATATGAAAATGACTGTGTCCAGAAGGGGCAGTCAGAAACTAAAGCAGTGCTCTATAGATGTCGTGTGAAACAAGTTACTCAATAGCAGCAGAAAGAAGATTCTGAATTTCTGGAAGTTTTGGGATTTCTTTTGGTTTGATTTGATCCATTTAAAACAAGCAAAAAATTGCTCGTAATAAAGACAATTTTTGTGGGTTTTTTTAATGTCCAAAGTAAGAAAAAAATTCTTCAAAAATTTCCATCTACTGCTGTAGACACAGTAGATATTATGTAGCATTCTAGCAGTTAAGAAAAGTGTATTACCAGAAAATACCTATAAGCATATCGTTTATATACACAGACATAGTGTTTAGAGACATCCTATGCTCAGACTCTAGAATAGTTTTCCTTTCAGTCAGGTGAGATATAACACAGGTGCAGTCAAGGAAGGTCTCAAGGTCTGGTCCTTTTATATTTCCACCTGCCTACTGAAGATCTGAACCCTTATAGAAGTTATCCCATAAATTACTCCAGTAGCTCAACCCTAAATAAACTTTATTTTCAGAACTATTTTAGTTTAAGATCATGTTGTATCAACACAAACAATGGAATGTTGTTATTTCTGTACTCCTCAAGGAAAACTGCTGTAAAATACTGTGAAAATGCAATAGACCCTGAGGTTAGCTCAGATGGTTAAAGCATGGTGCTCATAACACCAAGGTTATGGATTCAATCCCTGTATGAGGATTCACTTAAGAGTTGGACTCAAAGATCCTTGTGGGACCCTTCCAACTCAGAATATTCTGTCATTTTGTGACTTGTTCTCAATACTAATGTAATGCAAATCTTCCAAACCTTCTTTAGAGTGTCACTAATTTCTGAGTTGAATAGAAAATATAAATGACTTATAAATCTTTTGGAAGTTAACTTAAAAACCAAACTTGAGATGAGTATCCCAGAAAAGAAACAAAAAAGCCAGGGAGGGAAAAATTGTACCAAACTTTGTCTCTGATTGAGTAATTTTCATCTTTACATGTGAAAATGCACTACGAATTAAGTTAATTTTTATTACTACCACTTTTCTTTCAGACTGGTAAGTTTAGTCAGAAAAACGTTATATATCTCAATAAAGATCCAACATGAAATGTAAGGGAAACAAACTGTATCTCTGAATACCTACCTCTTTGTCTGTAATTAATGAAATGTGAAATAAACAAAAATTTAACGTAACAGAAATGAGGCAGTCAGCACATCACAAGTGTGTTAAAACATGTCTAATTTGGTTAGACCTTTCCATTTTACCTACATCTGAACTGCTATCAGAAAGACAAGGACATGAGGGCCAGTACACAGTATTATACTAGGACCAACTTCCAAAAAAGCCTGCGCAGATAAAATTCAGCAATGACACAAAAAAGCCTGGTCTCGGGCCAAATAAAATCTATGGTGCGATAGGGGTTACTTATTTTCTTTGTATAGAGCTTCTGTATCAATTTCATCTGCAGTATAGAAAACATTCTTGATTATGATTTTAAACTAGTTACAGTATTAGCTCTAATTTCATCTGCACAATTGCATATNTACATCTGAACTGCTATCAGAAAGACAAGGACATGAGGGCCAGTACCCAGTATTATACTGGGACCAACTTCCAAAAAAGCCCATGCAGATAAAATTCAACAATGACACAAAAAAGCCTGGTCTCAGGCCAAATAAAATCTATGGTGTGATAGGGGTTACTTATTTTCTTTGTATAGAGTTTCTGTATCAATTTCATCTGCAGTATGGAAAACATTCTTGATTATGATTTTAAACTAGTTACAGTATTAGCTCTAATTTCATCTGCACAATTGCATAGTGTTGCATATCTTAAAAATTCAACAGATGCATAGAAAAGGACAGAAGAAAGCTATTGGCTTTTTTTCCCCCTGTAAGTCCAGCAGTAATACCTGCTCTCAATCTTGTTGTTTAGACAAAATAATTGTTTCTTCTAAGATTAATTGCACCCCATAACACAAAGCCACAGGCACAGGTGATATTAGAAACTGCAAACTACAAAACAATCCTAGTTCTACATGTTTAGATTGCCTCTTTTATTTTTAAACTGCCTTTTGTTGACAGTGAACTGTTTATAGTCCAGTTACAAAAGCAGATTTCTGTCTGCAGTCATGAAATGTTATAATCCTCAATCTAAAACCTCTCAAAAATCATTCAGCAGGAAATAACATTTTTTTCCACAGATATGTGTTTTCAAGAAAGAATTTTAAAATTAAGAATCAACTTATAAGTTGATCTTGATGGTGTCTGTGTAGGTCTGCTGATGAGTAGTAGAGAAAATAAAGTTGTACTAACCATAATTCTCTCTCTTCTTATTAGACTTCTTTAAAAAAATATCTTTGCTTCAATTGGTATTCCTTCCTTCCTTCCTTCCTTCCTTCCTCCCTTCCTCCCTTCCTCCCTTCCTCCCTTC
>WEKX01011670.1:0-34138 GCA_013390025.1 Pitta sordida
ATAATTTTCTGTGATTCTGTAATATATTCTTCTTCCCTCTTAACTTTATATTCAGCTCTAATCACAATCTAGTCTTTGTGAGTCTTTCTGCTCTCCCTTCAGTAAGAAGATGTATATATAACTACCTTGTGTTGATTACAAATATAATTATTTGTATAATAGAAGTGTTGTGAAATTACCAGCATCACTAGACATTTCAAAAAGTACATAACTCACAAGTAATAGAGAGTGTTCTTACACATCTTTCTTAGAGTTTGTACAAAAAGGCCATCAGCATTATTTCAGATTTTAAACTCAAATATCAACTGAGAAGAGGGATATTTTTACAGACCTGCTTTCTGCCTACAGTTTTGAAAGATTAATATTTCCCACCACTCACATAAGTTTTATATCAATTTTATTTGAGGAAGTGACTTGGTTCTTTAATCAATAATGTAAGAAGTTCTTACATTAGTAAAGAACTAAGTAAGCATTTTCCATCACTTCTGTACATGCCATCGGTATGCCCACAGATCAAATGAAGTAGGAGTATGTCATGGGTCAGCATTTGAGATATTTTTTCAATATGTACCTGCTTTGAATTTTTCCCATTTTCTTCCCAGGAGTGATTTCAGGCAGCTGATTTTTTCATCGGAGGTGTGTGCCCACCCAGGTCACAGAAGGTAAGTGCTAATGGGCGCTACCAGACTCTGTAGCCCCAAAGGGATGGAGGTGGCTGCAGGGAAGAGCCCTGTGTGGTGAACATCATGCAGGTTCTCTATGTTGTTTCCTGGGGCTGGTGGGTCGGGTGGCTTTGCTAAGAGCTGTGGACGAGGGGCGATAGCAGTGGCCTGGCAGCTGAAGATCCCACAAGCTGGGAGCAGCATGGCGGCCATTTTGAGTGTGTGTGGTGGCCCCATGACACTTGGTGCATGGCTCTGCACACATGACAGTAGCTCCACTGGAGCCAGACCACATGGCTGTGGCTGGGGGAGCCTGACCATGGTGCCAACAAACTCTTCCGTCTCTTTGGAAGTGACCACAAACGCTTTCGTGCTTCCAACTGAAACAACTTTACTCAGCTGCTGATTGGTGGAAAGGGGAGAGCAGAAGCAGAGCGGGAGCACGAGGATTTTTAAACCCACTGCTCAGCAACCTTGCTCTTTTTTCTTCCCTGCTGAGACATGGGCCTTTCTGCAGCTGCTCCCTGCCAGCAGACACAGCAGCCATGTGGAGGCTTCCAGTAGTGTGCTCAACATCTATGCACCTCCTTCACATACCCAGTGGGAAAAGGACAGTTTTAAAAGAATTTCTCCTTATTTTCCCCCTTTTCCTCATTAGTTTGTTTTATTCCCTCTGTTTTTATTATTTTCTCTTCTGTCTTTTTTTTTTTTTTTTTTTTTTTTTTAATTCAGGGTTTTTTTATTTCGGANTCAGGTCTTCTATATCACGGACCCATGGTCTTAATCAAGTGCTATGAAACCCTATTTCCACATTGATTGGCACCTCATTAATATGCAAATTTACCCTGCACCCTCACATGGTCCCAGTGCTGTTTCAGCACTGTGTTGCTGTGTATCAGTGTTTGTGTCAGCCTTTCCTGGCTCGGCCAGGGACACAGGTGTGGGGAGCTGCCCATGCCGCTGTCCCGGTGTCTCTTGGGGTCGGTAGACCTGGTCTCTCCATACTCGGAGTAGACGAGTAGCTCCAGGACAGTCACTCAAGAAAGTCTCGGAAACCTGAGAGTGTGTAAATCTTTCATAACTGCACGGCGGTAGCTCCGGGGGAACGGCCCCGCTGTGGCTGCCACCACGTCAAAGGGTGAGTGGAGGACGAGTGGCCTCGCCACCATCATAGCAGGGGAGGAGTGGCCCCACCGTGGCTGCTGCTGTTCCGGGGCTGGGGAAAGCAGCCGTGCCACTGCTGCTGCTGCCGTCCTGGGGCCAGGAGGAAGAGGCAGTGCCACTGCCGGGGAAAGTAGAGGTGCTGCTGCCGCTGTCCCGAGGCTGGGAGGAAGCGATGGTGCCTCTGCTGCTGTCCCGGGGCTGGGAGGAAGTGGTGTGGCCACTGACACCACAGTGGCTGTGCGGCTTGAGCTGCATATTCATGACTGTCTAACTGAATGTTCATGCGTGCCAGGTCGCGCATGCGCAGTTGCAAATAGTGGCCTTCTTAATCACTAAAAAATGATGCTGCTAAGATGTGAAGCCGCAATATGGCTGGTGCGAGGAGCAAGAGGGCTGACTGTATATATATCAGTAGAAAAAACAAAAGGATTTTTCTCCACTCAATCTATCCTGCTTAGTATTTTATTTTGTATAATTTTAAAAATAAACCATAACTGCCTTCTATAAATGAAGACAGAGTATTAATCAGTTAAATGTTGGTAATATAATTAAGAAACATTCTTATTATTATCTCTAAATGGTTGTGTATCAACTCAGGTCTTCTGAAAAGTAAGCAGGAATTTTTTTATATCTTTCATTAACAGCTTAAGCAACAATGTTTTCTTGCTCTATTTTTTTCTCTACATATTTTTTCCCAGCTTTTTGTGCACTACAATGAAATATGTTTCTTAGAATTTTCCTTAGAAATAAAATTTCACCTCCAAATATTTGCAAGAAGCAAACATATGCAATGAATATTACCTAGTTGGAGAAAACATACCACCAGAAAACATTTATGCCCAGTACATTTTGTGATATAATCACTTTTTTAGATGTTTTTGGAATAATGAGGAGGAGGTTAATTACATAATTTTTTTTAATATGCTAAGGGTTTTCTGAGTTGATGTATTTTAATGAAGTTGAATCCAGACAAGGATGATAGCATCAGGACACTGATTGGCCTTAATGGCTGTAATCAGCTTCACTTGGGATTTCCACCCAAGCCTTCTGTCCCAGGTCTCCCTCTAAGTTCAGGTTTGGGACTTGTTCCTTCTCTAAGCTGTGTTATAGGAGTTGTAGTGCCTGTTTTTGTCTCTAGTTGCATGCTTAAAATAGCTTCTCATCTGGATAGACCTTTTATATGTCTATACTAGCCTTGTCTCCAACCTAGCAAAGTTTTGTTTCTGTAACATTTTTTTTGTTACTTTTTGTCTCTGGCCTAGTAACCTTTTGTTCTTGGCTAGATAGGCCTTGACCATAGTTCATCCTTTTACAATGCCTGGGACTCTCAATGGAACTTGCTGCCAGTGTCTAAGCCCACCTGGCTCAGGTAGTGGGGTCTGCACTTCTATGAGCAGATGATTACTGTAAATGGAGTCATCTTCCTCTCAGGAGCAGCCTGTCTTTTCTGTTCTTTGAGAGATCATAATTATTGCACCCTTGAGCAATGTCCCATAGGACTCTAATCTACCCAGTCACATATAAAATGGGCCATTTAGGAATTATTTAAAAGAACAAATTTGGAAAACAGATAAGAGATTAATAAAGTGACAAATAAACTATTTATTTAGAGGTCTACATTTACAAAGACTTATCTGTAAGTTCAACTGTGCCTCAGTGAATAGTGTTACTGAATTAAATGAAACATCCCAGGAAATACGGTGAGATAAGCATGCAAGGTTTTGCAGGATCAGGTCTCACTTCAATCTGAAATTGTGCAGTGTAGTATAACATATGAACTCTCTTTTAAAAAGTTGTAGTAATATGGAACTACAGTGAGCCCCCGCGTATTCACGGTCTGCTATTTGCAAGCTCCGGTATTTGAGGGCGATTTTTCCCCGAGCTGTGCAACCTCAGCACATGCTCAGAACATACTGGGACCCCAGCTGGCCTGGTCCCTGGTCTCGCCACTCGCACTGCAAGCACAGCTGGCCCAGCCACTCACAGGGCGAGCACGGCGGGCCCCATCTGCTCACAAATATGTAAATTGGTCGTAGCCGGGGGCCGGCACGGCGCGCCGGGGATGCGTTTAGTGTAAATATGTGTTTTTGCACAGCTGGAATTGTCCTCCGCTGGGCTACAAGATGGGGTGACGGGGCTGCCATTGTGTGTGTGCCATTGTGTGCCAGGGGCCGCGCTGGCCGCTCGTCCGGCTCTCGCTGCCGGCTCAGCCCATGCCGCGTGGCGGTCCTGCACCCTGCGCCGCACCAACCCCTCGCCGACCCCGCGCCTGCCCCGTGCCCATCCCGTGCCCCAGTGTAACACAGCCAGACAGCTGAGACAAGCCCCGCTCTCAGGACCCTCCTCCAGACCTTATATAGAGAGGGGGGCATGGCCACGGGCATGGCGTACTCGACTACATAGTGGGTTCNNACACCCATCTGGCTGCAACCTCCCCGCAGGTAGTTGTAAACAGCAATGAGGTCCCCTCTGAGCCTCCTCTTCTCCAGGCTCAACAATCCCAGTTCCTGTAGTCGCTCCTCATAGGGCCTGCCTTCCAGTCCCTTCACCATCCTCGTTGCCCTTCTCTGCACCCTCTCGAGCAGCTCAACGTCCCTCTTAAACTGGGGAGCCCAGAACTGCACACAGTACACAAGATGAGGTCTGACCAGCGCTGTGTACAGGGGAAGGACAACCTCCCTGGACCGACTGACCACACTGTTCCTGATGCAGGCCAGGATGCCATTGGCCTTCTTAGCCACCTGGGCACACTGCTGGCTCATATTGAGTTTCCTATCAATCAGTACACCTAAGTCTCTCTCCACTTCACCAGTCTCAAGCCACTCCTCCCCCAGCCGATAGCGGTGACACTTCAGTCTGAAAAATCAAAATATATTTTTCAAGTCTATGGAGTTGATCCATGAGACCTACTCTGAGACCTTCAAATAAAATGATGTTCACCTTTTGTACTTTGAAATTTTCATTTCAGATTAATTTTTATAGCTCTCATCTACAACACAGTCTTGTAGGCTTGATTTAAAAAGAAAAATGGCACCAAGCTGGGAATAAATCTCTGGTGGAAGGTAGGAGGGCTCTGCAGAGGAACCTTGACAGACTGGATAGATGGACGGAATCCAGTGGCATGGGGTTCAACAAGTTTAAGTGCTGGGTCCTACCCTATGTTTGCAACAACCCCATGCAGAACTATAGGCTGGGGGCGGAGTGGCTGCAGGATGATCAGGTGAAAAGGGACCTGGGAGTGCTGGTTGATAGAAAACTTAACATGAAACAGCAGTGTGCCCAGGTGGCCAGAAAAGCCAATGGCATACTAGCTTGCATCAGGAATTGTGCTGCTACCAGGACTAGGGAAGTTATTCTCCCCCAGTACTTGGCACTGGTTAGGCCACATCTTGAGCACTGTGTTTGGTTCTGGGGCCCTCAGTTTAAGAGGGATGTTTAGATCCTCGAATGTGTCTAGAGAAGGAAGATGAGGATGGTGAAGGGGCTGGAACATAAACCTTACAAGGAACGACTGAGAGAGCTGGGGTCGTTTAGCCTGGGGAAGAGGAGGCTGAAGGGAGACTTTATTACTCTCTACAACTTCCTAAAAGGGAGTTGTTGCCAGGTGGGGGTCCATCTGTTCTCTTTGGCTACCAGTGAGAAAACAAGAGGACATAGTCTTAAACTGGATCAGATTTAGGCTGGACATTGGGAGGAACTTTTTCACAGAGAAGATAATCTCTCAGTGAAATGGGCTGCCCAAGGAGGTGGTAGAGTCACCGTCCCTGGAGTTATTTAAGAAAAGTTTGGATGTTGTATTTAGCAGCATGACCTAGATAATAGGTATGTGAAGTGTGTTATTGGTAGGATGGTGTGTTGGCAGCAGGATGACAACAGGTTAGGTCAGGTAACAGGTAATAGGTGATAGGTTAGACCCAATGACTTCTGGTCTTTTCCAACCTTACTAATTCTGTGATTCTCCATGATACTGTAATTATTGTAAGATCTTTAGTCAGAGAAATGAAATTATTTCACTGAAAGAAGAAAGTAAGCAAAGGGCAAAATTGTGATGAAAAATCAATTTGGTTTCTTGGTACAACAGGTTGCACTTCAATTGGATTGAGAATAGCTTGTGATTTCACTTGGTTCCTGTTTCTCTGGTTCATGAAACCTGGTGCAACTTTTTATTGTTTTGAAAATGTGTACACAGTGATTTTCCAATTAATCGTGGTCCGTACCTTTGCGGGATCCGATTCATTATGGTTGATTTTTCCGCGACGTGTGCGACCTCGCACATGCACAGAACATATCGAGACCTCTGTGAGCTTGTGAATATATAATGAGCTTATGAATATGTAATTGGTCCCGCCTGCCATCACCGCCCACCAGACTTGCCATACATCCTTCATTCTCATCATCATCATCATCATCATACATCTCCCCCTGTACTCGGCACTGGTTAGACCTCACCTTGAATACTGTGTCCAGTTCTGGGCTACTCAGTTTAAGAGGGATGTTGAGATCCTTGAGCGTGTCCAGAGAAGGGCGGCAAGGATGGTGAAGGGGCTGGAACACAAGCACTGTGAGGAGCGACTGAGAGAACTGGAGTTGTTCAGTCTGGAGAAGAGGAGGCTGAGGGGAGACCTTATCGCTCTCAACAACTACCTGAAAGGGAGGTGTAGCCAGCTGGGTGTCGGTCTCTTCACTCTGGCTACAAGTGATAGAACAAGAGGACACAGTCTTAAACTGCGTCAGGGGAGATTTAGACTTGACATTAGAAGGAACTTTTTCACAGAGAGGGTGATCTCTCAGTGGAATGGGCTGCCCAAGGAGGTGGTGGAGTCCCGTCCCTAGAGATCTTTAATAAAAGGTTGGATGATGTACTTAGTGGCATGACCTAGATATTAGGGTAGTGTGTTATAGGTAGGATGGTGTGTTGGTAGTAGGATGGCAACAGGTTAGGGAACAGGTTTGGCTAGGTTAGTTAATAGGTGATAGCTTGGACTTGATGATCACTATGGTCTTTTCCAACCTTACTGATTCTGTGATTCTGTGATTCTGTGATTTAAGGGGAAGGGGAACCGCTACCATCTCTGTGATGCCAAGAGTCCTGCCATGCGATCAGCACAGAGGCACCGGGGCTGTGCCAGCACTTCTGGGCACAGAAGTGTGGCGCTGTTGGAACCTGGGGGATGGTGGGGGATCGTTGCTGCGGTCAATGATGACCCTGGGGTGGTGGCAGACGGGAAGTTTAACCCCCAGGTGGGTGAAGTGGAGCCACTGACTCAGCAGCACACCTCAGCTCTGCTTGCATAGCTGTGACATCAGCGACAGAGCCCAGTGTGTACTGACGCCAACATCGCGGGCTCCTGACGTCAGGGTATGACCCCTAGTGCTAACACGAGAACCCCCCATCACTGCCCAAAATAAAAAGTTCCTTCTGGGCAGCAGGAGAGTACATGTTTTGTGGGTGTTTCGTAGATGTTTATTGCCATGTCAGAAAATCAGAAACAGCAGATACCAGACAGGCCTGGGGGGGTCTCTTCCAGGATGTGTGGGGCAGAGGAGATGTGGAGGCAGAGTAGAAGAGGGAAGGGGAGAAAACTGCGAGACCTCCTGGTGTGGGGTGCCCCTGTCCACTGGTGCTGCTCCGGCTCCTCCCGCCCATCCACCCCTGCCCCATGCATCTCTGAGGAGTGACAGCAGGAGCAGATCACCAAGAGCCACCAGCTCTTTCACCCTGTGCAGCTGCCACTGGCCTGTGCTCTGGCAGAGAGCCCTGGTGGGAAGCAGGGAGATGGACCCTGGCTGCTGCCTACCAGGGATGGGGCAGGCAGAGGCAAACAGCAGAGAAGCAGCAATGGTCAGCTTCCCTTGGCCTGCAGTGTTGGTCTGGCTGCAGGCAGCTCTTGGCCTCCCCCAGGGTCCTGCTCTGGAGCAGTGTGGCGCCTCTGCTGTGTTTGAACACAAGAGACATACACCAGCAACTAGAAACCCTGATAAAACATAGCACAGACACAACAGGGAAAGGACAGTGGCAGGGGGCTCTGCACCTACTCAGATCTGCAGGGGGGTGTTGTAGTGCGTTCATACTTTCTACTGTTTTGGGTGGCTTGTCACACAATGGTACATTCTGTACTTCCCCCTGACTGCCTTTTGGTATATTCTAGCAAACCCCTCCCTACACCTCACCCTCTAAGCTTCCCATTGGTTTTAGTTACCTTGTCACTGCCTGCCCCCTTTTTCCCAGGGAATGAAACTGAGAAGGAACACGTGTTTGGGTCTCTTTCACTCTCGGCTCCAAGGAAGGGGATTTCAGAATAAACAGGGATTGTATCATTGAAGGAGAAAGAGCACCTTTTGTTTTTTGCTTTTATCCATTGTCGGGTTTCTCTTCCCGGGGCTGTAGCTAGCTGAACATTTCACCCTGAAGCAGAAACTCATCAGGGGGGGTGCATGCCAGCTTCAAGGCTTTCAGTCGTGCCAGCTGCTGCACGGTTTCTGTACTTGGAAACACAGCTCCCAGGGGCAGTTGTGAAACAGCAAAATGCATTTCCTCCACTTTGATGAGGCATTCCAGAGTGAGCCATGCTCCCAGAACCACCCTCTAGACCCTATTGGGGGGCGTGGCTACAGGCATGGCATAATTGAATATTCATAGGTCTGCTATCTTCACAGATTCCTGACTTGTGGGACCTACACAGGCCCGATTCCCTGTGAGTTCCAGACTCTGACTGTATTTTTGTTTACTGAATTTCAAATATCAGGTAATTTTGTATTTATGTGTATATTACACAAGAAATACTTTAAATGTAGTAGAGAACAACTGGTATGCCCCCTTGGACATAAACCCCCTTGTTTGTAGTAGAATGCTTCAGTAAACTGAAATTCTTTGAATAACCTGTTCCGGGCAACAATGTTCCCTTCTCCATTTATTCCCTTCAGATTATTCCCTTCTCCAAAATCTCTAAGTGCACTCATGAATCTTGGATAAAAGAAATGTTTTTCCTATGAACAATAGTTTCCTCTCTGACAGCATTGTTCCACTAATTTCAAATTAGTGTCTCTGTTTTCAAAATGTAATGAAATGATATTTAAGATTTTGGGAGGGATACATCAGTGACAATATATCTGTTTAATGTCCTTTTACCACTGTTTATGAAATAGTGTGTTTGTTAAACATTTAACCATCAATAAGATGTATAGAAGGAATCTGGAGCAATGTAAAAAAAAAAAAAATCTCAACATAATGACCACAGTAATAAACTTTGCAAGATGAGAAGCTCATATGTTCTTTCATATTATGTATTTTTTCAAGTGTTCTAAAAATGCAGTACTTTAATGGTTAGAACTTGTTCAAAGCTGGCCTAAGCATATCCTGAAACAGAAATGAGAAGCCTAAAATTACATTGTGTGATAGACTTCTGTTGGAAATAATGAAGATGTTTTTGTCTGCCTTGCAGGCACTTCAATGTATGACAACCTGAATCAAAATATTCCTTCTACTGGCTAGCATTGTCTAAAGTAAATCTTGTTATCAGGTTTATGTCGAGAGAAAGAGTGGTTTTAAATAACATAATAGAAAAAAGTAATTGTTTTATTTCAAAACACTAAGGTGCCATATAACAGACCTTTGTTACTCAAAAGCAATTCCTACAAACCTTACTGATGATTTAAGCTGTGTATTTTTTTTTTCCAAATCTTATTAAAACTTTTTTGTCCATGAAAGAGGCTAACTTTCAGGAAGTTTATAAATTAAGCTATTTCTGCACTGTACTACTATTATTTAGAAATCTTACAATGCTTTCTTTGAAGAAAAATCAAAAGAAAGCCTTTCTTTCATAAAATGTTGTGACTTGAAGTGAAACTATGGCTCTCTCCTTTTATTAAATAGTTTGGCTTCCTACAGAAATTATATATGAAAAATTATGAAAATTACAGTTCCATCACATTGGAAAACTTCTCCTGAAAAATTAGATTATTTATCTTTTTTGTTTTAAAATGCCATTTTCCTACAACCATATCAAAGAAGACATCCAGTGCAGCTCAAATGTGTTCTTAATTTTTATGGTTTGCCTCATGAGGCTGATTTGGGACCTGAGGAAAAATAATTCTTCACCATTTTTAAACATAAATTAAGCATTTATTTCCCACTCAGGAACAGGAAGAATTTTTGGAGAGCGCCCCTCCCAGTCTCCCCCAAAGTTTTCCATCTTCTTAAATGTCCTTACTCTATACATATGTCTGTCTACTCTATGAATATTCATCCCAATAAGCATTACATCATGAAATTACACTTATCAAGAGCCATTAGATTGTTTTTGTTCTAAGCTAGTCTGACCATAGCTCCTGTTTTTCGCCCTTCAGAATGCTTCACGTGTCATGGTTTAAATGCTCAGAAATACTGTCATACCTCCAGCTTTGTGAGAAGCGGGTCTTGTCAGGGTCTTACAAAACGTCTAATTTGCAAACACATGTGAGTCATTAATATGCACACAGGCCATGCCCATCTCTCCACCCCCAACCAATCAGGAGCTCTGCAGAGCGTTTTCCATTCCTCCCCACAGCCTCTCATAGCACAGGGGAGCAAAGGGAACCATTTCTGAGCCCTCTCTGCCTGGGGAGACCCCCAGAGAATCCCTGGGCTTCTCTTCGGCCACACTGCCCTGCCGCAGCTGCTGGCAGGCTGCGGCCTCCATGCATGCTTGCACTGCCTCCATGCTTGGGAAACTCTGGGGCCGCAGTGAGGAAGGGGTGTCGCCAGCCTCAGGTCAGCACACTTGGAGACTGGGAAACCTTAACTTGTGAGCACATCCCATCGCTGCCCTGTCCCAGCGCACGGTGCTTGTCCCACTGCTGCCATGGCCAGCCCAGCCTCACTTCCGTGGGGCACTTTCCCTGGGGCTATGTCATCACCTGGTGCCCTGGGCATGCAGTCCCCAGACACAGACTGCATCACCTTCGCCGCTTGTAACCACGGAAACAGTGACATGCACCTGGCGGGGGTCAGTCCCCCATCTGGGCTTAGAGGAAGAGGGGACAGTGTGACTTGTGGCAGTGCTGTGCTGTGTCATAGCGGCTGCCTGGGTCATGCCATGGCATGTGCCTTCCACTGTTTGCACTGGGCATGGAGACACATAGGAGCGGGGCAAGGACTAGGACATGGTGCTGTGGGACTATAAATGTCACAGGAGTGAGAGGCACCGCGTGCCCTCCCGGCGACGCCAGGCCAGTACCACTCCACAGGGAGTGCTGCTGCCGCCTCATGGCGATGCCGAGGCACTGCGCATACATCGGCTGGGAAGCTCTTTGAATCACAAAGGCAGATTTGTGGGGAAAATTTCTCATAAACCAGCAAGGTCATTATGGAGGAGTCGCAATGCAGCGAGGTATGACTGTATTTTTAACATGTACCTCTTTTGAATTTCTTCCATTCAGAGAAGGCAGACAGTCTTCCATCAGGGTTTTTTGGACTGCCTGCCACAGGGAGAACCGCAGGTGAGACAGGCAGCCAAGAATCGGCCAGTGCTGTACCTGGAGCTTCTCACACATGTGTGTTCCAGGACCCCTGGCTCAACTGTCGTGTGTGGACGAGGGCTGACCTCTTGTGACCCTGAAGGACCACATGCTGCTGGAGGAGGCTTCCCCATGTGCATTGGCACTGCAGATGAAGAGGGGGAGTAAAGCCGCTGCTTCCCTGGCGAGGAGGCGTGGCACAGTGGTCCAGTGGGGCGAGTGGTTGTGTGGCTGTCCCTGACACTGTGATGGTGGAGCTAGGAGGGGGTCTTGGCCTGGTAGAACCCCCGAGCATGTGGTGGTGGCCATCTTAGGCCACCGTGGAGATGCTTCCAAGATCCATCTCTTTGGAAATAGGCAGAAATGAGGAAATAGGTTTAACTTGCAGGAGGTGCTTTTCATTGGCTGCCAGAGAACAGAAGGGGTAAGGTTGAAGAGGGGTTTAAAACTCTCAGAGTGCAAGAAATCCCCTCTCTTCTCTGAACCATGCTGTCCAAAGGCAGGTCACTGGTTAGCAGTGCCGGATCCAGCCATTTTGTGGAACTCTCTACTTGCCTGTCCTGGATGGGGGTTGCCCCTGAATCTCCTGCCATTCCTGTGTTCCTGTGTCTCTGTGTTCCTGCACTCCAGCTGACCTGCGTTCCAACTGCATTCCTGCCTCTGCTGTTAGACTACTGCTGGTACCATCCCTACACAGACATCTGGACTGCCGCTGCAATTGCATCCTATTGTTATAGTTTTATTCTTTGGGGGGTTTGGGTGTGGGTGGTTGCTGTGTGTTTGGGTCCCAGGTGTGTAGGGTTTTAGGGCCATGGGCTGTGGTTTTGTTTTTTTTTATCTCCAGTTGCTGGTATAATATTCATTTAGCATGAATCTCTTATACATACATGTTCATTTATATTTTTAATAAATCTTGTTACATCTCTAACAATTCCCTTGTCCAGTGTTGACAAGTAACCCTACCCACTGTCT
Source organism: Pitta sordida (assembly GCA_013390025.1). NCBI lineage: Eukaryota > Metazoa > Chordata > Aves > Passeriformes > Pittidae > Pitta > Pitta sordida. The sequence goes on from WEKX01011670.1 coordinate 12,294, forward strand.
CAAACTGAGACACATGGGAAAGCATATTACACCAACTGCTGTTTATCCTCTGTTTTGAGAAGTAGAATTTCTGTGTAGAAATAATGTAGGTCTTTACAGAGACTTGGAAGTGCTGTCATAGACATGCTTGGGCCTCCTGTCAGGAGAGAGAACAAAGCTCAGAAATAATAAAAAGTACATCATATGTGCAGGGGCCCTTGATAAACAGAATCACAGAATCACAGAATCACAGAAAATTATGAGTTGGAAGGGACCCACAAGGATCATCTAGTCCAACTCACCATCTAATACTCATACAGCGACCGAGGGCACAACCCAGAGCGTAATACCAACCTAGATGCTTCACAGTCTAGCAGGCCACTCCGAGCCGGAAGGGGCCCAGGGTCATCCAGCCCTACACCCCCCAGCTAGACCATGTCACTAAGCTCCTCGTCCAGTCTTCTCTTAAACACTTCCAGGGATGGCGACTCCACCACCTCCCTGGGCAGCCCATTCCAATATGCAATCACTCTCTCTGTGAAGAACCGCTTCCTAATGTTAAGATTAAACCTCCCCTGGCGTAGCTTGAGGCTGTGCCCTCTCGTTCTGGTGTCGTCAGCCTGGAAGAAGAGGTCTACACCCATCTGGCTGCAACCTCCCCGCAGGTAGCTGTAAACCGCAATGAGGTCCCCTCTGAGCCTCCTCTTCTCCAGACTGAACAATCCCAGCTCCTGTAGTCGCTCCTCGTAGGGCTTGCCCTCCAGTCCCTGCACCATCCTCGTTGCCCTTCTCTGCACCCTCTCAAGCAGCTCAACATCCCTTTTAAACTGGGGAGCCCAGAACTGCACACAGTACTCAAGATGAGGTCTGACCAGCGCTGTGTACAGGGTGCAAAGAGCAGGCCTGCCCCCCACTAGGACTCGACTAACCCTGACAGTGTTCCCACTTGTGTGGCTCTGCAGCCTGGTGTTGTCTTGGGAACCATCAGTGAGGCAGATAAAGAAAGAAACCTACTCTTTGTATTTCATCTGTGGCTTGGTGATTTCACTGGTTACATATTAAAATATTTCTGGGCACTTAAACCACGACACCATAGTTTCCCAGTTGCAAGGTCACTTGAGTGAATCTACACTCTCCTCACCAGCTTTCTGTGTTTAGCCCTTTCCTCCCAACAATGACTGTAGATACTAATGTGAATTACAATTTATACCGATACAAGTGGGAAAAGAGAATTTTGCGTAGTATATATACTACATTTATTTTCATCGTCAGGTTAAATTTTTGTGGGTGATTTGTAGAGCCAACTGTTGAAACTAATGACCAAAATAATTTCAAGTGATAAATATATTAGAGAAAGTGCAGCCTTCTTCAGGAACTTTCTGTAATCAGAGAGAAAGAGAGTAATTTGTTCAGTTATGCACCTTACTCTAGGACTGGCTAATGATCTAGTTTGTATCAGAAGAAAGGAACATAGATTCTCAATCTGTTTCCTAGCTGGAAGTGTCTGCACCATGGAGGACTATGTTTCACTTGATTGAAACCTCACCAGACAAGTTAATCTGCATGGTCTTGTAGACCTGATACCTCATTTTCTACCTAACGGTGATCCCCATGAGATAAGAACGTGACACAAAGCAGAATTAAACCTGCTTACTTGAAAATCTTGTAAGAAAAATCAGGGGACCACGTGTAAATACTACGTGATAACCAAGGTGACATTGTAACGGTACACTAGAAAATCACTTGCTGCCTTCGCTTAGTAGGCCACCCCAGTAAGACATCACACTTTTGAAATCTAGACTGTTTTTAATGTAAGTTAAATTATGGCTTATCTCTCATCTTTATCTAGTTGTCTATAAATTTATTATGTAAAAAATGTTTTCGCCCAGCATTTCTTATAGTGCATTGTATTTTTGCTTGATTTACTGGCATCAACAATAACTGCTGAACTCTTTCTAGTACACTATAGTCAGACACTAGGTCTCCACAAAAGCTCTAAAAAGTATGACAGCTGTCATGGGCACTTTTTAAACTTACAAAACCAGAAGAAAAATCTTTGCAAACCTGAACGAAACATTCAGGTTGTTTTGTTTCACAGAATCACAGAATCACAGAAAATTATGAGTTGGAAGGGACCCACAAGGATCATCTAGTCTCTTGCCCTCTTTTCTTCCCTCTCTTATAAAAAGAGGTCTTTTAGAGCTCTTAAAGCTCATACAGAGGTAATGATAATAGAAATAAATAACGATTAGCATGGTAACTGTAAATGACAGAGCATACAAGAATTCTAACATCTGGTTGACATGTACAATATATCAAAAAAAATATCGAGATAACTGAGATGGTCTTTATCGTAAGTAATTTACATGGCTTTTCTTTTCCACATTGAGAAAAGACAGAAGACAGAAAATCCTTACAGTTTTTCCTTTTACAAATATCACAGGCAGCCCTCTGGTGATGTAAGTCTCTAAAAGAGTTATAATTATTTATAATTGAAATAATTTTCCAGTCATTTTCAAAGAGTCAGCAATTGATTACTTCCTAAAAAAAGGTTGCAGTTGCTTATTTTTTCCTTTTTAGGTGTCATTCTGAAATAATTAGAAAGTATAAATTAAAAAAAAGTCATTATAAATATTAAAATAAAAAATTTCCAAAATCAACAATATCATCACCAACTTGAATGGAAAAAATATTTCCTTAATTGAAAACTCTCACCAGAATTCTGGAAGTAACTTATTCTTCATTTTTATTCATCTATGTCTGTCCAATATTATTTTCCATTTGTATTTCCTACTGTGTTTGAATGCAAGTATTGCATTTTAATAAATTGTAACCCTTTTCTATGCCTTAAAAAATTCTTTCTTATGTGCTAGCATCACAGTCTTTCTGTAAACATAATTTTTCAATGTGACTTTTTATCATCATTAAATTTGCATGAATAAATGAAATCATAAAAACATTCTTTTTAGTAATATCTTAAGATATGAAAAAGGCCTGTTAAGTTGTTGTCAGAGATAGTCATTTTAATTAGCTGCCTGTCTTAAAGGAGTAATAAAAGGTGAGGTGACATTCCAAAGAAACTATAGATTTGGGAATTAATATCCTAAAATGAGAATGTCTGTCACTTCTAAGATTTTTCTGTCCAATCAGTATTACTGGAGCAAGGTGGTGATGAACCTCTCCTGGGCTAGAGCACCTCTCCTATGAAGACAGGCTGAGAAAGCTGGGGTTTTCCAGCCTCGAGAAGGCCCCAGGAAGATCTTCTAGCAGGCTTCCAGTCCTTGAAAGTAACCTAGTGGAAAACCGTGGAGGGACTTTTTACAAGGATATGGGTTGGTAAGATAAAAGTTGGATATAAGGAAGAAAATCTTCACTATGAGAGTGGTGACACACAGGAACATTTTGTCCGGAGGAGTTGTGGGTGTCCTATCCCTGTAAGTGTTCAAGGCCATTTTGGACGGGACTTTGAACAACCTGATCTAGTGGAAGATGTCTCTGCCTGTGGCAGGGAATTGGAACTCAGTGATTTTTAAGGTTACTTCCTCTCCAGATCCTTCTGTGATTCTATGATTCAATGTCTCTATGATACTGATTATTTTTATATTGCTCTCATTTTAAAACTTGATCCTTTGCCATTTCCTTTTTATAAATTATACATTAAATTTCAAACAGTCTGTATAAATTAGAACCAAAATGATAGTAAACAAACTCTAAGACAAATGCAAGCCCACATTACCTAAATTTTTAACTGAATTCTACAAAATTGATTTTCATACCTTTTTGAAGATAATCAATGATCAAAACCTTAGAGAAGCACTGCTTAAAGCTGCCGCGGCAGATGTCACCTTTGGCAATCTGTGTTTCAATTTACAGGGGTGAGTGTTTAATGAAGTAAAGAAAAATGAGACTTACTACTATCCTTTGATATTGCAGAAGTATTTCCGGAAACATTTTTTGCTCTGACTTTTAATGCCTATGTCAAAACATGACCACCCAAATGCAACTAACATTGCAACTGCTGGATTTAAATGATGTCTCTGACAGGAAATACAGGGTGAGAATGTGTGTATATATATTCATTCATTACAGTTTCTTGGAATATTCTCCAACATCGAGTAACCCTTGATCAAAAACTTACTAAGCTAGAAGTAGTATTTTTTAATATCTGTGTAAAGAAGGTTTTACATAGGTCTATATGAATATGAAGTCATAAAATGTAAAATGAGATTTAAAATCTTGCACCATTTCTGGTTTTATAAATGCTTTGAAGTGACAGCTGTGTGCATCTATATGTGAGACAACTTCTTTAATGGTCTAATTAATGACAGAGAGGAGTGGGGCAGGTACCAAAATAGAATTCTAATTCAGGCAGAGTCACAGCCTTTTTGCCAGGTCCTCTACCAAAGGTAGTTATTTTCTCTTCTTTCGGTGAATCAGAATCAATCCTCTACCGAAGAAATTCTACTGAAGCAGGTGCTTGCAGATTTATATCACCTATCCCCACAATTTCTAAGAAGCAGTCTCATCGTGTGTACCACCTGAGGAGTTGTTTCAAAATGTCTTCAACTCATACATTGCTATTTGCCCTAATAGAATATAAAGCATTTTACAAATTACACTGCTTTTTTGTCACTGAAATACAGCTGTCTCTGGAGATGTAAAACTGTTCTTTGGGCAGCAAGTAACAGGACTTGGACAAGAAGTAAGAATTGTGTTCAATCTACAATAAGAAAAACAGAATACACACCAAGCTGTAAATTTGGCCAGGCTATTTGCACTAATGCACTGCTAAGAAGCAAAATACTTTTTGGGGATTTTTGGGGACCAGGTGGATAATGAGACTTATTTACAAGTAATTCCCAGATACAGTTCTACAGAAAACACTAACATGGTCCTGTCAGCCAATTTTTAGTGCAAGATAAAATACTTAAATCATACCTGGGCCATCTTTGCTAGTTTGAGTAAAATCCTAAGACTAGATGAAGTTCATTTTTTTTTCTTAAAAAAACACCCTAAAGAACTATATTTTAAAATAAAGTATGCAACTTATAATTAATAAAGGCAAATTTATACATGTGAGAAATACATTTCTATTATTCTCACTCTTGGTTGACATCGGGCGAGCCTGTTTGAGAACTGCTGTGTCTTGTAAAAAAGTGCAGAATGAAAACACACTAGGAGACAACAAAATGTAATGTTATATACTTGAAACTGGTCAAGGAATACTTTCAGGGATTTTATGTATAGACAAATGTGTGAAGTTCAAATAACAGATGATTTTGAAAGTCCTGTAATGACTCAGAATAAAAAAGTTATTCCAAAACTACTATAGTGTCTTAATCTGTCCCCTACATATGTTATAATGTTAATATATAATATGATATATAATTATATACATATATATTACATTACATATAATTATATGCATTATATATTTTTATATAATGATAAATATAATATATATACAGTCATGTCTCCTATATTGCACACCTGCTGTCTTAATTCGGACTTGCGTAGCTCGACTTCCGCGTTGAATGGCAGCTGCCTGGCCCCCCTCGCAGCCCTCGTGGCCCCCGCTGCCATCACCCACACCCTCGCCACCACCCGTGCTGCCTCTGCTGCTGACCGTGCCCCCATCGTCACACGGGACGCAGCCCCGGCCCCAGCCGCAGCGCCGGCTGCCGATGCCGGCTAAGATCTGAAGCTGCAATATGGGGGGCATGAAGTGCAAGAGGGCCGACTGTACTATATAATTAATATTAACATTCAATAACCTAAATTACAGGTTGGACTTGATGATCTCCAAGGTCTCTTCCAACCTTGTTAATACTGTGATAATTAAACCATTTAAATGAATTTGAATAAAATTATTTTTTGATACTAGCTTCTTGCATTTTTTCTTATGATTACTTTTTGAGTACATATTAGGACAGAATCCTATAAAAATCACCATTTTAGGCAGAATAGAAAGATGCATGTTTGCTATGCCCTCTTGCATAACTACCTACTGACAGATTATGCCTTGATGTAGGATCTACATGATGCAGGTGGGAATTTTTTTGAGTAGACTTGGCTTCCCATCTATTTTCCATTGAATTTTGATTGTACTTTGGGTACTTACTCTGTATCTATCATGTCAGTTTCCTACTCATGCCTCACTTCTCCAAGCAGGTAACAGAATTACTACAGAGCTTTTGTCTACCAGCATTTTTCTACAAGGTAGACTCAAGGAGGAAAATAATAGGTCAGTTTTTACATAACATATACATTTGCACTGGACTGGTGAATCATCATTTTTCTTATCCCTGTCAGAGAAAGAAAGCTGTTTAAGGGGATGTGGTGGCAAATCTGACTTTGGGATTCAGCTCCTTTTAAATTGTTGAGAACAATATCCAAAAAATGCAGCCATATCAGTTTGTACTACTTGAGTCTTCCAGAATATTCTCTGTTTGAAGGAAAACTTATATACATACTGAAAAATTACAATTTTATGCATAAAAACTTGAGAATCAATTTACATATACTGTCCCACTGAGCAATGTGTCATTACTGCCTTCTCATAAAGATGCATGCTGATCTATTTACAGGATGAACCAAGGTAATTAGTTCTATCTGTTGTAATTAGGAGTCAGTCAGTATGTTATCTGAGATAATTATGTTGCAATACGGATAATTTTCTTGAATAGTAGATGTTGCATGGAATTATTTGTCTACTAGTATGATGATACTTCTCCAGATAAAAATTTCAGTGATGACTGAGAAAATGAGATATTGCAATGACTGGAAAACGCCTTTATCAAGTTTGTTTAGTATCAACATTTTCCTATTATTCATATGACTGTAACAATTCTACCTTTGTTTTATGTGGTTTTTTGGTTTTGTTATAGAAACATAGTTTCAATATTTGAGTAAGAAGATGAACTAAATTCAACTCTTGGTAGAACTTCAGTGAAGTCAGCAAAGGTAGTACAAGCCTGACTATTATGAAATTTCTTATTTTAGGTATGTGCTTCTAGATATACCATTTTTATTGACGTACTAGGGAAAATTATTAAGAAAAAATCAATTGGAAAATGCAAATTTTTTATATAGCAATAGAACTCAACTGTATTCATAGGTTCTTATTGGAAGACTAATGCAGTTTTTGCATGTAATATGACTTGATTAGATCTCTCATACATTAAACATTTATTTGCATGAAAATTAGACAAATTATTTTCAGAATTGTAACTTTTTTTTGTTTCAAAATGTTTGGGTTTGAACAAGCCCAATCCAGGACTAGGGTTGGGGTTGGGACAGGGACAAGTTCTTGAGCTGCAGAGGAAATGGGGCTAGAAAGGGACTTAATGAGGACACTGTGCTGGAAGAAGGATTGCCTTTTGAGAAGTTTCTCATCTATAAGGTCCTGTTGTGGTCTTTGACTCAGGCTCAGCCTACAAATGGAGTTTCTGTAGAAATAGTTTTGGTTTTATTTATGTGGGCTGTCATGACTCTGGCTGATGGTGGCAGCTTTATTTAGAACATGGTTTATTTTCATGGGGAGCTCGTTTCCAAAGCCATTCTTCATGCCAGTACTCATTACTGTAACTTAAACTTTTGGGGGTTGGTTTCCAACTGGTGAAGACAGACACTTGTTGTAGAATTCAACATTTAAAAACAAGAAAATTATTGCAGCAACAGGATGTCACAGACCTGTTGAATTAGAAGCCTGTATCTGTGGCAAAAATGAGGCACTTTTTACAGCATGATAGAGGAAGCTCAAGGTCTGAACAAGAAAATGCCAAGGTCTACTGTTCATACACAGTGAGTTCATGAAGAACAGTATGAGGTTTAATAAGACTAAGTGCCGGGTTCTTCACTTCGGCCATAACAACCCCATGCACCGCTATCGGCTGGGGGAGGAGTGGCTAGAGGCTAGTGAAGTGGAGAGAGACTTAGGTGTACTGATCGACAGGAAACTCAATATGAGCCAGCAGTGTGCCCAGGTGGCTAAGAAGGCCAATGGCATCCTGGCCTGCATCAGGAACAGTGTGGTCNTCTGTACGGGTGTTAGGTGGTGAGTTGGACTAGATGATCCTTGTGGGTCCCTTCCAACTCATAATATTCTGTGATTCTGTGATTCTGTGAAGAACCAAACTTAACACTCCTGGATTTTCAATGGTGAGATCTGCAACCAGTTGCTTTAGGAAGAAAGCAGGCAGAAATTTGTACCTCTTTTTTTAACAGTAAAGCAACAGCCAGCGTATGGTGGCACATAATAAGAGGCTCTGTTTCATAACTGGCCTCCAATTAAGAAAATATGAGTCTTCATCCCAGCTTTATACCCCAAATAGATAGCATGACTATCAGACAGGCACAAAAAAACAAGATCCAAAAAGCTAGAAGGCAGAAAAGAAGACACACATCTCTCCCTTTAGAGCAGGGCTTTGAAGAGGAAAGAAGATGAAATTATCTTCTGACTCTATTTGTATCTGCATTTTTATCCAGCTTCAGTATTTTTAAATGTCCTTCCTCTATAGCCTGGATGTCGTGGCACTTTTCCTGTGGTAAAGAGATATTTGGATCCAAAGACATTAAGCTTTGGATACTGAAGACTTCTCCATAAGGCTATGGTGTAAAAAGGGGAGAAACCCTCCATTTTGTCATTCATGGTTTGAGGAAAATCCACTTATACTATTCACCTTATGGGAAATTATGGTTTAGGTGTATCTCTATACAGGATTGAATTACCACAAAGCTTAGAACCAAAGAAGCTGCTGTTGAACAATCTTTAACCCCACTGAGTGCCAGTACCAGTGGTATGGGGTTTTCAGCAAGAAAGAACTTTCTATTAAAGGTCAAAAACTGACCTAAGAACTTTGTGATACACAAAGTAAGCCAACATCATCATTTTTGTAAATCAAATTTGATGGTAGACACCTGATGTCCATTGCCAAGCAGGAGGACCAAGGTCAACCCTAATGCAGCCTTGAGAGTACATTATAGGAAAGCTATGTAAAGGAAAGATAGGACTGCGGTCTTATTTGTTATTACATTATTTCAGTTAAAGGTTCTCATTGTATCCAAAATAGTAATGTTGTATAATTTTTGGTAAGGGAATTAATGGATAAATCAAACTTAAACAATCCTACATGCAGTTGGGTCTCCTATACCATGGTACTGCGGTCTTATTTGTCTCCTGTATAGCCCACCTTCTGCTTAGATTGGCAGCTCATTAATATGTAAATTTGCCTCACACCCTCGCACGGCTCCCCCGGCACTCCAGCGCTGTTTTGGCACTGCCTCGCTGTGTATTGGTGTTTGTGTCGGCACTTCCTAGTGCCTGCATCTACCCCACGCCAGGAAAAAATCCTTTTCTCTTTGGCCAGGACACTGGTGCGGGGGAATCCCCTGCACTGGTGTCCCAGAGGCCCTGAGGGGAGCGAGGGGAGGTGGCGTGGCCCTGACGGGAGGAGGTGGGGAGCCGGCACAGCCACAAGGGGAGCGGGGGGCTGGTGCAGCCCCAAGGAGAGGGGATAGGGGAGCCAGTGTGGCCCGGAGCAGAGCCGAGGGGAAGGGACCGGAGCCAGTGTGGCTCGAAGTGGAGGAGGAGAGCAGGACTGGTGTGGCTCTGCACCTGTGGTCCATGCAGCACGGCATGGAGGTTTATTTGCATATTCATGACTGCCTCATTGAATATTCATGCATGCCAGGTCGCACATGCACAGTTGCAAAAAGGGGCCTCCTTCATCGCTAAAAAATCATGCCGCTAAGATGTGAAGCTGGAATGCGGGGGGTGCGAAGTGGAAGAGTGCCACTGTATAGTCATACTTCGGTCATTCACGCTTTCTCATTCACGGTTTCAATGATTTGCAGAAATTTTCTCCGCGAATCTTATTCAGTGATTAGGGGAGGTGATGTATAGTTCCAGAGCATGGCACAGTCTTGTTCTCCCATGGCAGGCAACCTGGGCCACTCACCCATCTGCCCCAGGAGTGGGGAAGTCTTATACTGTAACACAAGGCACTGCACAAGGCACTGCACAGTCCCCAGTTGCCTGTGCATGTGTGTGTGTCTGTGTCACTGTTTCCATGGCTACATTTGGGAGAGACAATGCCAATACTAACTGCACTGGAATGCAAGCGCTAATTGCTGTGTTGTCCCCAGAGACTGCTTGCCCAGTGTGAGGCGCACCTGGAGATATATAGATACATATATATCTAGCCCCAGGGAAAGTGCTCACACAGCACAGTGTCTGTGAAATGCAATTGGGGATTTCCTGTCCCCAGGACTGGTGTAGCCACCACAGTTAAAGGGAACATACTCCAACTCCAAGTGGTCCCAGGGTGTTGCAGTGTTGCAAAGTTGCCATATGCATGGCAATAATTTGCCATTTTAACGGTGTGCCCACTTTCATATATTTAATGTTTCATGGGAACCCACAGATACACAAAACCTATGAATTTTGAGGTATGACTGTAACTGAACTAATCAATAAACAACCTTTATGATGAGGAACTCATTCAGTACTAGTAGAACATTAAAAAGGATGTTGAGTTCTGAACAGAAGGGTAAGCCTGCCTCCGGAGCTATTTTTGTAGGAATAAAAATTTTAAAGAATGTTTGCCTTTAACAAAAGGAACATATAGTGGGAAATTTTTCAATATCTTCTAGAATGGAATTTTTGCAATGTGATGTTAATGTACACAGAGACATATATCCCATAGGCCTGTTTTTAGCTCTTAAAGAACTTTCGTAACAGCATTGAAAAACAAATTATGTTTAATGGCTACATATAGTAGGTTATAAATCTCATAGTATGCTTACTATATTGTTTAGCTAATTGACTTTATTAATAAGCTGCTCTCAGTTTGTCTGAAAAAAAGTTGATACCTAATTTAAAAAAAAATCACCACCACAAAACACGCAAACGAACAAAAAACATGGGGGCGATATAGGAATAGGCGATATGCCTGTTTCGGTTTGCCTCACCAGCAGGGACTGTGCGCCCCTGTGTAGCTACAGGGGGATTATATGGAATTTATTGTTAGGTCTCACAGATGGTTCCCAGTTATTTATCTATATCTAATCACTCTGACAGGAATATTTTTCATGTTAGCCTTGAATTTTCTTCTGTGCCCCCAGTGAGAGTGTCCAGTAAAACAGCAACCTTCTAGAGAGCTGACTAACCTTTATCACACCCTCTGTGCTTGAATGGGCTCTAAGGAAATTTACCAATGACCTTGTCTGGATTTCTTTTGGGTTCAGTTTGTGACAAAATAAATTCAAACTTGTTTAGGATTCTCACAAAGAACTGCATCACATACTGTTACTCTTTTCTTTCCATCAGCTTGGAATGTGGTGCTTGATACAGATTAAATGCCTTTCCTTTCTTTTTGACAGGTGCATTTGCCAGGTTTCATCTCTGATAACAGAAGTTGCTATCTATCTTTTTAGATTTTTTAAGTTACTGAATTAACTGTTTCTGCTCTAAAACCCTCATAGCCTAAATAATGACTCAGAATTCAACAGAGTCTGTGCTGCACCTGTGACTGAAGGCCTGGGCATATGTCCATAAAGGCTTATTAATGTCCCTTGCTCTATAGACTGCCGCTTCTCACCCCACAGCAGTGGGATTAATTTAATAAAACAATGATGTTGTATTGATACAGGCAATGTAAGGATCAAATTTATAAAATACTGTGAAATTGTATCTGCATTGACCTAATTCCAATCCTCATATATTTACACCACAAACATTTACAGGGCATGAACCGCATTTTTGCTTCCCTTTCCTTCAACATGGTCCTCAGAAGTAGAAAGGGGGTCTGAAGTTGTTTCCTGTAAACTTTTAGTGTTTCTAAGAAAATAAAATCAAAATACTTATTCAATATGTACTATTTATTTTCAATTACTGAATAATGTTCACTACTCTGAATCTACAGAATATGCACAAAAGTAAAAATTAATCTTCAAATACATTATCAAAATGCTAAGGTTATTTTTCTTACATTTTTCTGTCTTTATTTATTAAAAAATAAATAAAAAAGAGACACTTTTTTTGCATCTCTTTCCAATTGTATATGTGTTTCTGTTGACACAATAAATTCTTTAAATTGTGTGGATACTCTAGGAGCTCTCAAACACAGAGAGAAGATAATGGAGCGGAAGGAGGTGGTTGTATTGCACATGATGGAAATGACGGCTTTTCTGCAGAACGTGGAAATACAGTCTTACCTCGAATATCCACACATAATTATTCGCTGCTTCACCTATTTGTGAAAAATGAGTTGGTCAGTCATTCATAAATATTTCTGGTCAACACATGCACAGTTGTTCTGCTTTGCGGAGAGGCAGTGCCGATGCTCCCCGTGGGGCGGGCAGGCATCATCTCTTGCTCGCTGGGGACAGGTAGACGCTACCTGGTGTTTATAGTCCTGCGGAGCCATGAAACAGCATGTGTCTGTGTATCTATGTTACTGTTTCCATGACTACATACAGGGAAGTCAAGCAGTCAAGCCAAGCTGCATTCCTGCATATGTGCATTTGAATAGCCTCAGGCAAAATGCTCCTTCCAGTGCTAGCTGCAGGAGTTCAAGGGAAAACACCCTTCAACTGCCACACTCCTGGCTGCCTGGAAAGAGCAGGGCATGTCACAGTGTTCCAAATTGCTACATTTCTGGCAATAATTTGCCTATTAATGTCAGTCAGTATTCGCAGACTTAACATTCTGTGGGACGACTACAAGACCCAAACCTCACAAATCCGGAGACATGACTTTATAAGAAGAGCGTAGGATGTCTCATTCCAGGAATCACTTATGACTTCTAAATTTTATAGTTAAATTTGTTGAAGATTCATCAAAAATGAAATACTAAACGTTGCTGATTAACCAAACCACTACAAAGATTCAGAAACATAACGCTTTTGGAAACGTGCCAGGGATGCATTATTCAGAGTATAAGTAGATGCCTTATGACTTATTATCTTTTATGAGCCTAAGTTGAATTGGGTGTATCATGATGCAGTAGAGACTGGGAGTCCCACATTCCTCTGACATTTTTTTGCTTATAGTGTTATGGCATTAGTTACCTGACTGGATGTATCTGTGAGGCACAATTGAATTGTTTCTTAACAGAGTTAAGGACTTAGGTATCTCTAGAAGCTATCTAAATGCATTCCTCATCTATATATCCCCAAACAACTGGTAAATTCCAGTATTAAAACAGACCTTGCAGCTGCTTTCTTTTAAGAGTTAGAAACAAAAGTCTGGGCACCAAAATTCACATTTGATTTACATAAATCAGAATTACATCTGTCTCTGACCATTACTAGTTGTCAGCAAGGTAACTTACTTGATGTCTGAGAAAGTAAGACTTGAATTATCTCAACTTCTGAATCTTCTTGACATTTCCCCATTGCTGTTTCTCATTCCTGCATAGCTTTGATATCCCCCGAGGAATGTCAAAATCCAGTAGACAAAGACAGAATGTCTCCACATATGATGTTTTTTTTCTCAGCATGTAGTTTTTAAGTTCTGAATAAAAATTCTAATCCAACAGTTTTTGATATAAGAATAGAAAACATTAGAAATAATTAACATACTTTATTTTTTAAATCAAAACTTTTTTAAGAAATAAAAGGTGTAGAAAACTCTTCTCTCCCATAGAATTAATAAATATGACAACAATATTAAAACTGAAGCTGTTTTGAAGCACAGATAAATAAAAATGCCAACAAAAGGAGAAACATACAAATACTAAGGTAAAAGAATGAAAAAACAAACTGCGTAGCACATTTTGAAGTACAATCATACCTCAGTGCGTTGTGACTTCTCCATCGTGACCTCATTGAAACGCGAAAATTTTCACTAGTGGAGCTTCCCAGTTGATACATGCACAGTGCCTCTGCTTCGCCAAGAGGCAGTGCTGACATTCCCCAGGGAGGGCTTGCAGTTCCTCCTGCTCACCGTGGCATTTATAGTCCTGCGGTGCCATGTCACAATCCCATCCCTATTCCTGTGTGTCTCCTTGCCCTGCCCCTATTGCAAAAGGCTTATGCCGCGGCATGCCTCAGGGCACATGGGGCGTTTTAGTCCCATGCGGGGAAGTATCAGTTCTGCCTGAATGTATTATGCCTTGGGTGGCCACTGAGACCCAGCACAGCACCACCACAAGTCATGCCATGCCCTGTTACTCTAAGCCCAGCTGGGGGACTGATCCCCGCTGGGCGCGTGGCCACCGTGGGCACTCCAGAGGCACTAACAGTGGTTCGATACGTAATCACAGTGTAATCACAGAATATTCTGAGTTGGAAGGGACCCACAAGGATCATCGAGTCCAACTCTTAACACTGTCTCCCTAGTGGGAATCGAACCCGGGTCTCCAACATTAAACAATTGAGAAAGTCTGTATAAAAGCTTCCACAGCCACCCACAAATGGGTGCAGCACTTATTGTCCTCCACAGGGACTGCGACCGAAGTGTAATGTCCACTTTCCCCCTCTGCCCTGCCTGCCTGTGTAAGCGGAGCACCTGCGAACTGCAAGCAGGCAGTGCCTGTGTGCGTGCGTCTGTGTGTTATTGTTTCCATGCCTACAGGTGAGGAAGACAATGTGGTCTGTGTCCAGTGACTGTACGCCTGGTACACCTGTTGATGTTGTAGCCCTAGAGAAAGTGCCCCATGAAAGTGGGGCTGGCCTGGCTGTGGCAGTGGTGGGGCAAGTGCTGTGTGCTGGGACAGGGCAGCAAGGGGACATGCCCATGCTGCCGCCACAGCTGCTGCACCAAGAAGAGGCTTCTGTTCCCCCATGCTGTAGCAGGGGAAGCTGTGTCCATATGGCCAGCACTGCCACTCCAGCACTCGGAGTTGGTGGATGTACGTATTGTAGCCGCTACAGTTAAAGGGAAAGAAACTCCGACACTGACGCCTCCTCCTGCCATAAGGGGACTTGGCAGATGCAATGTTGCAAAATTAAAGTTTCCTAGGATCCAAGAGTGCCGACCAAAGCCTGGGGACATCACTTCCCTGTCATGGCCCCAGAGCTTGCCCACCGTGGAGGCGGTGCAAGCATGCACAGTGGTAGCAGCCCAGTGGTGGTTGCAGAAGTGACACCATGGCCGAAGAGAAGCCCAGGGATTCTCCCAGGGTCTCCCCAGGCAGAGAGGACTCAGAAACGGTTCCCTTTGCTCCCCTGTGCTGTGAGAACCTGTCAGGAGGTGTGGAAAATGCTCCCCAGTGCTCCAGAGTGTCTGGGGGTGAAGCGATGGGTGTGGTCTGTATGCATATTAGTGACCTGCAACTGTTCGAGGACTAGATGGTTCGTGAGACCCCTGGGAGACCAGTTCCTTGTGACTACAGAAGTATGACTGTACTTGCATTTGTAACAGCTATTCTGCAAGTTATATGGCTGAGCAACTTGAATCTTGACTGCTGATCAGTGCAGTGGCATGTTCAGTTTTATAAAATAATTGGGGAACAGTCTGAAGTCAGATGCACTAGCATGAATAATGACACATAAAATCTGTTAATATATTAATTATTATAATGCCTCAGACTGTGAAACTTTACATCAAGTTAATTATCACCATGTTAATGAGTGGTGTAATGATAAATACAGAGGGGATAATTTCATTTGAGGAGTTACGTATTCATTATAATGCTAAAATTAGAAGTGAATAACCTCAATTTTTCCACAGTTCCTAACATCCACACTGTTAATGCTAGTATTGCACTGCACTGTGGATGAAAATAATTACAAGCTGCTCGATAACAGACATAATTGTATCTCTGTTCCATTTAAGGTCTCTGAGAGTAGTGCCAGTATTTTCTGTCATTTCTGTACATAGGAAGAATTTGTTTTTCTTTATCTAAATATACTCAATCCTCTCTACTTCGCAGTTCCACAAATGCAGTTCCATCTCTTTGTGGCACAATTTTTCCACAATTGGGGATATTCGTTTTGCTGAGCATCCACGACTGCACCTGCACAAACTGACAGTCATGAATATTCAAAGTAGACAGACATGAATACTCAAATTAAGCCCCATGCCGTGCTGCACGGACCGGCAGTGCACTACTCTGCCCACGATGTGAGAGAGTGATCCCTCATTGGAATGGTCTGCCCAGGGAGGTGGTGAAGTCGCCTCAATGAGGTGCTCAGTGACATGGTCTAGATGGTGGGAGGCTTGGATGTATGGAGCGTGGATCTCATGGTTCCAGGCTTGTGGGCCTGATCCCTGGATGGGCATTTGCTTGGGAGTTGGACAAGATGATCCTTGGGGTCCCTTCCCACTCAGAATAACCTGTGAACCCTGTTCCACCTGAAGCAAGGCAGATGTTGCAGTACTGCTGGCACTGTGCCAGCACCTTGCCCACCCCGTTCCATTCAGCTCTGCTTGGAGCAAGGCAGCTGAGCCAGGTCCCCTGCTGCTGTGCCCACACCGTGCCTGCCCCATTGTGCTCCACTCTGCTCAGTGTGAGGAGGCTACAGCAGGTCCCCAGGAGCTGTGTCTGCCCTGCTCCACTCAGAGCGAAGAGGCTGCAGCCTGCCTGTGCCCTCCTTGGGGATGATTTGCACAGCTATGAAAGATTTACACACTCTCAGGTTAAATATGGTGTCTGAGACTTTCTTGAGGTAGACGCGTTGTTAGAGACTGGACACCACGTCTACCTTGAGTATGACGAGGCCAGGATTACCCACCTGGAGAGACGTTGGGACAGCACCAGCTTCCCTGGACAAGTGGAAAAGGTGTTTTTCCCAGTGTGATGTGGCCACGGGCACCAGAAAGAGTCCACACAAACACCGACACAGAGTTGGGCTGTGCCAAAACAGTGCCAGAACATGCTGGGACTGGGGGNGGCCGTGGCTCCGCTGGTTCCTCCTCCCCTGCCCCAGTGTGAGGGGGTGGGGCAAATTTGCATATTAATGAGATGTCTATCAATGCAAATGGAGGGCTGGGAGAGTGTGGTGTGCAGAGCCGTGGTACTGCAAAAAAAGAGGGTTAACTGTATTTGAGAAAAAACACAAAGAGTAGAATCTTCACAGAATCACAGAATCACAGAATATTATGAGTTGGAAGGGACCCACAAGGATCATCTAGTCCAACTCACCATCTAACACCCGTACAGAGACCGAGAGCACATCGCAGAGCATAACACCAACCTAGATNATGTGGCCACGGGCACCAGAAAGAGTCCACACAAACACCGACACAGAGTTGGGCTGTGCCAAAACAGTGCCAGAACATGCTGGGACTGGGGNCTTCACAATTTCTTGGCTTCCTTCAATCTTTGATACTTGCAAACATCCATCAAATCTAGGAAAAAAGTAGCAACTTGAACTAGGAATGTGTTATTTTCAGTAGTCATGGGCCTGCTGCTTTAATTAATGTTTTCAGTACCCAAGAACCAGTTTACAAAATAAGCTCCAGCAGATTACAGGTAGTAGAGCCTCAGTAATAAGAAGGTAAAGCAACATTTCAAGGCATTCCAAAGATAAACTCAACATATTTAACAAGGCAGTGCGGCACAAGGGCACACCAAGGATAATGTGCTACTACTTTAGGGAGTAAAGGCTAAAACTGCATGGGTTGGGAGAGGGGTGAAGGTCAGAACCCTACTGGGAGTGAGCACCTTTGATGCCATAAAGGATGGTATACCCTCCAAAAATATTACTCCCTTGAAACCATCTTCATTTGTGACAGGACTGGGTGTCTGGAGTAAGGTTCTTTCCATATCCAGGTTAAGTACTAGGGCCAGAGAGCCTGTCGTCATCTGCACAAGGTCAGGTATACCTGAGCTGGCTTTTCAGCCCTTGCCTGGGTTCTCTGCTCCATCTAGAGTCTTCTATTTTCTCAAATTATTTAATTCCTGTGCTTTCTACTTTGTTTCACAGCCACAGTATTGTACATGTATACTATGTAAATCACAAATCTAGTTTTTGGTGACTAAATACACAAGTAAGCACACAGATGAACAGGTTAAATAAGTTTCTCCTCAGAAAAGGCTTCTGCAACCTGTCAACTGTTTTCTGTCATTACAAACTTTTATTATTTCTTATTATTCATTTTAAAAACTCTCATTCGTTTCCACATTGGCTTACATATCAGTATTCAGCTCTGGGGAACCTTTTATGGAGCTTTTTATGAATAATGCTAAGTCAGCTGTTGTATCTACCTTTACATATAACTTTGATTTGCTTACTGTTAGTAGGCAGATTCCAAACATTTGTGCATTTTATGTTTAACATTGTTTCACACTTGAGACATTTTGATAGTCTTTAAAACACCAGTATTCTTCATGATGATTTTCTCCCCTCACAGGATGACTTATTACAATGAAAGTTTTCAGTCTTACAAGGCAGATTTTGTTACACAGTCATAGCTTGCATGTTCAGTTTTTCACATCCTTGCGTGTTTTTTGTCATCGAAAACTACTCAGTACCTCTCGAGGTTTCCCCATTGACACACACACAGTATCCCTGCTGGCCTGTGGGGTGGGATGGGCCCACGCTGGGAGACAGGACAGCTATGCCTTGCAAGATGGCGTGGCTCGCTTGGGGGCCACCCAGAGTCTCTCCCTTATGTGTGTTGTAAGGGTAATATAGTGTCAGTGCTTTATGACAACTGCTTGCTGTGGGTCCTTGGTCCTCAGGTTGTGCTGCAACCATGGCTCACGTTGGTTCTGCAGTCCCCAACAGCCTCACTGCTGTTTTGGCCCCCCACGCCAGGGCTGAGACTACCATGGCACAGGATGGTTCTGGCAGTGGAGATGCCTTCCTGGAGTCAACCTGGGAAGCCCACTGTGGCTGACTTCCACCACAGACTGAGATCCTACAGCCCTCCCACCATCGAGAGACTGCAAGTGTTTTGTGCTGGTTCTGCAGGGACTTTCATCCTGTGCCACGTGTGTCCTGTCTCTAGCCACTGCCCAGTCCTCCAGGACACATGGCAATGGAGTGTGTGGCGGAGAAAGTGTCACGCTAATTTCTAGGGCTGAGAGGGGATCTCCAAGGGTGTAGGCTGGGGCTGTTGCTAACCATAAATACACCCTAAGCTGGGAGGCAGGGGTAGCATCCTGCCAGCTAGCAGTGAGTCTGTTTCTCAGAAATTTCTTTCATGAATGGTTGGAGGCTTGGATGGATGGAGTGTGGTGCCCATGGTTCCACGCTTGTGGGCCTGATCCCTGGGTGGGCGTTTGCTTGGGAGTGGACTAGATGATCCTGTAGGTCCCTTCCAACTCAGAATAACCTGTGAACCTGTGAAAAGTTTTAAACCCAGCAGTTGCCAGCATCCACCTCACAGCCCCTATAGCAGGCAGAATGAACTGTGCTCACAGCCTCATCCACCATGAATGGAAAGAAATGTGCAATGGGACTGGCTCTGTGTGCGTGTGTGTGTGTGTGTGTGTATATATGTGTGTGATTGTCTGTGTCTGTGTGTCTTTGTCCGTGTCCCCGCCCACCTCCACTGCTGCCCTAGCCCTCCTCACCGGGGTTGAGGCCGTCTGCTTCCCAGGCACCATCCGCCCTTTTCCTCCCCACTAAGGGGATCCGGGCGCAGAGGGCTGTATTTGGCTGGGAAAATTCAGGGGGTTTTCTGCTAAGCTGCTTTTCCTAGGCATTGCTGGAATTCAGTTAACTTCTCAGCCAGAGAGAGAAAAAGTTCTTTGAAGCTGTATTTTCCCAGTTCTAGTCTCCTGCCTGGCAAAGTTTCTCTGCCACACACATGAGCTCATCAACTATGTGGAGGGAGGGCAGCATGGAGACCAGGCAACAAAGTTCCCTCTGCCACTAGTACCTCTGGATACAGACATGTCTAGGCTTCATGCCTCCTCAGCCCAATTGCAGATTTTAGATGGATCCAGCTCCTTCAGGTATGCAGCCCTCCTCTCCTCTTGGCAGCAACAAGGTCTTTAACTTGCAGGACATGTCCATTCCCAGAAAACGGATGGCTCTGACTGACTCACTGACTCCCAGAAAAAAAGTTTCACAATAGAGGGGAGCGGGGCAAAGGGCAGTAGGGGGAACAGATGTTTCCCAATGCCTTCTCCTGTTTCCTTGCCACGTGGATCCTGATATAATGGAGAGGCATATGTTACAATTAAACAAATTTTAATTACTAGTTTGACACAAAAGTGAAATAATATGTTTTGTTTGTTTTTCTTCCTAGCTTAAATATGCTCACCTGGATGGTGGTGCTTAAGCCTGTAATTGACAGTAACTGAAATATTATATATGATTTGCAGGACTTTGTTAATATTATTTCTGATCTGCTTTAAGAAAAAAGGAACTCTAGAAATATCTTAATATAAATTTTAAATACCTAGAGGAAAATCCTGTATGATGATTAAATGAACAGGAGCTGTTGACATCCTCAGAGGCAGAGAGGCCCTGAAGGGAGACCTCAGAAAATTAGAGGACTGGGCAATCAGTTTAAGTTTAAAAAGAACAAAGGCTGGATTCTGCACCTACGATAGGGCCAAGGGGTACGTAACTACAGTAAACCTCCTTATATTCTTGGTCCTCAAATCCACAGTTTCAATTAATTGCAAACAATTTTTCTGTGAGTTTTGGGTCCACGTGCTTGCACAGTATTGTGACTTCCTACTGCAATCTCACCCAACTCATGAATATATGATAAGCTCATGAATATGTAAATTTGCCCTGTCTGCCACCCCTGCCCACTGGAGTTTTCGTGCGTCCTCCATTTTGACCCTTTAAGGGGAAGGGGAACTGCCATCCATCACTATGGAGCTGGAAACGCTGCTGGGTGGTTCACGTGGAGGCAGATGACTCGTGCCAGTGCTACTGGGCACGGTATCATGGCAGCAGCTTATCAGATGCCAGATCTTGGAACTGGGGGATGGCCAGGGATTGTAGCCACCGAATCTTCCCTTCTTTTCTTTTCTGGTGACACAAAACTCAGCCAAGAACAACCCTCCCAGCTTCCTCAACACTCTGGGGGAGTGGATGAGGAGTGGCCCTGCAGACCAGAGACTGGCCAGCCCAGTCCTGCCACCCCATTCCAGGCATGGTGGCCATGCCCACCTATTTTGCTCCTGGGCTTCCAGAGAAAGGGAGAGCCCCAGCCCAGTCCCCCTGGGGGCCCTCACCACCCCCTGCCTCTGTTGGGGCCCCTGCACCCCGGCTCGCAACCCGACAACGGGGTTGGGCTCAGCTGATGTGGGCATACTGGGGGACGGGGATACAGTGGTGGGTGAGTGCAGCATGGGAGCACTGTCTCCTCAGGCCCCATGGGACACCTGCAGTGGGTGGAGGGGCACCGTGGGGCTGTATGGACTTCTGAGCTCTTCCTGCCGTGTTTCCTCCCAAGGGACATGCCTGGTATGGCACAGCTGAAGCTGGGGCCAATGTGCATAGGTCGTCTGCCCCGTGGGGCAGCTGCAGTGGGAGGATGAGGCACTGCAGGGCATGGGCAGCCGTGGCACAGGCGGCTGCCATGGCACAGGCAGCAAGGGGGGGATTTGCATATTCGTGACTGCCTACTTTGAATATTCATGAATGTCAGGTCTCGTATGGACAGCCTCAAGATGTGATCTGACCACTGTCGAGTATAGGGGAAAGATAACTACCCTAGTCGGACTGACCACACCCTAATACAGACCAGGATGCCATTGGCCTTCTTAGCCACCTGGGTACACTGCTGGCTCATATTGAGTTTTCTGTCAAACACAACTCCTAAATCCCTCTCCATTTCACCACCCTCCAGCCACTCATTCCCCAGTCAATAGTGGTGCATGGGATAGTTATGTCCAAAGTTAAGAACCTGGCACTTAGTCTTGTTAAATCTCATACTGTTGAAGTCTGCCTATTTCTCGTCTGTCAAGGTCCCTCTGAAGGACCCTCCCACCCTCCAGCAGTTCAAC
>WEKX01011671.1:0-12882 GCA_013390025.1 Pitta sordida
GGACAGGACGAGTGGTCATAGTCTTAAATTTCAACAGGAAAAGTTTAGGCTAGATATTAGGAAAAGATTTTTTACTGAAAGAGTGATTCGGATGTGGAATGGGTTGCCTGCAGAGGTTGTTAAGTCACCAACCCTGGATGTGTTCAAGGGGAGGCTAGATGAGGTACTGAGTGATATGATCTAGATGTAGAGGATAGGTTAGTTGGATTATAGGTTGGACTAGATGATCTTCAAGGTCCTTTCCAGCCTTATCTATACTGTGATACTGTGATACTGTAATACTGTAATCTCTGTGAGGATGGACCATGTGGATACTTATCTCAGATATCCACTTACTCTACCACTTCCCTTGCTCTTTTTCTGTGGCTATTCGTATGTTTTGGTTAATCCTGGGAAGTTTACTGACTGGTAGTTCTGCAGCCTCACTGTTCATGTCAGACTGGATTGCATTGCCCTTCCTCCTCAGTTGCTCTCCAAAGCCATGTGTTAGGGGGATGTGTGCAGCATCATCACTCCTGATTAACAAAATTTCTCACTGTTGTCTCCTGTGTTCTCAAACACAGAGATTGATTCCAGGCTGTATTTTCACTTCTGTGCCAGTGTTGTGCCATATCTTTTATACGCAAAGGCAAGGTGTGGCTAATTTCCTATTCTCTGGCCTGAGAAGTTGACATGATAGGCACATGCCAAAATCTCTAAAAAATTACTTTACAAGGGGAATTTTGAGTTAAATAAACAGTTTAATGCATTGAATTATACCAGAGAATTGCAGTGAGTTGACCTGTTCAAATTACATTCAGGTGGTATCAGTTTAAAGAAAAAAGACTTTGCCAATGTCTGGGAAAAAGTACAGATAATGGGTTGGAATATCCATAGTTCGTGGCTGAGATAGAGCTGAGACATGGCCAGAGCAGAGATTTCCTGGTGCTATAAAGACGATATTTGCCCTGCAGACTGGCAGAAATTGCTGTGGGGAACTTACCCTCCTACAATGAGGAAATGTCTTGAAGTCGGCTCAGTCAATCCCTGCCCTGTCGGGACTGAAGACTGTGCGGATTTGGATGACTTTCCTGCTTTGACTTGAGGTCACTAAAATGCAGAGCCTGGAGGACATTGAGAGGAAGGAGGGATGGACAAACTCAGAGAAAAGGCTTCCTCTAAACGAGTACAGAGCATATATATATATAGCAGAGTGTATACTAGAGTTGTGGAACATGGTGCGACAGTTCTCCCTCTCGTTAAAGAAATGTTTTTGTAAATGAATTTTCACACTTCCAACAAAATATGCTTTAGTTCTTGTGCTTAAACACCCTTTATCTTTTTGAATAGCTTGGTATTACCCCGAAATAACTGGCACTAAGAGAATAAAATCCTCTAAGCCTCCCGCTTGGCAGTCTTTTACTCTGCATCGGGGATTCGGAGAGATACAGCTATTTTCTGTGCCGCCTTCGGTGCCTAGGCTTGCTCTGGTGGGAGGGAGGAGTGGGAGGCCTCGGCTCGGCGAAGGCGCTTTTCCTCCGCTCCGGGCAGGAGCTCCAGGAGCGGCCGGTGTAGGAAGGTCCCGCAGCCGGCAGGGGGAGGTGTCGGCCCAAGGAATGCAGCGGTCGGATGCTGGTCTGTGGCTGCCTGTCAGCTGACTCCGGAACTGAAACCAAACCAGCGCTGTGTCAGCTGCAATAACTCCCCTTCGCTTTGCTTTAAACCCGTTAGTTATTGTAGATCCACTTATTGGCTCTGCGGAGGCTTTTCTGTTCAGGAACACTTATAGTTTGAGTCCACATTTCATAACTGTCTTCTGAATAAGCTTCCTGCCTTAGGATTGTATGTAGGGGTCTAGTGAGGATGCAGCCTGGTTCCAGATTTACAGTGAAAGCAGGACCGATGAACTTTGAGTACATTATTTCCAACATAATTTTTGCAGAGACTTTGCCCTTTTTGCAGTGTGCCGTGTTTTGCAGTGTGCCATGTGGTGTCTACAGCATTTTAGCTCATGACACAATTATTCAGGTCATACACTGTTATTTAAGTATAATTCTTTTAGCATTGTCAAACATCTCATATGAAGATACAGGTATTTAAATGGTCTTTTTGTCTTTAGCAGCTTTCTCTAATGTATCTCTTCAATAGGAAGAGAGAGTGATTGCACATTGGAATGGACTGCCCAGGGAGGTGGTGGAGTCACCGTCCCTGGAGGTGTTTAAGAGAAGACTCGATGAGGAGCTTAGTGACATGGTCTAGCTGGGGGGTGTAGGGCTGGATGATCCTGGGTCCCTTCTGACCAGGAGTGGCCTGCTAGACTGTGAGGGAATTAGGTTTGTGTTTACCGCTTTGGGATGTGCTTTCAGATCTGTATGGGTGTTAGATGGTGAGTTGGACTAGATGATCCTTGTGGGTCCCTTCCAACTCATAATATTCTGTGAATCTGTGAATCTGTGAATCTGTGAATCTGTGAAAATGGAATAGAAATTCTGAATAGTTTGCTAATCATGACATTCCAGATATACCTGAAGACATTCATCCATTTTGGGAGATTTTTCACTTTTGAGAAACTTGAATGAATTCCCATGAACAGTGTGAAACCCAACAGGGCCTATTTTCTCAGAATATTTTGATTAGAAAATTTGGGAAGGTGAGTTTTCCTATGGGGCTGTGCTGTACTGATGAAGGGATATGGAGCTGTGAGTCTGGAATCTTTTAAGGTTTTGATAGATCTTTGCACTTACATAGAAAAATATGTAGTTAGGATTCATGGTACACTTGCAGACAAAATCATTATCTTAATTTTGTAAGAGAGAAACCAGGGCAGTTCAACATATGAAAAAAGCCAAAGTTAATTTCAGAAATGAGAAACTAAATGGGTGTTGTAATGTGTGTTCTTAAGCCCTTCAGGTTCCATAGAGCGTAGTCTTTTTCAACAATGATTAAAATACTAATGAGGAGGAATGAAATACAGTGATCCTCCATGTAGTCGCGATCTGTTATTTGCAATATCTAATAGTTGTGGGTGATTTTTTAGTGAGCTGTGCGACCTCGGCACGTGCGCCATCAGCTCATGAATATATAATGAAGTTATGAATATATAATTAGTCCCCCCTGCTGTCACCACCCACCAGACTTGCCGTACATGCTTCATTCTCACTGTTTAGGAGAAAGCGGAGCCGGTCCCATCTCTGTGAAGCCGGGACCGCTGCCACTCTGCTGGCACAAAGGCACCAGCGCCATGCTGGCACTTCCGGCATGGAACATGGCTTGGCTGTGAATCGAGGGATGGTGGGGTAGGGTTGCCGCTGCCAATGCTGACCTTGGGATGGCGTCGGACGGGAGATTTAAACCCAGGTGGAGAGGAGTGGAGCCACCAACTCGGCAAGGTGTTTCAGGTTTGCTGGCACCGGCGGAACACAGGTGGCATAGTCCGGTGTGTCCCGATGCCAGCGATGCAGACTCTTGACGTCAGAGTGGTGGCACCGGAACACCCCTCACTGCCCAAAATAAAATAAAAAGTTCCCTTGTAGGATGTGTGAGGCGGAGGGAGGGTAGGAGAGGGAAGAGGAGAGCTGCAGGCTGGGCAGCAGGTGCGGGGAGAAGCGAGGCTTGGGGCACTCCCGGCACAAGACGCATCTGTGCTCTGGTGCTGCGCCAGCTCCCATCCGTCCCTGCCTTGAACATCTCAGGAGCCGCTGCAAGAGCAGATCACAGTGCCACCAGCTCTTTTTGCCCTGCACAGCGGCTGGTTGCCCATGCTCCTGCAGACAGCCCCAGCGGGAGACAGACCCCGGCTGCCCCCACCCCATCCTGGGGCGGCTGGAACAGTGCTGTCTGCTTGCACCCACTCTTGCCAGAAAAGCTTTGGTCGGGGCTGTTATATTCCCGGAAAAATAAACCCCAGAGCAGCCCCTTTGAACAGCAGGGACTGTCCCAGCCTGTTCAGCTGCGGCTCCCGTTGTACAGTGCCACAGTACCCACGGCGCTGCCCTGGCCAGCACTGAACTCATTCCCCAAGCCTCCCCGAGAGTCCTGCTCTGGAGAGTTATGCCGCCTCCGCCGTGTTTGAACACAAGAGACACACAGCAGCAGCCAGAAAGCCCAATAAAAGCCCCGACAAAAAAACACAGCAGAGACACAGCAGGGAAAGGACAGTGGCAGGAGGCTCCATACCCACTCGGTTTTTCAGGGAAGAGGGGATAGTGCCGGCTTCCCGACTACCAGCCGTGCTGATTTCTCTGCTCAGAAAAGCTCCCTTCCTGGAGCTGCGAGGGAGTAAAAGGCGTTTCCTCCACTTTAATGACGCATTACAGAGGGAGCCATGTCCTCAGGATGGCCCTCCAGACCTTATTAGGGGAGGGGGCGTGGCTACAGGCATGGCGTACTTGAATACGTAGTGGGGTCACTTTCTTCGTGGATTCCATGACATGTGAGGAGGACCAGACCCAACAGCCCGCAAGTAACGGGGGGTCACTGTATTCCAAGAAGATATGAGGAAGGTGAATTAGGCTTGGTATTTTACCTATAAAGTTTAAAAATGTGAGAAGGGATATGTTCCTTTGACTCTCGACCCCTTCAACTTCATAAAATAAAAATTTCCCATAAATTCAGACCTACCTGTATGTAATAACCTTTGAATAGACACAATTTTCTCACAAGTACTTAAAGCTGCCAGTGTGCTGTAGAAATAGAGTGTATGTTGGGAATATTTACTATGATGGTAGTTTTCATTTTCATAGACCACATTCAGTTTTGCATGGCCAGAATTTATGGAGTGGAACTTTTCAAGGACTAGAATTATTTAAGAAAATATTTCCATTTTTCACACTCAGAGGCCCTATGAGATTTCAGAATCCACACAGCTTTCAGTTTTAGCAGTACTCTTTCCTGCATTCTCAGGTAGTTTTCACATGTGTGAATCTAGTTATGAGATTTTCCCCTGATTGAATCCAGGCTTAAATGCTGAAGTCACGCATTCTGTCAATTGGTACAAGAAAATTCTCTGAACTTACTTAGTGGGTGCAAGTACTAGTTTTTATTTTGTACTGTCTGTAGCACTGTGTCTCCAATGTATTTTGTCACATTTGTATAAAGCATGGTGGGACATTTGTATTTTTAAGCTTTCCAATAAGATCAGAGGAGAAAAGCTCTGTATTGGGAAAGATAATAGGGCAGTACCGGTCAGCAGTCATGCTCAGTTGGTGTTCAAGGTGCTCTTCTGATGGTGGTTGAGCACCAGAATTTGTTACACTTTTTTTTTTTTCCTTGGAGTTGCCCATTGGGTGGTTCCCTCTCATCAGCGTATCTCTGGTGGAGGCTGTGGCTGGATCAAGGCAGTCTCAGGTACAAGGTGAACAATAACTGAACCTGCCTGCACACATCTTTGTAACTTGGAAGGATGGTGTAACAAATTTTCTGTGAGATCTAGACAGAGTAAATATCTCACCCTGTTCTACCTCATTTCTCTGATTTCTACCATGCTTTGTCTTGTTTATTTTAGACATTAGGACCCCTGACCAAGGGATACATCTTGCTGCCAGTTTGCCATGCACTGTTTACCAAATGTCCACTCTCACCTGTGAACTTCTGATTAATGCAAGTATGCAGTATTTTATACAAATAAAAATATGCATAAATATCTACGCACAATTATTGGGATAAATATAAAATTGTTACAATTTAAAATCTTTCGTGGCCTCTCTGACTCAAATACTTATAGATGAAACTCCCTTCTTCTGAACTTGAAATGACAAGTAGAAATGAAGAGTTTGTGTATCAGAAGGTGCTAAGATTTAAATGGAAAAGGTCTATTTAAGCTTATGATTTCACTACAAAAAAATACAGTAAATCAAGTACAGGATCCATCTGAAACTTCTGGTGTCTGATATTTCTAAGTTTTTTTGTCCATAGTACTGAATTTGCTTGCAAAATTGAAGAGTGTATATGGGAAAATTTTGGAAATGTTCTTGTTTCCTGAAGTAGTTTTGACTTGGTCCTTTGCAGGATGACTAACTTCTCTCTGCTGATGTCTTTTGTTTTGGTCCAAGTGTCTAGTTATTTATGTAAGAAACAAAGCTGAACAAATAAAAGTAAAGAAGAAATATAAGTGGAGTGAAACCAAGACAAAATCTGTAAAGGCCACATGTGCTTTGATATGCTATACATTTCCTCAAAGGATTTGCCTGAAGAAAAACCCAAAGCAAATCCTGAAAGCTGAAGATCTGTTAGGCAGGTGCCTTACCTTTTGGGTTGGATACTTATTCCCAGTTAGATACAGTGCTGTGCAGTGCTACATAGGAAGGAGTCTCTATGTAAGAATAGATGAAAAGCATTATTCACGAAGTCCTACAAATGAGGATTTTTGCTGGTCCTTTAACAACATGAGAAACAACAGAAAAAGGGTTTTAAATGTATGTCCTCCTACTTTTGAGCTGTTGAACAGTAGAATTGTCAGTGGCTTTGAAAAGTACATTTCCTGAATGGAAAAGAAAAGCATGAAAATGCAAGAGTTTAAGGAGCCTTAAATCACAGAATATTCTGAGTTGGAAGGGACCTACAAGAATCATTGAGTCCAACTCTTAAATGGCACCACTGCCTCCCTGGTGGGAATTGAACCCCCAGTCTTCCTCATGAGAGGTGTGGACACTCACCACTGTACTAAAGTCTTCAACGGGTGAGACATTGCTCTCTCTCTATAGAGGCCTGGGTTCAACAGTTAGTGCACTGACCACAGAGAGAAAGTAGAGAGCTTGTCTTCCTTTTGCATGTAAGACTTGCCTCTCAGTAAAATGCTTTGACTTGATTTGCTTTGTTCTGTGGCTGTCCTGGGGCAGTGAACGCTGCTGTGGTGGGGTTCTGCTAAGTCAGATTAAAGGAGTTGAAAACAGAGAGCACTGGGGAGAGGCCCTGGCCAGAATTGCTTGCTATAAGTGTAACCACAGAAGAAATAAAGTCTCCATGGCTTAAGTAACTGAATGATGTGACACTGGTTGGGAGACCTGTCACTGAATTTCCTAATTCCTTGGCTGGTGGTGATTAGAAACTTTGTGCGGTGAAGGTGCTGAGTCTGTGTCATTGCCTGGCACCCATCTGCAGAGTGTGAAGCTGCTTTCTAGTTTCAGCCCTTTTGGCTGCAGTATTATACTGTACTAGGCATAAGGAAACAGAGTAAAGCTACGGAGCAGTCCAAGATTGAAGGTGGTAAGAGCCCACTTGGATAGAATATAACTTAATATTGTGAATTCCTGTCTTTTAAAAAGCAGAGACCACCTCCAAATAATTCCAGGGACAGACGTCCAAGCTGGAGGGTAATCTAAATTAAAACAATGACCCTCTTGCAATTTTAGTTTATTTTGGCAACGCGTGCCAATTGTTAACTGCGAAGCAAGTTACTCTGAGAAGCCCCAGCAGATAGCACTGGGCAGTAACAGAGAGCTGAAAGCTCAACAGATTCTGTTTTGTCACCCTCCAGCTCATTGTGCAGGGCATTTGCAGCAGCGTTAGCAGGAATCACAGAATCACAGAATATTCTGAGTTGGAAGGGACCCACAAGGATCATGGACTCCAACTCTCAAGCTAATGCGGGATTTAACCCGCAACCCTGGTGCTAATCTCAAGGTCATGTCATCATCTTTTCTTTTTTTTTTTAATATAATAACCTAACTCCATATCCCATTGTCCCATTATCTAGACCATGTCAATGAGTTTCTCATCCAGACTTTTCTTAAACACCTCCAGGGATGTCAACTCTACCACCTCCCTGGGCAGAACATTCCACTGAGGGATCGCTCTCTCTGTGAAAAACCTCTTCCTAACATCCAGTCTAAACCTCCCCTGGAGTAGCTTCAGGCCATGTCCTCTTGTTCTGGTGTCATCAGCCTGAGAGAACAGATTCACACCCACCTGACTGCAACCTCCTGTCAGGTAGTTGTAACCAGCACTGAGGTCACCTCTGAGCCTCCTCTTCTCCAGGCTGAACAACCCCAGCTCCCGTAGTCGCTCCCCATAGGGCTTGTTCTCTAGTCCCTTCACCATCCCTGTCGCCCTTCTCTGGACCTTCTCAAGCAGCTCAACATCCTTCTGAAACTGAGGAGCCCAGAACTTGACACAGCACTCAAGATGTGTCTGACCAGTGCCAAGAACTGGGGAAGAGTAACTTCCGTAGTCCTACTGACCACACTGTTCCTGATACAGGCCAGGATGCCATTGGCCTTCTTGGCCACCTGGGCACACTGCTGGCTCATATTGAGTTTTCTGTCAACCATTACTCCCAAATCCCTCTCCATTTCACCACTCTCCAGCCACTCCTCCCCCAGCCGATAGCGATGCATGGGGTTTTTATATCCAAAATGAAGAACCCGGCACTTGGACTTGTTAAATCTCATACCATTAAATCTGCCCATCTCTCTAGCCTGTCAGGGTCCCTCTGAAGGGCCCATCTACCCTCTGGCAGTTCAACAATTGCCCCCAACTTGGTATCATCTGCAAACTTGCTAATGGTGGACTCAATTCCCCTGTCCATATTATCAATAAAATTATTAAACAGCACTGGGCCTAACACTGACCCCTGTGGGACTCCAATTCCTAACCCAACACAGAATGCTCCTATCCAGGCCATGCTCTAAGAGTTTCTCCTGAAGCTTGCCATGGGAAACTGTGTCAAAGGCTTTGCTAAGGTGCAAGTACACAACATCCACAGCCTTTCTTTCGTCAGTCAGGCGAGTCACCGGATCATAAAAGGAGATCAGGTTGGTCAGGCAGGACCTACCTCTCCTAAATCTGTGCTGACTAGATCTAATGTCATAGTTATTTTGCAGGTGCTGTGTAACTCTCCTCAGGATTATCTGTTCCATGACTTTACCTGAGACCGAGGTCAGGCTGACAGATCTATAATTACCCGGATCATCTTCCTGGCCCTTCTTGTGGATGAAAGCTGCTACAACCTTCCATCAGAAGTGAAGGTTGTAGCAGCTTTTCTTTTTGCTATTGATGTATTTATAAAAGTACTTCTCGTTATCCTTTACAGAAATGGCTAGTTTGAATTCCATCTGGGCTTTTGCCTCTCTCATTTTCCACTGACACAACTTAGCAACATCCTGGCTTACCTCTCCTTTTAAGCAAAGGTGATACATCCTCTTTTTTCCCCCATGTTATTTCAGGAGCTCCTTGCTCATCCAGGCTGGTCTTCTACCCCTCTGACTCATCTTTTGGCACATTGGAACTGCCTGCTCCTGCACCTTCATGAGCTCATTCTTAAAGTATGTCCAGCCTTCCTGAACCTCCTTGGTGTTAAGGGCTGTTTCCCATGATAGCCTCCTAATTAATTCCTTAAATAATCCAAAGTCTGCCTTCCGGAAGTCCAGCATGGAGGATTGGTTCATGCCCTTCCTTGTCACATTGTCAATTGAAAACTATTATCTCATGGTCACTGCATCCCAGATTGCCTCCGACCACAACCTCAGGTTAGGCCTTTGTTTTTTTCTCTGTAACGAAGGTTGGTAAAAATCTTGCCTGAGTTCTGAAAATGTCTTGGGACATGTTGAGGTCAGAAAAGGCAAAGGCAGTGACCTCACTGACAAGGGCACTGTTTCAAGGTGCCGAAGAGACGTGAAAAGAGAGGCCTGGGAAGGGTAATCTTGTTTAGCCAAGAGTCTAGGTATCACCGAAAAAGTCCATAGTGTAAACTGGGAAGCAAGTTAGTGGGATAGATTGGCACAGGACATGGCCAGGTACATGCAGAACTGCAGTGCTGCTCAGGCAAGGGCTTTCCATCTCATAGTTAACTTACTACAAACAGGAAAGAGGGGGAGGTTTTAGAAGTGGCTATCGGTAAGTGGAATTAGATCCCAGGACATATTTTGTGACAGTGTTTCACAGGTCAGTTGTGAAAGGTTAATGAGAAGGGTCAGTATATACTCCTCCAGCTTGTCTTGTGTACATAGGTGATAACCTGGCAAATGTTACAGCTGATAAACAGAAACATATGTGTTTATGAATGACCTGTGTTAATCTTAAAGTTGCCAGTCAGAAACTGCACCCAAACCAGTGTGCGTCAGTGTGCAAATTTATTTCTGGTATTCTGCCAGTGATTTAGTCACTGAAGAATGGGTTTACATAAGCAAGAATAAAAGGAGAAGCTGAGCAGAATTCCTTAAACCCACAAGATGTGTGATTTTGTAGGATTATGATGTTATTATTACAGAACGTAAAATGGTAGATTTGCCAATGTTGCAAAACATCCATAAGTTGTAGAGGAAGAGGAAACTATTTCAGTCATCAGTAGAAATGCAATTTAGAACGTTCAGAGCTGAAAGGCCCATTGCGAAGTTTCCTCCAGTATGTCTATGTTTCAAAACCCTTCCATATTAAATGCAGATGTGTCGTGGTTTGACCCTGGCTGGATGCCAGAGACCCACCCCAACTTCTCCTGAAGGAGAGAAACTGGAGAATAAACCTGGTTACAGGCAAAAACAAGGCAAAACTATAAGTAAAGAACATAAAGGGTTTATTTTCTAACTAACAAGCTCAGAACTGCAAGGGAAGCATCATTTAGAAGGCAACCTTTCTCCCCCCACCCCTCCTTCTCTTACAATAGATGTAATATTCCCTTTTCCACCAGGAGAAAAAGGGGGAACACAGGGTAGGGGTAAACCAGGCAGGTTGGTATTTCTGACCAGATCCAGGGTAGGAACCATCTCTCTGCCCTTCCATAAAGTTCTCTCTCTCTCACAAGAGGGAAAGGTCTTTCATGACCCCTCCCAAGTGAGATCTCGACCTGAGGACGACAGTTCTTCTGAAAAATTCTCTGTTGTCCAGAAGTCACAGCCAGGATTGCAGCTTTTAAGTACTGGTTTTTATCTGCTTCATAATAAGCCCACCCAAAAGTACACAGATCCTATCACAATGCACAAAAAGTCTGTCCAAGGATCTCTGCCGAGCTCTCAGCTAGCTCCAGGCTTCTGTTTCTGGGCTCCAACACATCAGCAGTTTGTCCAGTTTTTACCTCTCCATCTTCAGTCGTGGCCTAGATGGACTCTGCAGTACTGGTTCTCTCTCTCTCTGGTCCATAGGTTTTCACTATGGTCGGTCCAATTCACAAGCAGCAGCGGGATGCCTGGAAGAACATCTCTACCCCTTCTCTCGTGGGCCTGGGGGCCTTCAAATCTCTCAGCCTCCCGATGCAGGTTCTGAGCTGGCACGCTACATCTTACTACTGAACTTTTTTTCTTCTCTCCCAAGTATGTTATATGCATATTATTATTATATGCATATTATTATATGCATATTATATTATATTATATGCATATTATATGCATATATGCCTTTATCTCTATAACCTTGAAGGCCCTGGCAGCACGGAGAGAGCTCAGGCAAGAACTGAGCTGTTAACCCCCTCGCTACCAGAGCAGCAGAAAACCCCCTAAACCATAACAAGATGCTAGAGCATGCACTTTTGGGCAGTAGTGACACAAGAATATAAAAATCGTCAGGGGACGGTTATTGAGGATTCTTAAAGTTTAAATTATTGCCACACTCAAAAGGAACACCTGGAAGTCATTAAAGCTAGAGAATATGTTCAACATTAGTGCAGGAAGATGTTTATGGTTAGGACAGACCGTACTTCCCTGTATGAAATGTCTCAATAGATCCTGCAATCCTGAGAAGGTTCCTGGCTGTTTGTAAAAACTGCAACACTAGGATTTTGCAATTACAGCTGTGTTGTTTTGTGCCTTATTTTGTTGGCTCTGATGAAGGCCTAGTTGGGAAGGTGATTAATGATTTCTGAAGAGAATGAGGATTCTGAGAAGGAGAAGGATTCTGAGAAGGAGAACCTTTTCTTTTGGCATAAGTAAAAATAGTCCTGGTTTATCCAGGTGAGGATTGTCTGTAGTAATCCACAGCTTCCCAAATAGGGAGTTATACAGTCATACCTCCCAGTTTGTGAGGAATGGGTCTCCTGAAGGTCTCATGTAACATCTAATTCGCAAACACGCACAGGTCATTAATATGCCTACAGGCCATGCGCATCACTCCGCCCCCCGCCACTCCAGAGCACTGGAGAGCATTTACTGCTCTTCCCTATGGGCT
The DNA here is from genome assembly GCA_013390025.1 of Pitta sordida. Lineage (NCBI taxonomy): Eukaryota > Metazoa > Chordata > Aves > Passeriformes > Pittidae > Pitta > Pitta sordida. The sequence continues at coordinate 12,070 of WEKX01011671.1, forward strand.
CTCACAGCACAGGGGAGCAAAGGGAACTGTTTCTGAGCCCTCTCTGCCTGGGGAGACCCTTGGAGAATCCCTGGACTTGTCTTTGGCCACACTGCCACTTCTGCAGCCACCGTCAGGCTGCTGCCACCACGCATGGTTGCGCTGCCTCCATGATGGGGAAGGCAGTGTCCCCGTGCTCTGGTCATTGCATCATGAAAACACACTTCCTGGCAAAAGGCCACTCAAGACTGACCTTGCCTCGGACACTTTTCCTTGGACATATGTGGCAGAGAAAGACAGATTGAGACAGAGGAGGGTGCAAGGGGTAACGTCTAGTATAAAAGATGGCTTTGCATCAACTGAACGTTGGAAGCTTCTCCCACTCTGCATCATGATGATCTGTAGGGGGGAGGAGTGGCTCGAGACTAGTGAAGTGGAGAGAGACTTAGGTGTACTGATCGATAGGAAACTCAATATGAGCCAGCAGTGTGCTCAGGTGGCTAAGAAGGCCAATGGCATCCTGGCCTGCATCAGGAACAGTGTGGTCAGTCGGTCCAGGGAGGTTGTTCTTCCCCTGTACACAGCGCTGGTCAGACCTCATCTTGAGTACTGTGTGCAGTTCTGGGCTCCCCAGTTCAAGAGGGATGTGGAGCTGCTTGAGAGGGTGCAGAGAAGGGCAACGAGGATGGTGAAGGGACTGGAGGGCAGGCCCTATGAGGAGCGACTACAGGAACTGGGATTGTTCAGCCTGGAGAAGAGGAGGCTCAGAGGTGACCTCATTGCTGTTTACAACTACCTGCGGGGAGGTTGCAGCCAGATGGGTGTAGACCTCTT
>WEKX01011672.1:0-31103 GCA_013390025.1 Pitta sordida
TTCTGTGAATCTTTGAATCTGTGAATCTATGTTCTCTAACCTGGGACTGCCTAGCGATACATAACCCCAACTCCTGGCGCGGTCCCTGGGGAAGCAGACAGGGCAGTGCAGGGGGAGCATTTTCCCTGTGGCTCCCTAGCGCCAAGCACTCTATGTATCTGGGCCCCAGCTACGTATCACCAGGAAGCACCAGCTGCTGAGGACACAGCTACAGCTGCCCCCGGCTGTGGCCGCTGCCCGCCGTGGGTTGGGGCTGGGTCAGGGAGGGTGGGCTGTGGCAGCAGTGCCCATAGCTGTATCAAGGGGTCTGCTCGGCCTCCCCGTCAGCCAGGGGGGAAAGCCGCAAGTGTGGTGGTATCAGACCCTGCAGGGGGGCAGAGCAGGGCTGGGGCCACAGCCAGGCCCCCTGTGGGGAGAGGCAGCATGCATGCCCATGCAGGCTGAGTGGCACTGCTGCAAAGCAGGGGAGGGAGTGGGGCCAGCCAATTCTGTTGCATTCCCAGGAAAAAAAAAACAACTCCCCCAAAACTCCCAAACAAAACAGCCAACCAAATAACAAACAGGGACTGACACACACCCAGTCAAGCCCTGCGTAAATAAGCTCAAGGATATGTAAATAAGCCAGGTAGGGAAGGGTTACCATGGTTACTGGCCCTAGGTTGGGCTGGCAGCAGCTGGGGTGGGCAGGGGGTGACATGTCCCCACCCATCTCTGTCCTGTCCAATCCCAAGGCCCCCCAGCTCGCCTCGCCACAGTTACTGGCCCCGGGATGGGCTGGCAGTGGCAGGAGTGGGTGGGGGGCATCACATCCCCACCCATCCCAGTGCCATTTGGGATGCCCCTGCTCACCTTCCTGGCCCCAGGATGGGCTACCCGCTCCCTCTCTGCTGTGGCCGTGGCACCAGGGTCCCCACTGCCATGGTTACCCAAGCCCATGTGCCATGTTTATATAGTTGAGTTGACATTAAAGACACATATACCCCCTGATAAGCACCAATTGAGTAGAGTGGCAAAAGACAGGAAGCTTGGGACTTCCTGGACCAGACTGGGGAGAAGCCATTCCCTTGGGTCTTCTTAGCCGGCTCAGGGCACAGGACGGTCCTGGGAAGGCCATACAGCACTCCAGAGCTGAGGGAGGCAGGGCAATGGGCAGGGCTTGATTGCACATTCATGAGTTTGCTATCTTCGCAATTCGCAGCTAGACATTTTTGCAGCTCGGATGCGGACCTGTAGACCCATGAAACCCAGTGGCTCACTGTACAGGCAAAAGTTGCTGCTTTTCCTTTTTATTAGTATAAGACATCACACCTTGATTGCATATTGTGTCCAGTGAATAAGCCTTTGTCATGGGTGGGTTAGTGTTTGAGATATTTGCAATATGTACCTGCTTTGAATTTTTTCCATTTTTCTCCTGGGGTGAACTTGGATGGCCATTTCTTTCATTGGAGGATGCCAGGGCAGGCTGGCGTGGTCGCTGTTCCCTTGCCACCCCACTACTGGCTGCTGGTGGCTGGCCTGGCCCACAGGAGAGACACGGATCACCAGGGGTGCATTTTCCGGAGCCACTCAGCTCAGCTGGCGCACACGGTCCAGGAGAGGTTGACCCTCCCATGGCCTCGTGAGACCTCCCCACCTAGTGGTGGGTGTGTGCTGCTGCTGTTGGGGCAGATGGGCGCCAGTCCCTGCTGGGTCTATGGTAGCACACACAATGCAGTTGCAGTCTGCCATGTTGTGACTTGGAGCAGCGTCTCTTGCAGAGTTAGTGGAAGATTGGCATCTCAGAGCTGCTCCCCATTGGGCAGAGATGGAACAATGATGGGAGGGGGTAGCTTTTAAAAAGTTGCCGCTTCTGGGATCTCGTTCTGTTTTTCCTTCAGACTGCTCCAGCAGGGTGCTGTGCTGGATCCAGTTTCTCCATGGAACTCCTTACCTTCCTGGTACTTCAGCTGACATCTGCTCCCACAGCAAAAGATTGTATTTTTAGTCTGTCCTGGTGACAAGTGGTGGACTCCGGACTCTGCCTTGCTGCTCTAATTCTTTTGTTACAGTTTTTATCTTTTTGAGGGGGAGCAGGACATTGGGGTGTTGGTGGCTGGTGTGGGTCTGGGTCCCAGCATGCTGGGGTTGTTCAGGGCCATGGGGCGGGGCTTGGTTTGTGCCATATCCATATCCATACATTTTCATTTCTATTTTTTAATGAATCTTGTACATCTCTAATGAACTCTTGTCCAAGAAGCCATAAGTAAACCCCCACTATCTCAAACTGAGTCAGCCTTTTACTATTGTGCTTGGAGTGAATGAAACTCAGACCTTTCCCATATATGGCAGGGCCTTTCACTCACCAGAGAGCAAACAAGCAGTGGAGTTTTACTGGCTTTCTGAGTATGCAGTGCCCTCTCTTGTATGAAATATCATTTCCTAGCCAATGTTCGTCACTGGGATTTTGACCAATTTCCTGCTGATGTTGTCTCTTCGGGGATGTGTAGAAAGCAAGACAAAAAGGGCCTCTTGATAGCAAGCAAATTCTCAGTAACACAAGGAAATCAAACAGATTTACACTTAGATAACTGAGATTAAACTCAATCTATATTTAAAAAAAACCCTAATAGTGTTTACATCACTGCACAACTACTGAAATCAGGTTCAATTTCAGACCAATGGATGCCCAGGCTAACTTTCCTCTCATTTTCACCAATGTAGCATCAAAGAAGCAACTGGTATTTTAAATTACTGGGATAGGAATAGGGAAGTTCTCACCGGCCTGCTTTTGTCAGTGTAGTATAAGTTAGCCACAGAAAAGCTTGACTCCGTATCATCTGGATTGCCTAAATGTTCTTGTTCATACTTACAGCAATTAAAATTATGCATTTCAATCTTTATAATCCAAGTTCTCTTTGAAGAGGCAAAGCAACAGCTGTGGCTTATCACACCTCTGAATCGAACTCCTCATTTTCATAGCAGTGGTGTGGATTTGCATGTGGGAATATGCTATTTCCAAAGTCAAACAAAACAGCAAACTCTCTCCTCTTCGCAGATCCAAGGGTGCAGCACTCCAAAGCCACCCGTGAATGATGCTGACTAGAGGCATGCAGCAGTACCAACAGGTTAGGTTTATGAAGGTAAATGAGAGCTGACCAAATGCCTCTCCAGACCTCAGAGTGAACTGAACCTACTCCTAATTTCCACACATTGTAGTCAAGCTCTACAAATTTCTTTTCAAAACCTACAAGCCTTAAGTAGGCTGGAGCAAAGCCAGTTTTTCCCAGCTTTTGAAATTGCCAAGAGAAAGCAGGTTAACACACCTTAGGAACATGCAGAACATTAGGAACATGCAGAAACAAAGTCCTTAGCCTAATCTATCAGCACAGAACCCAGAAGACTGAGCAGAAATTTTTCTCAGTACAACTGCTTATACTAGTGATGATCTGGATGATCAAAGTAGCACTGCTAGATTCCCTGAAATGGTGTGAGGATGAAAGATTTTACCAAAGTAAACACTGTGGCTCAGGAACAACAACAACAACAACAAGAGGAGTCCCATTTCACCACCATTAGAGAACTCACTGTCAAAGAAAAGGATCAAGTGGGAAAAAGGTATTAACATGCCCTGTGGCAGCCAGAAAGACAACAGGGAACATCAAAGCCTCACAAATAAGAAACAAACAAGGTTCTGACCACAGACTTCTTCACTTGGGCAGAGATCCCTTTGGAGACTGCTGGAATCCAAAGGAACTGCTGCTCCTGCACTCTCCTGATAAGGGGTCATCCAGCCCTCTACCACTTCTCCCTTATCAAAGCTTCACATAAGCTACCAAAATCTCAGGACCTTTATTTACATAGCTGTCATAGGTTCAGGTTCCCTTAGCCATTCAATGTATCAAATGCTAGTTCTCCCTCACCCCAGGTTGTTTAACTTCTAGAACTGACACAGAGATTTCCATGCTTCTTAGATTTCCACATGATTGAAGGCCACATGTACATCAACGTGCAATGGCATTGTCTTCCTGCATGTAGCAAAACACACCCCCCCCTCTCATATTTGTTGGCCTATAGAGTTGTTCTGAAGAGATCATAAACCAAAGCATTTATAGCAAAACTTTATCTCCACGAGTCTATTTATATCCATTCTATGAGCTAAATTCCAAAGATTTTTTTTTGCCATTTAAGGACATAAACCAGAAAATGTGCAAATGGTTGGGCTCCACTTTGCTTCATCCTCTCCACAGCAAGTATCAAGGGAAATGCTCTTTATTTGTCTTCTGTACGCAAGAGGGTATGGAAACATGTAATGTTGTTTCCCAACAAAATCTTTCCCTAATATTTTCCCCACTGCGCCTGGCCTGGCCCCAGGGGTTACAATTTCAAATGCTCTCATCAACATAGAACTGAACAAGCAGATAAGGTTCAGCAGTTTGCTTAGTATTTTCACTCCCAAGTTTATGATACTCTGGTGGATCTGTAAGAAAATGCTGCCTTCACGCAGTTTTGGAACATGCATGACACCTCCACCCACAGGAAGACTGTTTCAGATGCAGCCAAGCACCATTCAGTTTGCAAACACTCAAAATTTTCCTCCAGATACATCAGCACACAGTAATTACTGAGCCTGATCCACAACTTCCACCTCATTCACTGGGTTTTAGCAGTTTTATACCCTTAATCTAGAAGTTATTTTCTAGTAGTCTAGTAGAATATATATACAGTAATACTTCGCCTATCGCAGGGGGCGAGTTCCAAGAACCTGCACGGTATGCAGAAACCGCAAAACGGGATTTGAGCCAATTAGTGACTCCGATAGAGGATCAGCCAATAGTGTGCTGAGGTATAATCCCATATAAGCAAACTTGGTGACTGCAGAGGTGAAACATCTGAATAACTTGTGAAAGGTGAGCAAGTGAGGAAAGGGGAAGGAGAAACGCTGCAGGAGGCAACTCTGCTGGGACCCTGCAAGGCTGCTGCAGGCAGGTCCTGTCCTGCCACCGTGAGCAAGTCTCTCCCCACCACTGCCATGGGCGGGTTTCCCCCTCCACCGCAGGGGAGGAGCACTGTACACATACGCCAATGTTCACTGAGCCAATGAGCGGCCTCGATTCTCATGTAGGATACATGACCCAAAAAAACCCGCGAAGTGGAGAATAAGCAGGAAAAACTGCTTCGCAGGAAAAAAAATGCAAGGTGTACTGAAGTAGCAAATGCTGAAGCACAAAGTAGCGAATATCACAGAGAATCAGTTCAAGAAAGATGATGCAATAAGCGAAATCTGCAAAGTAGAGGTAAATACAGTAAAATGGTAAAGACGGTAAAGACGAAGAATAAACTCCTCAACGTACTGAAGCCACAGATGGTGAGCCATGAAGTAGCAAGGGATTACTGTATATATAGATGTGTGTGTGTGCGTGTGTGTGTGTGTGTGAACAAACCAAGAAAAGGAGTCTAAATTCTTGCTGGTAAATAGGTAAAAAATATGGTTTTAGCCAATGCTTAGATATTACAAATTCTTTATAAACAATAGTGAACTAAGCCTCAGCAGCCCCATAGGCTAAATACAGAAAGGTACAAATTATTTTTTACTTGAAAGTAGAGAAATAGGGTCATGAAGTGACTCACCAGGTATTTATGATCACAGGAAAAATTCAAGGGAGAAATTACGCAGGTGGCTTAAGATATAGCTGCTTTTTCCTTTTATCCCTCAGTTTTTTGGTTCTGCTCTCACTGTAAGCCAGCAGCACAGTCTCAGCAAGCACTTCTTCCGAGTTTCAACCTATATACACTTCTGTAGACCAGATTTTCTGATCAGAAGGTGCCACTATGCTCCAGAGGCAGAAGTTTTCCCTCTTGATAGCCAGACACAAGGGGCAGGAAGGGAGAAAGAGGTATAATTTTGCAATGGTGGTTCCTGACCACAGATGGAGAGGGTGGGTGGCCCAGCTCAGAACCTATCTGCCTTACTGCTGGGGAGGCCAGCAAGTCTGGACACTGCTGTCACTGGATGCACAACAGTTCCTGCAAGACAAAGCAGTAGCCAGGAGGTTTGCAAGTAAAAAAGACCAGAAGGCAGCATTCCTTGCAAAGGCAGCTCATTATGATGCTCAGAGTAGGGTCATAGTAGGGACTATACTGCTAACACCAGTGTCTGCTCAGCAGTCAGGCTCTGAATCCTGCCTTTGTAAACACTAAGCACAGTTTCAAAGGAAAAACCCATGAAAAGCAAAACATTCTTAATCCAGGATGTAAACCATACAGCTAAGATACCAGGGCAAACAGTTAAGTTACAGTGTTACATCCTCTAACCTTTTTGGTTGATCCAATACATTTCAAGAAAAGTAGGAGCAAGTCCCCCTGGGGTTTAAAGGGATCTCAGATTACAGAGCACCCTCCCTGCTAGGCTAATTGAAGTGTATGAAAGCATCAGCGTCTCGGTTTAAGATAAGTAAAGGGTTATTTATCACTCCTTGAATTAGAGATTGTCTGAGATGTAACAGGATTTATTAAAAAGAACAGGGAATATAAATGAAATAATATATGTACAAATGTGATACTGGCAACAGGGAAAGAAAACTACAACCTCCCCAACACACAACGGGCCCCACCCCTGATGCGATCGTCCCACATCCTGACCCTCACCAAAACACCAACACCCAAAAGGATCCCAACAGAAAAAAAGGATAGAAACTTTAGCAATGGATTCAAAAGCAGCAGGAAAGTACAGCGTTCACTGGCTATCATCAGGGAAAATGGGTGTCAGCAGGGATATCGGGAGATAGTGATGTTCCACAGATCAGCTGAGAGAAATGGCAGCAATAGCATATGGCTACACAGTTCCAGGGCAAAGAGAGAGCAAGTCTCTTGGCACTGTAACTTTTAAAAGTCTCCACAGTCCCTCCCCTGTCATTTCATCTCTGCCCAGTGGGGTGAAGCTCTGAGCCGTCAATCTTGCCTGTCTTCCACTAACTCCTAAAGAGATGTTAGTCCACATCACGGCAGCCTCCAGCTGCCTTCACATGGCCACTGCTGGCTCGGGAAAGGAAAACAAGGTGGGCACGCCACCACCATGGCACACTGTGCTGCCACAGCAGCCCAGGACCTGTCTGCTCCGCCGGCTGCACGCACACCAAGGCATGGGGCAAGGAGTGCCAGCCCCACGCCAGCACATGACCAGTGCCACCAGAACCCTCTGATGAAAGAAAATGGCTGTCTGCACTCAAATCCGGGAGAAAGTGGAAAAAATGGAAAAAATTCAAAAAGAAAAACCAGGTACATATGTATCAACCGATGACATTATCCACCCCTGAATTCTTTCCATTTCCTACCCGTTACACCAGAACCAAACACACCCATACTTACATTAATACAAATGAGAATAAAAACTGTATACATTAAAAAAGGTATACATGTTATGCAGGAGTCATTTGCTTCAGATTTGAAGCAATCAGAACAGGATCGCCTCCCTTGAGTGGTGTGTGACAGCCTTCTTAATCATATTCAACTGATCATAGGGGATTGCCTGTGAGGTCACTATCCTCTTGCCCATCGTGCCCGCTCTGCCCCACTTCTTTGAGGTTCCTCCCTGTGGGGCCACAGTCTTTACTTTTTCAACTGGGGCAGCCTGCTTGCTCAATACCAAGGTGGACTGGGTGTTTGAGCCGCTGGTAGCCACCAGTGGGTCTGAATTACCCACCCCCTTCAGTTGGGCATTGCTGGAGGTTTGTGAACATGGTGCCATGGTAGGGTGGGCATCTGTGCTACTAGTGGTCAGCGATGGGCCTATTGTCCCCACGCGCTCTCCTTGGGCATTGCTGGATGTTTGGGTGCACAGTATCATGGTGGACTGGGTGTTTGAGCTGCTGGTGGTCACCGGTGGGTCTGAGTTACGCACACCCTTCATTTGGGCATTGCTGGGTGTTTGTGAGCATGGTGCCCTGGTGGGTTGGGGGTCCGAGCCACTGGCGGTCATAGAGTGGCTCGTCGCCCCCACCCCTTTCCTTGGGCTCTGCTGAGTGCTCATAAACATGGCTTCAACCAAAGCCCAACACACTGCAGCCAAGTCACTCTTTGCACCACCCTTTGTAGGGCTACTCCCCAGGTATCCCTGGACTTTGCTGGTAATTTGGACCTGTTAAGCTGACTGGAGTATGTCAGAAGCTTGGTTATGCCTTAACACCTGGTTAATCTCCTCTGTCAGTGCTCCCACCCACTGTGGATCAACAGTGTCACAGGTGGATCCCTGAGTTTGTTGCCTTGCTTCTAGGGCTGAAATAACAAGCCCCTTATAAAGTTTCCACTTACTTCCCAGGCCATAAAGTGATATATAAACCATGAACATTAAGTTTGTCATAACTAACATGACATACCTAATGTTGAGTGAAGATAAATGAATGCCAGAATGGACAATATCCTCAAGCCAGGAAGAGGGGACATCTTGGAAAATGGTCTCTTCTCCCATGCTAGCCCATAAGAAGGTGTAGTCTGCCCAATGCTCCCATGGGTGCCTGTTAATATTGCAGTACTGACTGATGGCATAGTAAACATTGTTAATGAAAATGAAGAGTGGCCACACTAAGAACGCCTGGAGCCATCTTATAAACTGAACAGTCCACACAACCCTTGAGAGCCCACTTAACTGAATTGTAAGGATAACAAATGGAAAAATGGTTATCGTGTGTAACTGCCATACAGTCGTAAAGAGAGTAGAGAACACGGTGAATGTACATATATATGTGTGTGCAGTGGCCACACTAAGAACGCCTGGAGCCATCTTATAAACTGAACAGTCCACACAACCCTTGAGAGCCCACTTAACTGAATTGTAAGGATAACAAATGGAAAAATGGTTATCGTGTGTAACTGCCATACAGTCGTAAAGAGAGTAGAGAACACGGTGAATGTACATATATATGTGTGTGCCCCAGAGGAATCTTATGATCCTGTTAGATCTCTTAATGTGTCTCGTCCTTATTCTACTGCTGACGCCAAAAGATGTCTTGGTTTAAGACAAGTAAAGGGTTATTTATCACTCCTAATGATATCTCATTAGAGATGTAACAGGATTTTTAAAAAAAGAACATAGAGTATTAATGAAAATAATGTATGTACAAATGTGATACTGGCAACAGGGGAATAAAATTAGAACTCCCCCCCTACCAACATGCGATGGGCCCCACCCTCAATGTGACAGANCACTAAGAATGCCTGGAGCCATCTTATAAACTGAACAGTCCACACAACCCTTGAGAGCCCACTTAACTGAATTGTAAGGATANCAACCCTCACCAAAACACCAATACACAAAAGAAATACCACCAATAAAAATAAGGATAAAAACAGTAGGGAAAATAGGTGTCAGAAGGGGGTACTGGATGATGAATGATGTTCCATAGATTAGCTGGGAGAAAACAGCAGCAGTCTGGATGCAGGATTCCAGAAGGAAGAGAGAGAGAGAGAAAGCGAGTCTCTGTGTGCTGTAACTTTAAAAGCCTCCACAGTCCCTCCCCCTGTGGTTTCATCTCTGTCCAATGGGGTAGCAGCTGTCATGGGTTAATACATATGTACCTGGTTTTCTTTTTCAATTTTTTCCTTTTTCTCTCAGGGTGAGAGCATGGTAGCATGGAGCAGCCCTCCCTGTGTCCCAGCCCCCTCTCACTGCCATCAGAGTGCTGCAAGCCACAGGAGCACATGGCCGGCCAACAATGCGGACTCCCAGGAGCCTGGGAGCAGTGGTGTCACCCCTATCAGTTCTCTGGGAGTAGCAGGCAGCAGGGTACGCACAGGCAGGAGGCCGGTGCTAGTGGCGTGAAACAAGATGGCACAGCGGATGGGTCCTGGGCTGCCACGGCTGCAGCAGCAGTGGCAAGTGGCCCACCTGGTTGCCTGCTCAAGCCAGCAGCAACCATGTGGAGGCAGCCATGATGATGACATGAACCACTGGCTCTTGTGGAGTTAGCGGAAGGCAGACAAGATCAGCAGCCCAGAGCGCTACCTCATTGGACTACTGGGGGAGGGACTGGGGAAGCTTTTAAAAGCTACAGTGTGAGACAGACATTCTCTCACCTTCACTTTCCACACCGTGAATCATCAGGCACTCTGGCTCCTGCATCTCGCTCCTGCTGCCATTTTCTCCCAGCTGAATCCGTGGAACATCAGCATCATCCATTACCCCTGACTAACGCCTATCCTTCCCTGATGATAGCCGGAGGACATTGCTACTACCATTTTTATTCGTATTTTGCTGTTGGCATTCTCTTTTGGGTATTGGTGTTTTGGTGAGGGTTCGGGTTTGAGGGATTCTGTTGTGTTGGGGGTGGGGCTTATTGCATGTTGGGAGGGTGCACCTCTGCTGTGGCGTGCTGCACTGCCATGATAGCTCAGGACCTGTCCACCACGCCAGCTGTGCACACACCAAGGCACGGGGCAGGGAGTTCCGGCCCCATGCTGGTGCAGGGGCCGACACCACTGGAAAAACCCCCAGTGAAAGAAAAACAGCCACCTGTGCTCAAACCCGGGAGAAAATGGAAAAAATTCAAAAAGAAAAACCAGGTACATGTGTATTAACCCATGACAGTGGGTCTTACTCACCTCTCCTTGGCTCTCCAGCTCATATATGGGGCCCACAGCATCTCTATTGGTGCAGTATTGCCGGCAGTTCACAGTCTTACTGGCAATTGGCACCTGCTTGTCCTCTATTTCCAACTGTCCCACAGCAGAGGGGCTTTCTGATAGGCCAAGCAGCATACTCAAAAGCTTTTCTGCATCCAGTTCTACTGCTATAATTCCAAATGCCCACCAGTGCCCCTTCAGGTCTTAGAAGAAACCATTTCTCAAAAAGTCAATGCCGAGAATGCAGAAAGCATTTGGACCAGTCACAATAGGGTGTCTCTGTTACTTATGTCCAGTTAAACTTATCTTGGCATCCACCAGAGTCAGTTCTTGTGAGTCCACGAACCCCATGTGACCCTAGCAACGGACATTCGTTCTGTCCCCACAAATTCTGATTGTAACAACGTGCATTGCACCCTAGAGTCAACCAGTGCCTCATACCTTTGTGGTTTGAATGTGCCAGGCCATCGAATCCACACTGTCCAGTGAACCCAATTATCCCCATCCTCCCCCTGAGAAGAGGAAGGGCCCCTTTAACATTAGTCCTCATCATCACTGGCAGGTGCAAACCTACTTGAGGGTCCTTCCAGTGGACTGAAGTGGTTTTGGTCTGGGCAGTTATGCCCAGATGTCTGTTCCTGGGACCCCAAGATAGCACTTATCCTCTTTGCATGCGGCCGGCGCCGCCGGAACCCTCCGATGAAAGAAAACAGCCGCCTGCACTCACCCCCAGGAAAAAATGGAAAAAACTCAAAAAGAAAAACAGGTACATATATATCAACCCATGACAATCAGGAAAGCAAAAAAAATTAAGCTACGTGGTTCAACTGTCCTGCGACCTCAGTGTTTCATCCAGAAAAGTCAGATCCATTCTGATCTTCAAATGTCTCTGAGTCAAATTTCAGACTTAGCCAAATCTTTGACAAGTAGTTTGTAGGCACGGAACAGCTACATTTTCTCAACAAGAACCAGCACCCCCAGAATAAGTGCCTACAAACTTGGTGTCACATTAAGTGACTTGCTTCCAGTACAGTTGCCCCCCCGATTTGTTTTTATCCATTTAACCACTCAGGAGCTATTAACAAAACTAGTAAACCATCCCTTGCATATGCATATTTCTGAAGGCTCTATTAAGGCAATAGCTTTCTTGTTAGAAGTTGTCAGTTAATAAGAGGAGACAATTTTTAAACAATGAAAGCTTGCTTTGAAGGCAGACTCACACTCTTTGCAGTCCCAGGCCTGTGCACTTCAAGCTTTGTATACCTGGAGCCCAATCTTGCAAACTCCCTACAGATCTCCTCTCAAAGGCAATGAAAGGTTCACAAGACTGCACTTCCCATTTTGCCCTGTTATATTTTTGGTGCTTTCTTCCAGGCCCAGGAGAGTCCAGATGAGCCCTGCAGATGGACAGTTAATGTTGTTCTCTTGGTCCTCTCATTCTTAAGCATATATGGTTTCCTGTCCCTCTATTCACACACAGTGATCAAAAGTACAATATTGTACCCTTGGCAAACAGGGGTTAAATACTGCACTTGATCTTTAATACAAATTAAAATTCAGGCAACCCACAGAATAGGTCTCATGTAAAAAACTACTGAGAAATCAGAGCATTTTAAACAATCCTGGGGTATTCATGTTCTACTTGTCCTGCAGGAAGGAAATCACATAGGCCCTCGCTTTTCTACAATGAAAAAGATAACTCCCATAGGCAAGGCCATTCCAGCTGCATGCAGGGAAGGGTGAAATGAGGGGAACATCCAGCTAGGCTCTTGATAAATCCTCTCTGGCATCTACACATGACAGAAACCACCTCCCAGCAGGCAGTCATCAAAAAAGTCTTGGCCTACCTTTCTAGTCACCATCTGGAACAAGTAGCAGTGTGGCCTAAACCTGTATGGGTCTGAAATGCTGACTGGCATGTCTCCATACCACATGTGGCCCCATGAATGAGAATGAGGAATAAGAAACCTTCCCATCTTAATACACTTCAATTTTCTCTGTAATGGCAGCCAGAGGAACTTACATGCTCCCCTTTCCTTTCAAGTCACCAAGCTTTCAGTGCCACTATGTACTGCATTTTGTATCACTGTTGGACAAGTAATAAGAGCAAAAGGCAAGTTACCCCCTTCTCATGATGCTCCATATCAGAATAATACCGTGAGTATATCACAGTATCATAGTATTAGCAAGGTTGGAAAGACCTTGGAGATCATCAAGCACAACCTATAACCCAACAATATCCCATCATCTAAAACATGTCACTAAGTGCCTCATCCAGCCTGCTCTTAAACACCTCCAGGAACTGTGACTCCATCACTTCCCTGGGCAGCCCATTCCAATGGCAGATCTCCCTTTCAGTGAAGAATTTCTTCCTAATATTGAGTCTAAACCTCCCCTGACAGAACTTGAGACTGTGTCTTCTTGTTCTGTCGCCGGTTGCCTGAGAGAAGAGACCCTGCCTGATTACAACCTCCTTTCTGGTAGTTACAAACAGCAATAAGGTCATCCCTGAGCCTCCTCTTCACCAGGCTAAATAACCCCAGGTTCCCCAACTGTTCCTCATAGCATGAAGCAGCAATTGTGGAAAATCCCTTATTCTCCTAATATATGTTTCCATCACTCACTGTCAAAGCGTATTCAGAGTACAAAGGTCTCCGCTTGCATCAGACCTTGAATCCACTGATGATGGTATAGATTTCACCAGGACCAATCAAATGAATGTAGGCTGTATCCTTGTCATTGCAAGTGGCAACAAATAAGAGTTTTCAGGAAACACAAATTATTTGAGTCTCTTGTTCATAGACATCTTATATGGTATTTCATCACTGCCATCACAGTTTAAATACAACATTAATATAAGCAGGTTTTATTGACTAAAATACCTATCCAAAAAAACTTCCCTAAAAAGTGCAGATTAAGGTAAAGCAGGACCCAACTTTTCTCAATACATTTGAAGAAAGTATTAAAGGCCATTTAATCAAGAATATGGACAACTTAAAGTTTCCTTCCATTTATTAATTTATGTTAAAAGAGTTCATTCCATTTGTTTTCATATGTGTAATTTTAGGATCCCACCCTGTCTCAGTAGCAGGAGAAAAAGATATGAGACTTGCTGCAAATGCCTACACAGAGAAACTACTGCTACATTTAACAAGTCAGAGAAAGAATGGAGGAAAGGGCCCAGGGTTCCTTGATGGCAAGTCACACAAGCACAATCATTCACAGTATGACATCTAAAATAGACAAATTATAATAAAAATACAGTTTTCACAAAAAACCCTCCAAAACAAAAAAAAACAAAACAAAACCAACCACAAAACTCAAAACCAATCAAACAAAACTCCGCACACATAAAAAACAAAACAAACAAAAACCCACCAAAATACTCCAACACTCTTCCTCATTTTCTTTGAGCTGCTGCCAAGGAGGGAATGTACTATTTTCCCAACTTATCCTCCTGCCCATCTTTTAGCAAGAGAAGCCTTCTTAGGCAAAATTGCACAAAAACTGGATACTCTGAAAATAAATACTCCTCTGAAAACAAATACTCCACAAAAAGTTATTTTAAAAGAGCTACACTTCTATTCTTCCAAACAACATATGATACATGAGAAAAATTTATTCTATTACTGCAGATCTGGCCGGAGATTAGCAGTTAGGTCAGTCTGCTGGTACCACGTATTTATCTGCTGTTAACTTCCTCCCTCTCCCTTCATTTTCCCAGTTCTTTTTCTGATAAATTTGCTGCTATGAAGAATATCATGCTATCAGCAGCCAGCCTTGTATAATCCTTTCCAACTCTCCCAGCTTGTCAAAGGAGCCGGGAAAAGGAGCCTGCTCACTGTCTCTGCCCAGCAGCACTCTGACAAACACAGACCCAGACTTCTAAGAACTTCAGTTGCACCCACATGCAGTTTTTCTCTCCCTTTTAACAGGAAAGAAAACGTCAGAAGAAACATTCTACCATTATAGTGTTGCACATTTTGAAAGCTGAAAACAAAAACAGATGCCATCTATTGTCAACAATACTTCTGTGAAAGGCTGCCATGAGGGACATCTGCTTCAGCAAGTATCAGATCACTTACATTAACCAGAGCTTTACTGCATCTATATCAGTTACACCTGCAGGCTGCCCTTTTAGTCAGGCTCTCCTGGAAGCCCAGGTATTAAGATGCAAAATTAAAAGCCATTCACCAGACTTTAATGCACTAAAAACTCTCATTGCAAATCCTTTAAAAAAATATATGTGAAAAAATGATAAATAGGTCATTGCTCTACTAACAAGCCCACTGAGGGATCAAAAATGGAGTGGTGGGACCAGCACAGATCCTCCCTTGCACCTCCTCATTCAGGTCTGTTGGGGTGGGCAAACGTGCATCCCCTCCACCCCCTCAGCACAGAGATCTCCCTTGGTTCACCACAAACATCTGGAATGTGGGGGTAGGCGAGAGGATCCACAGAGAGAGGAGGAAAGCAAAAACAGTCTCCAACACTTCCGCAGTATTTCCACAGCTCATTAGATTTTGCATGCTGCTTAATCTGTAGCTGTAACACAAATGCAGTCAGACTGGATCACTCCCAAACAAATACGTATCATAAGTCCTTACCTCTGGCTGAAAAGTTTTCAACTAGTAGGAAGGAAATGAATAACCGGCTGCCTGGGCAGGAGCACAGCAAGGAAAGCACACCAGCAGTCTCACACACAGCTCTACTCAATAAAACTACAGCGTTTCCTTGGCCCCTCCCAAAAGTCAATGCTAAGTGAATACATATCCCTTATGTTTACAATTGGCAGGCAGCGGTATGCCTTGTCCTCAATTTATTCTAACAGGCAGCCAATGACTACGCACAAGCCAAGGTGGGTTCAGCCTGCCTGCGGAGATGCCTATCATTCCCTAAGCATGCTCAGGAAGCCACTCGTCAGAAAACCAAGGCCTAAAAAGTTTCGAGAATTCGTCCAAGCTGCCAAAACTGTCTTGCTACATGCCCTTTTTTGGTTATCCTTAGCAGGGCCTCTGAAAGTAAATCCTCTGTCAGGAACAATCATAAGAAATGTTAATCTTGGAGAAAGGGGCTGTCTTGTTGAACAGAAACCAAGTTTAAAGAAGGAAATAACCCTGAATGGAAACAGATACAGTAAACATATTTACTTTTTGCACCAGTGTTTTTTTTTTTAAATCAAGTAAATTATTTTACTACAGCTAAACTTCTTTTTTTTTTTTGTTAACAAGGACCACATGTAAAAGGGAACAAAAATGTTTTGCTGCACAAGCTTGATTCTGCAGAAAGAGAGAAACATCAGTGGGAAAGAAAGGCACATGAAGAAAAGTTGGCAGGCTTCAGAGTCCCTTTCCATTTCTAGTAGTACAAAAGAAGTTACAGATAGAATAGCCATGTTCTGAAAAACAACTTTTAAAGACATTCAAAACTTTGATGTTGATCCTTGGCAAGCTGGACTAGATGGATACACGAGTTTAGATTATAAGTATACAACTATTTATCTAGACATTAAAACTGGTACATTTACTATGAGAATAGTCCTACACATACATAATCTGACCAGTACTTTTCACTGTCTTTGAATATTATTGATAAAGTAAGCTTAGATGAATTTTTATCTTTGTTTTTCTTTAATAATTGCACTCTATTGATAACTTAGCAAATTATGCAGGTACATTAAGAAAATATGCCATCACATGAAGGTTGATGCTGGAAACTGTAAACACCTTAAATGAAGTGTGAAAATAAATATGAAAACTATTTCCTAGGAAAACACTTCAGGACACATATCCTAACATGCATGTACCACTAAGCAAGGCTGCAGAAGAACAGTTAGCTGTTTGGAACCAGATTCCAGACCAGGATATATTCTGCAGATTCACATTTGACAATAATATACACAAAACTGGTTAGGGGGAAACTGTGTGTGAGATGACTTTGCTGCTGAATGGGCTGAATTCTTTCTGGGTCTTTTTTTCTGGCCACTGGGTCCCATGGATTTAGTCATGTGTAGTGCAAGAAGGATTCAATCCACGGACAGTACACTAATGTTTGTAATGTGAAAAAAAATTAGAGAGACAAATTTATGCAGATTTACAACACAAAATCTTAATTATTCTAATGTCAGTTTAAATTTTATGGCTTTATTAGATGAATTAAAAAATGGTGTTTGGTTTTGGAAGACACTTTTTTTCTTCATTTTAACGATCCTTTGGAAACTCTAACATCAGACCGCTCCCATGATGTGGCTACAATGGTTTTAAATATTAAAATTAATACTTATATGTAGCTTTTTTTTTTCAGGATTTACTTCACAAGGGAGAATAAAATCGTCATTCTCAGTCATTTCAGTAACTACAGAAATTATTAGGCTATATTTATCCATGACCAAATATAAAGAGGTAGTGACATAATTTAGGAAGGAATTACAACTCTCTACTGGATCTTACTATTTCCTAGATTTTCAGGATGTAAAACAATGAAGAATCCAGGATAAGGAAAAAGTGGGATTAAGGCATGAGGACGGTCAGAGCAGAAAACTAAATGTTAGAAGTACCCTCAGGTTTTCATTCCAGTATGAACATCAACCCCTTACATCTCAGTGTATACTGCAACAGAGAGCTGGAAGGGATAAATTCCCTGAAGCCAAAAGCAACTGGGAGTTGGTGTGGTTTTCTGGGGTTTTTTTCACCCCTTCCCTCTTTAAAGAGATTTACCATAAGTTTAATACTTCCTTGTGAAAACATCCCAAATTCACTGTTCCAAGTCAATTTTCCATTAAAATTCCACCAAAAAACAAATTACACCCCCCACCAAACAAAAACAACCAGAACAAAAAAAAAAAAAAAAAAACAAAAAAAAAAAACACCACGAACAAAAAACCAAACAAAGCAAAAACAAACACACACAAAAAAACCCCACCACAGTTTTGCTTTGAGAAAATGATGTCATGGCAAATAAAGTTTGCATCCCTTTTGCTCAGCTGAATTTCACCTAGAGAAAATTTTGAATTCCATGACTTGAAACTTTGAAGCCTACAGTCACAGATACCATTGTTTTCTGGGAGATATTACTGGAAACCTGAGCTATGAAAATTGCAGAGTTAAATTCTAGTGTATACTCCTTTGCATCCTATGCTTAGGAGCTACATGGAACTGGGATTGTTCAGCCTGGAGAAGAGGAGGCTCAGAGGNATAATATTCTGTGATTCTGTGATACATGTAAATGCCTGCTGTCAATACATAGTTATAACAATGCCTAAATTCACAGTTTTAAGAGTTTGAGAATGATCATGGTAGTCCTTACCCTCATCACTTCTAGTCTCCTGTCCACCACAGCTACTACCCGTCTCCTATCCACCACCACCTTTTCAGATGCCACCTTTTGAGTTGTCCCTGCAGAACAGGTTTGGGGTCCTGGATTTTGGGGATTTTGGGGATCAGGAGGATGATATGGAAGGAGGCACTCCACCTAGTAAACCACTAGGAACAACCTCTTCCACCAAGCCAATCAGAACCTGTAGCATCACAAAAGAAAAGGAGGGTAGTGGCTGTCAGGGACTCCCTTCTGAGGGGAATAGAAGGACCTAGCTGTCGACCAGACCCATCCCACAGAGGTCTGCTGCCTCCCTGGGGTCCAGGTACAGGATATTGCTGAGAGGTTGCCAGAACTAATTCAACCTTCTGATTATTATCCCCTGCTGGTCGTCCAAGCTGGCACTGATGAGATCAACAAGAAGGGATTCAGAGAAAAAAGGAAGGAATTTAAGGAGCTTGGTCAATTGATTAGTGGGACAGGAATGCAGGTCGTTTTTTGCTCGGTCCCTGTAGTGACAGGTTTGGAACCTGAAAGGAATAGGAGAATTCTTGCTACTAATAAAAGGCTCAGGGACTGGTGCCACCAGAAAAATATTGGGTTTTATGTTCATGGGGCATCCTTTGCCATACCAGATTTGCTAGACTCTGGAGGGCAGAATCTATCTAATAAGGGTAAAAGGGCNTATCTAATACGGGTAAAAGGGCCCATGGGCTGGCAGGACTCATTGACAGGGCTTTAAACTAGGTTTGAAGGGGGAAGGGGATCCAGCACTCACTCGGGAGGATGCTGAAACTGGCATAAATGAATCAAAAGCGAATTCAGCAACCCAACTGAAGTGCATGTATACTAATGCACACAGCCCTGGTAATCAACAGGAAGAGTTGGAAGTTTTGGTGCATCAGGAGCAATACAATGTAGGTGCCATCACAGAAACATTGTAGGAGGACATGCACGATTGGAGTGCTACATTGGCAGGCTACACATTCTTCAGAAGAAATAGGAGAGGATGAAGACGTGGGGGAGGGGCCGTAGATTAGCTCAGATTGTTAAAGCATGGTGCTAATAACACCATGGTGCTAATAACACCAAGGTTATGGGTTCAATTCCTGTATAAGCCGTTCACTTAGGAGCTGGGCTCGATGATCTTTCTTGGGTCCCTTCCAACTAAAAATATTCTGTGATTCTGTAATTTCTGATTAAAGCAACTCTTGATACCATGGAGCTTGACATTAAAGGTGATCAGGTTGACAGCCTATGGGTTAAGGTAAGAAGGATAGCAAATAAAACTGAAATCCTGGTAGGAGTATGTTACAGACCACCTTACAAGGAGGAAGAGGTGGGCCTATTGTTCTTTATGCAACTAGGGTTGCTTAAGGTCAGCTGCCCTAGTTCTTGCAGGAGACTTCAATCTGCCTGATATCTGCTGGGAAATTAACACAGCAGAGAGGAGACAGTCCAGAAGGTTCCTAGAGATGGTTGATGATTGTTTCTTAACGTAGGTGGTGAGTAAGCCCACCAAGGGTGAGGCTGTGCTCAACATACTGCTT
Source organism: Pitta sordida (assembly GCA_013390025.1). Classification (NCBI taxonomy): domain Eukaryota; kingdom Metazoa; phylum Chordata; class Aves; order Passeriformes; family Pittidae; genus Pitta; species Pitta sordida. The sequence continues at coordinate 19,458 of WEKX01011672.1, forward strand.
ACAAATAGAGAAGGGTTGGTTGGCGATGTTGTGGTTGGAGGAAAAAGGCCATGGATGTTGTGTACCTGGACCTTAGCAAAGCCTTTGACATGGTTTCCCATGGTGAGCCTCAGGAGAAACTCTTGGAGCGTGGACTGTATTGAAGCATTTTATGTTGGGTTAGGAATTGGTTGGATGGACGAGATCAGAGAGTGTTGGTGAACGGTGACATATCCAGCTGGCAGCAGGACACTAGTGGAGTCCCACAGGGATCAGTGCTTGGCTCAGCGCTGTTTAATATCTTTATCGATGCTGTGGATGGGGGAATTGAGTCCACCATTAGCAAGTCTGCAGATGATACCAAGCTGGGGGCAAATGTTGAACTGCCAGAGGGTAGAAGGGCCCTTCAGAGGGACCTGGATAGGCTAGAGAAATGGGCAGATTCTAATAATATGAGATTTAAGAAATCTAAGTGCTGGGTTCTTCACTTCGGACATAACAACCCCATGCATCGCTATCGGCTGGGGGACAAGTGGCTGGAGAGTGGTGAAATGGAGAGGGATTTAGGAGTAATGGTTGACAGAAAACTTAATATGAGCCAGCAGTGTGCCCAGGTGGCTAAGAGGGCCAATGGTGTCCTGGCCTGTATTAGGAACAGTGTGGTCAGTCAGAGTAGGGAAGTTATTCCTCCCCTATACTCAGCGCTGGTCAGCCCCCATCTTCAGCACTGTGTCCAGTTCTGGTCTCCTCAGTTTAAGAAGGATGTTGAACTGCTTGAGAGGGTCCAGAGATGGGTGACAAGGATGGTGAAAGGACTGGAGAACAAGCCCTATGGGGAGTGACTGCGGGAGCTGGGACTGTTCATCCTGGACAAGAGGAGGCTTAGAGGTGACCTCATTGCTGGTTTCATCTACCTGAAGGGAAGCTTAGTCGAGTGGGTGTGAATCTATTCTCTCAGGCTACTACCACCAGAACAAGAGGACATGGCCTCAAACTGTGCCAGGAGTGGTTTAGGCTGGAAGTTAAGAAGAGGTTTTTCACAGAGAGAGTGATCTCTCAGTGGAATGGTCTGCCCAGGGAGGTGGTGGAGTCGCCACCCCTGGAAGTGTTTAAGAAAAGACTGGATGAGGAACTCAGTGACGATGGATGGCTCAGATTGATGGAGCACGGAGTTCATGGCTCCAGGGTTGTGGGTTCGATCCCTGGATGGGCGCTTGCTTGGGAGATGTTCTAAATTATCCTATGGGTCCCTTCCAACTCAGAATAACTTGTGAACCTGTGAAATCCAGCCACACCTTTTTATCCCCCTTGCTTTATCAATCAAACACACTTTGTGTCACAGCAGAAAGCTACGAACCTTTTTGGAAGTTGAATAACCCAACTCCCAATTTACAATTGCACGTACAAGAAATAGAAAAAATATTATATGCATAAATGAAACCCACAAACCAAGTACAATTTTAATATCAACACCTTATGTTGGTAAGGGCCCTGCAAGTTCTCATTGTTAATGTATTGATCTCAATAACTCAGGATAAGTCTGGTGGGACTGCTCGCAACAAGAGACAAAGTGCTTGTACGTGTTGCCTGTTAGTACATTCTTGGAGACCTAATCTTGTAGTCACTCCCTAAGAAGAATCATGTTAGAAGTACTGTAGCTTTTGGAGGTTTATCAGTTTGTCCTACAAAATTTATAATCTAAAGCTGAGGTAAGTCTGTGGTCTAGAAAGTGCACTGTAGATCATCTCCGGGGGTGGAGGGGTGGGGGAAGGGAAGTGTAATTGCTGAGTACACCTACTCTGAAGAACTTGCATTTTGGCAGTGCAGAGACCTCAAGACTCGACAGGCAGTGGTGGCCAAAGGGACCACTTGGGCTGTTGCTGCTCCAGCCATCTGAGTGCCTTCTTCCCAAAGCAGCAGTGATTGCAGAGCTGTGTTCCCTGTCTGAAAAATGTCTTTGGGATATTTGGAGAAGGATAACATTTTGCTTTACAAAATTATGGGTTTTTTTTTTATTTTTGGTCTTGACTAAATTATTTTTCTTCTCTTTATTTGACAATGTATATGTGACCATTACTGAATAGCACCGAGTCATACAACACTATCACTGCAATGTCTTCAGCTGCCATGTCAGAAACACATTCTGAACCACCTCGTTCCTGCACATTTTCACAATGAAGCAAAATGTATATAGAGCATCAAATACACCATGGAAAAAGACTATTTTTCCCACCTGTACCCAACAATTTTTGCTCTTCCCTCTCAACCCCAAAATCTCATTTTTTCAGTTGTCTCCACAGCTAAGAGTGAATCAATGCTGTTCAAGTGCTCGTGGCATAAAGACAGAAATCTTTACCAAGCATCTACTTAGAAGAATCACAGTCATGAGGACTGCAATGGTAGTAACCAACTTAATTCCCTAGGACAGAGACTGACACAAAAAGGCAGGCTGCCTCCTGCTCTAGGGTAATGAAGATGTGTCACTCAGTTCTGATGACAAGAAAGCAGTCTTTATTTGTAAACCTAGGATCAAAGGTGTGACTTACTGGAGCGTTGACATAGGTCACAGACACTAAGGGTCATCTGTCAGCATTAAGCATCAGCATCCACTGAGTTTGTAGTCACAGCTGAAGCTGAACACAACTCTCACTCAAGCAAATGCCCTTGGACCCAACCAGTAACTCTTTTATCCAACAGGTTTGAACTCCCTTGACAGCACTCTTCACACCTGTGTAGTATTCCAGTTTATTGTAAATAAAAATCTGTCATTCTTTGTCTTTGAGCAGGACAAGGATGGAAAGGACTTTTAACACTTCAAATGACAAAATACGTATCTGGAACATCACATGCCTGGGGCAGAGCCTTGGTCCTACCCTTGTAAACCTTCTAAGGGAGCTAAAAGAGGTATGAACAGACCTTGAGAAGAGAAATAGGACTCCCTTCCCTGGTAACATTAAACAAAATTTTCCTTCTCTTCAGTGCATATTAGCATATTCAACACAGTGTTGAATATCTCCAAATGCCCCTGAAATACCAGACACAATGGAGTCACTCTTCACTTTCAGCCTCTTCAGAATGTAACTGCTAAATAAAATACAATGATCAAAGAAGAGGTGAACTGTTGTGAGATTACACAAGATGTCCAGGGTAATTGGATCTTACAGGAAACCCTGTTGCATATACCAGTGTAGGTGATACATGTGTTTCTTGCTTGGACAGAAGGAAGGCCTGAACCTCCACTAGGCCCCAAAGGATGCAATTACCCCAGGAACTGCGTTGGATGAGAAGCATATGCAGAGAAAAGTCAGCATTAGGAGCAGTTATAGTGTGTTATAGGTAGGATGGTGTGTTGGTAGTAGGATGGCAACAGGTGAGGTAAGAGGTTTGGCTAGATTAGGTAATAGGTGATAGGTTGGACTTGATGATCTCTATGGTCTTTTCCAACCTTACTGATTCTGTGATTCTGTGATTCTGTGATTCTGTTAAGGAGATGGAACACCAGCATGGCTTAGACTGTTTGTCCTCTGTCAAACACAGTGCAATAGGTAGGGGCACCTTTTCCAGCAGACTTTGGTTTTTTCCTCCTGGCTCAGACAAAAAGAATTGTGACATGCTCCCTAGGCTGGCTCATACCTACTTTCTTGCTCCAGGCCAGAGTAGAGAGCATGATTAGACTCTGCACATTTTCTCATACCTCCTCACAACAAAAAGAGAGCACAGTGCGGGTTTCCCTGCTCCAGCAGATGATTTCTAAATGATGCTATGGCTATGTCGGTTCACAGCTCATCTAAAATCAGCCTCATCTTATATACAGAGGCTGCAGCCCAGACGGTGGTGCTCACAGCTGTGGCTGTCTGACAGGAAGGTGAGTAAGCTTAGATTTGTGAACAAGCCACCCAGCTGGCAGGTCTGTCTGAGGAATTGCTATTTAAGGGCATGAGGGAGAAGCCCACACGATTACCTCCTGGGCACAAACAAGCTTCTTATATGTTAGACAGGCAGAAGTAATTTTACACAACAAGCTTTTCACATCATGGATTTTCAGGACATCCAGAAAAACTGTACCCAAGGCACCAAGAGTCTCACTTGGACTGCCCAAATCCCCTGTGAATGACAAGGACTGTGTTCTCTTTCTACCTGAAAGGTATTATGATTCTTCTGGGTGCTACCAAAAGCAATAAATTAGAAAATGGATCCCATTTAAGATACAGGAAGCAAAAATCATACCATGCATTAGTCCATGAAAACAAGCAAGAAATGCAGGGCAGAAGTTTTCAGCTTGCATAAAGGTATTGAGAAAGAAAGGCCCTGCGTGCTATGAAGAAGGGGCTCACCTCGCACACAGAGTATGATTTAGTCAAGTGTTTCCATAAGCAGCATTCCTTCATCCTGTATTAAAAAAATTAAAAACTAGGCATATAATTATGCTTTGTTGCCACGCATTTTGTTGTGGCATATCTGCCCATTTCTGCTAGTAATCTAATTTCCCTTGGTTTAGACAGTTAATATATGCAAAGCACATTTATATACTGAAAAAGAAAAATCAAAACTAAAAAGGCATCCAAAAACCTGCGGGAAAAAGATGTTTTACCCTCAATAAGAAAGAATTCATTATGGGCACAGTGACTTTACCTTACAAAAAACAAAACAAACAGTATAGTTGTCCATATTCCAAAGAAAATAGAACACCTGCACTTTTCCAGTACAAAACCAGGCCTAGCTACTAGTACACAGTGCCCCCCAAAGAATGGAGATTTCACAGCACCTTCACTCACTAGTAGATAAGTGGGAAAAAAGAGTCCTTCTGCATTGCTTTGGAAAGTGGGGCTTTATTATAAACTTTTTCTGCAGGCAATCATATGGTAAGGGAACTTTGTCCTCAGGGACTCCTTTTCCTAAAGGGCATGTCCACTTCTCACAGAGAGTACAAACTATGAACAGCAGACGTGCATCTTTTTCCAAACCTCACCATTTTCCATTGCCAGTCATGAGAAATTACATGCAATGAGAAGTAGCAGTTCTCAAAAATTTCCACTTTCTTAATTTGCTTTTTTTCNTTCTTTATGTTCACAACTCACTGTACACAATCTCCCTTGGTGAATCTGACTTTGAGTATTGTTCCCAGGCAGCAAAAATGGTGCCATCAACCACTTTTGCAACTGAGTTACAAATTACACAGCTGATGGTACAAGTATTTTGAGAGTGAGGCATATTCCCTGGCCTTGATTCTCCTCCCACTGTGAAAAATGATATGTTGAGAATTATGAATTTACAACTGAAAGAAGAATTAATAAAATTATGACAGTGTAGCCTAGTTTGAAATGACTTGTTTCAAATAAAGGTGAGGTTTAGCTTTTCTAGGGGGAGGGGGATATAAGCTTGTCTTTCTCTCCAAACTCACTGAGATGGGTTCAGAGATTGCAGATAACACAGCCATTGACTCACAAATGGGCCCACCTGAAAGCCATTCGGCCTGGCTGACCTGGCATTTTAAGTGAGGTTTCCAAGGACTAGAATTCTGGGCTGAGAGAGAAATCAGTTTATTTTTGGAGAGAGGCATTTTTCTCTGTCTAGGACAGAGCGTGAACCATGAATAAACATAGCATAAAACATTCTATTAAGGAGTATTCTACATCTGAAAACCATCAGCTTGGCTTTTTGTGGAATCCCCAAGACTGCCCGTCTCTTCTAGGGCTACTTGAAACCACTACATCCAGGAATGAGCCACTTCTCTATAACAGCTTGGAATTAGCATATGAAGAAGCAGCAGCTTGCTACTGAGTTCCCAGAAGAAAATGACTCTTGTGTTTCCCTGTAATAAAGATGTATTTTTGTAAATGCTTTAAAATACAAATTTTTGTGTTTCTTTTTATAAGATGTTTTTTAATGTGAGTTAAAGTTGCATTTTATGTCCCTTTTGTGGTGTTAAGTCAGATTTTATTTCTTTAAAAGTTCCAATATATTTTTTCTTTAAACTTCTATATTTTGAGTTTGAAGATTTGTCCTTGACATTGTATTTTTCTTTTATGTGCATCCTTATAAGTTTAAATTGGATATGCTTCTTCATTCTTACAACCCTTTCACTTGTCTTGCCTTGATTGTATTATGATGAAACAGGTAAATACAACTTGTTTCTCTATGTTCCTTTTCTTTTTTGTGTGTCTCAGATTCTATGTGAATCTCACTATTCAGGGTTACCTAAATACATTTAAAGAAATTTTAAGATTGAGAATTCTTAAATTAAATTATTGGGTCTTCTGATACATTTGTACACTAACCAAAAAGAAAGATACCAGTATTAAGTATATTTACTGAAATAGACTGAAGTAACCTTGGATAGTAAAGGAAAAGTTTAACAAATATTATAAAAATTGCTTTTGATGATTCTTAAAAGCTACATTTGTACAAGTTGTGACCTTTTTCTGTATTTTTCTATGCGAAGTGTATTTTGTATTTTTTTCTTTCCAACTTTGTGTGGTATTTGTATACATTCCTGTGCTACTTCTTCAAAGACCTCTCGTAAAATGAAGTGAGCATGTGCAGTCATAACCAATCAGAATTCACTTCGCCTCCTGAAATACAACTCCGACCAATCAAACTGTACTCCACCTCCTAAGGTATGACACTCGCCAATCAAGACAGAATACTAGAAGTTAAAATGGGCAAGCCAACCTCAGCCAAATTGAATTCTGTGCGTTGGATGCCAGGCTCTCAGCGCTGTTAACCTTGCTGTATTGTCTCAATTAATATTTTTGAAAATATTAATTTTAGTATTTTCAATAAACCAATTTTAATTAAATTTAATTGACTCATGCCATTTATAACATCACTTAAACTAGGCTAAACCAAGTATTAGCTTAATCAAATCAATATTCTCTGACATCCTATTGTTATATCAATATAAGAACCAGGCCCCTTTTTGCTCTGACGCTAATGAAATATTCAGCTTCAGGAGTTTGGCTCAAGCAATGAGCAGAGGTTACACCTCAGTCATTAACTTAGATTCAAATGAAAAACACAGTTTTCATGGGCTAAGCCCATTTAAGTCCCACGTGTGCCAGTGTTTGCAAACAATACTTGTCATCTTCATTTAGGTGAAGAAGGACCATGCTAACCAGGAAGAAGCTACAACACTGAAGGGGACAGAGAAAGCAGGCACTTGGATGCTTAGCAAAAGACTGGAAAACAGGACATTTTTGATACCTCAGCAGAGACAACACGAGGAAGAACACGACAGTGAAAAGTGGGAGAGACTTGAGCACACAGCCTCTCCTTTCACACTCCTATTACTGTCACACACAAGCCCATAGTTGTGTTGTCCTAGCCCAGAACAAATTACTCAGTTGCAGCTTTGTGCCACATGCTGGGTATGCACATGGTGTGCAAGGGCTACTAGCAATAGTGAACTAAGTTTCTAGAATGAGATTTGTACTGCCTGTGTAGTACAGGTCTGCCTCTGTCAGACCCACAACTAGAAGCCAACTAGAGCTCCTGTCACTATGCAAAAGTCACCTAGTGATTCTGTGGAAATAACTACATGTCAAGCAACATCCCTCCTTCAATATTCCAACCATGCAGTCATCTCCAGACAGGGAAAGCCTTTTGCCACCTCCTTGGAAAAGCACAATTACAGTTATCTCCACTAACAAGGAATCCATAAGAAAGAGGAGCAGGCACAGCAGACAAAACCTCGACAGCAATCCCAGGCATGTTGCTAAGCCAAAACCTCTGTCTGCCCTTGAGTTTACCCAATGGAGGAATGGGGAACTGCAATATGTGCCTCAAAAGAAATTAAATAATTAGAAGCAGAAGAGGAAGCAAACGAAGAAACATTAGCAATACGGTTTTCATAATACCACAGATCAAATGTGAGAACTGGATATAGGAGTGCACCAAATCCCTAACATTGACCTAGCAGGATATACAGTAATCTCTTGAATATTGTGGCGGGTGAGTTCCAGAAAGATGCTGTGATAAGCGAAATCCACAAAGTAGCAGTAAATATGGTAAAGCCGTGTCATGGGTTAGATTTAGTTTTTCCATAACCACCATGCTCTTATCAAACTCTGAGGAAGGGAAAAATTAATCCAACTAAACAAAAGGCAGAATTCCCCGATGAGGGTGTGGGTGGAGGACTCATTTTGTCTTTTGGCTGGCGAGCTAATGGCTCTTGATGGGCCATTCAGCTGCTGATGGCTGTACAGGGGCAGGGGTGGAGTGTTCTTTTGGGGTTTTTTTTGTTTTTCTTTTCTTCTTGTTACCATTGTGTTACTGTTCTTTTTTTCTCTTTCCTTTATATATATATATATATAAGTAAATAATTGTTGCTCCTTTTTCTATATTTTTGACCAAAAGCCCCTTTGATTCGAAAGGTATAGTAAAGTAGATAAGGAGGCTTTTTTCCTTTCCACTCCAGGAAGGTTCCTGTCGTCCCTGGAAGGTATTGTTCTAACCTAGGACAAGCCAGTAAAGTTGGTAGGAAAAAAACCACGTATATTGAAACCGCAGATGGTGAATCATGAAGTAGCAAAGGATTACCAAGTCATCTTGTCCCAAAGCTGAGAGATGCCCCACTGAAATTACAGTTATTCCTCTTGCAACATCACCTGGTCAGGATTCAAGTTCACATGATTTGGTCCCCCTGCTTATACCACAGCAGCAGGATGTGAAGGCACTTGAACTGGTACCAAATATTTCACATGCAGGCAGGGCTCCATGCCAGCAATCCCAGGAGGTACAAGTCCTGGGAGTTTCTCTAAAGGATGCATCATTTAGTGCAATAGTGGACATAGTGGAATGTTTTACTCAATCCCCTCTCATCTGGAAAGAGATGGATAATGGGTTTTGGATAACTATTGAGAATGAAATTTGCTCCTCTCCAAATCAGCTTTCTCTGAAGCACTCTGGGTTATGTCTTCTGACAGGCAATTTCCTGCAATAGCTTCATATAAATAAAAGAAATTAAGTATTAATTTAACAATAGGACCAGTACAGAACCCTCCATGCTAGGTATTTTAAAAATACATTTCATATTATGCTTCCTATTCTCCAATACTCCCAGAATATCTCAATCATTTGTACTGACAAAGTAGCATGACAGAATTTCTCAAGGGGGCAGCAGGGGTTTTGGACAGCACACAGCGATGCTATTTGTCTTTATGAGCTACATCACTGGCATAACGTATGATGAGGTAACTACAGAAGTATACAAAAAAGAAGAGTAACAGCTCATATGTTTCTCACAGTTCCAGTCTCCAATTCCTCTGCACTTCCAAATTACTTTGCTTCCAAGAGATTAAATCCCTGTATTTTGCTGTGCAAGTAGCACAGGAACAGTTTATGGCAAAATTGTGGTTTATGTAGAATGTGTTGCTCTGTATATTTTCTCAAATCTACTTTGGCCTGCCCCCAGCCAGAAGGTGAAATTTAAAGTGTATTAGGTTTAATTCTCAAGGCAGAAGGCACACTTCCCTCAAGAAATTACTTCCAGCTCTTCTATGATCAACATTCATCAAATAGTCATTAAAATATCTAATCTTCTGAATTTCTCCTATTCCTCCTTGTCCCTTCCCTTACCTGAATGACCCATGTGCACACGTGCACAACCTGAGAACCCAGGGCGAGCCGTACCCAGCAGAGGGACACTCGCCATGACCTCACAGCACGTAGCCATCATAAAGCGCTGACACTATATGCCCTTTACAATACACATAAGGGAGGGACTCTGGGCAGTCCCCGAGCAAGTTGTCCCACCTCATGGCTGTCCAGCCTCCGAGCGCGGGCCAGTCTTGTCCCGTGGGATGGCAGGGACACTGCATATACACAGATAGGAAAATGTCATGAAGAATCAGGGTGTCTTTGCAGAAGAAAAACCCACAAAAATCAAAAAAAGCAAAAGTTGAAGCGCGATTTAGCAAGGTATCAATGTAATTCCATCTTGTCCCCATTCAGTCCTTTGAATTTACATTTTAAGTGCTGTTTTAAGTGCTTATAATGATGTTGCTCCAATTCGGTTTCAGGAGAAATGGAAATATGATACTAATGCTAACTGGCTGTCTGGAATTCTTCTTTTGTAAGCCATCTTATGTCCTCAGAGACCACTTCCTCAGACAAGATACATAATTTTAGAGAAGACTGCAATGCTCTTGTGCCTGTTTGCACTGGTAATAGTGGATACAAGAAATACTTCCAGATACCTTGAATGGTGACACTGTTTATCTCCTTTAGTAATATCAATGGGAACTTAGTAATGCAAGCAGATCATAGTTTTCTATGGGTGTAAAGCGTGTTTTTTGCCATCATTAGCATGGTATTCCTGACTTTTGTTTCACCATTAAAAAATTAGCATGGCATATCTGTGAAACATGTTCAGGGTATCCTTCTCAGAACAGATCTCGTAGTTGGCTTAATGAAAGTCTCAGGATCCAAAGCTCAAAAAAAAAGCATTTTTTAAAAGCTTGCATTTTTTTCCTATTGGAGATTTGAAAAACATCTTTAAGAATATTTGGTTGAGGATTCATTACATTTTCCNCGCAGAAGAAAAACAAAAATCAAAAAAAGCAAAAGTTGAAGCACGATTTAGCAAGGTATCAATGTAATTCCATCTTGTCCCCATTCAGTCCTTTGAATTTACATTTTAAGTGCTGCTTTAAGTGCTTATAATGATGTTGCTCCAATTCGGTTTCAGGAGAAATGGAAATATGATACTAATGCTAACTGGTTGTCTGGAATTCTTCTTTTGTAAGACATCTTATGTCCTCAGAGACCACTTCCTCAGACAAGATACATAATTTTAGAGAAGACTGCAATGCTCTTGTACCTGTTTGCACTGGTAATCGTGGATACAAGAAATACTTCCAGATACCTTGAATGGTGACACTGTTTATCTTCTTTAATAACATCAATGGGAACTTAGTAATGCAAGCAGATCATAGTTTTCTATGGGTGTAAATCATGTTTTTTGCCATCATTAGCATGGTATTCCTGACTTTTGTTTCACCATTAAAAAATTAGCATGGCATATCTGTGAAACATGTTCAGGGTATCCTTCTCAGAACAGATCTCGTAGTTGGCTTAATAAAAGTCTCAGGATCCAAAGCTCTAAAAAAAAGCATTTTTTTAAAGGTTGCATTTTTTCCTATTGGAGATTTAAAAAACATCTTTAAGAACATTTGGTTGAGGATTCATTACATTTTCCTATAAAGAAAATAACTTAGTTTTCCACGAAAATGTCTAGATTATCATATCTACCATCTTTAAGGTACTTTTTTTAAGGCAGCACCACTACAACATTCATCTCATTTCTACTACTCAGTATCACAAGCCATTAACAGCAATTCCCAGTGTTGCAAGTTTAGATACTGAAGATGTAAACCAGTCACCAGTGGCTCAGGGTTAACATCTTTATTATTTTCAGCCACTAAGACAACATCTGTAAGCAAAAAATAATCAATGAGCTTCCTTAAAGCACAAATATGGAAAGACACATGTCTGCCTCGACAAAAGTATTTTCATCACTGCTAAATGCTTTTGGGTAAAGGAAAGGAATACCACATCTACCACATATGATGATATAACTGTCAAGATAAATGTATAGCCCTTGAGTCAGAGCTGCTTCTGAGTGTCAGAATGCACGTTGAATTCCTAACTAACAGCTATTGTTTGAAT
>WEKX01011675.1:14996-198483 GCA_013390025.1 Pitta sordida
CATCTTTCTGGAACCAACCCCCTGTGACATTTAAGGGATTACTGTAGACGAAAAATATAGGGGAATCAAAAATAAATAAATAAATAAACCTGATCCCAGATGCACTAACACAATAAAACTGTCTCATTTGGCATTATCCTAACAGCTAAATCACAAATTAAGCCAGATTTTTTCTTTTGAGCTACCACAGAAATTTCATAAGTATTGCCACTCCAAAGGGACTGCTCATGCACGTAAATCAAGCATCTGAATTCTGCTGTTTCATGTACTGACAACTTTCATTAACATCACTGGAAGTTCTGTAACTGAAGAGCTTTCAGAGTGCAAAATGTTGGCTCTGCTTGCAGTACTCACAAATACATGAAAAATTAAATAGTGAAAAGCAGAATAGATTATTTGCTACCAAGAACACTAAACAACCCCAGGTACTTGAAACTTCATTTGAAATATATGTCAAAATAAAATAAATTTTTCAACCCACCAGTTCATATAGTATATGCCATTCAAAATTAATAGCTAAAAGATTTTTAAAATACTGTCATTACAAACCTTAAGACCATCCTGAAACTGATCTGTTTTTTTCTTTAATTATCTCTCTGTGCTCTTCAAAGATAGAGGGCATTCATGTACTATTCCACTGAAAAACATCACATTCTAAACATTTAATGCCAGGCACATACATCAGAACTTTGCTGAACAGCAAGTGGCTAAAGACATGTTACACTTCAAGTGTGAATGTAAGTGCTTTGCTGAACTGAATCTTGAATGTATCAAAGAAACAGCAGGGTTTTGATTACAGAAGTGGTATTTGTAAGTGAGGAGATGGGATTTTACTGCTCCCAAACTGCAAACTCTACATCTGCTAAATTCTAAATGATCATTCAACAAAGGCTGCAAAGGCAAAATTTCTTCATACAGCTTGCCAATGAGGGCTTTTTAAGGTCTTCTTGTGAAGAATTAAATGCATATTCAAATTCTCTACAGCTCAGGTTTCAACTCTGATTAGTTTAGGGTACTGGGAATAGATATTGAGTCTTCTACATCTAATTCAATTACTTGAAGTTAATTCAGGAGAACCAAGAGATATTCACTGATTGACTGCACTACCTGTTCAGAAGCCTGAAGAACATGCAATTTAACTCTACTGGCATGTTGCCCACGCTACAGAAATCACTTGTTATCTGCTTACTCTAGCTGGATAAGGATAGAAATAAACCCAAGCACTTCTTCCAAGCCATTATATACAAATACATTGCTTTCTGAACACTGGTTTAAAAACTCCCAGGCAATACCCATGTTACTAACTAAATGCTTACACTGCTAACAAGCTGAACCAGCTTTCCAGCCAGCCACAATGATTGCTGACATACTCCTCTACAGCGGTGGTCTCCAGATTTTCTTGGTCACACATCCTTATCAACAAGAGATTTTTGACCACACAGCCCCAATATATGTATATTTATTGACAGGTTGTACACACACACTACTGTGCTAACATGTACACAGTAAAGCATACACAAAGATTAGAAATTAAAAGCAGAATAAAAGGAGATTAAATTAACAATAATTTAAATAATTTTATTAATTTTATAAAAACATTTTTACTTTCACTAATACTACTACAGTAAACCCCAATTATTTGCGATTCGTATCTTTGCTGGTTCAATTCTTCGTGATTCATTTTTCAGCAAAAAAGCGGGGTCCACGCATGCAAAGATAATGCCGCAAAGAAATACATCTCATTAATACGTACATGAGTGTGTTAGTATGTAAATAAGCCCTGCCTGCAGCCCCCATTCCCACGGAGTTCCCAAGAACTGTCAATTTCACAGAATCACAGAATATTCTGAGTTGGAAGGGACCCACAAGGATCACTGAGTCCAATTCTTAAGCAGCACCAACTGCCTCCCCAGTGGGGAATTGATCCCCAGGGGAAGCAGCAGGGCCAGCCTGTTCCATTGCATTCTGGGAAAAAAAACCCAAACAAAACAACTCCCCCAAAACTCCCAAACAAAACAACCAACCAAACAGGGACCAAAACCTGCCCAGTTAAGCTCTGTATAAATAAGCTCATGGATATGTAAATAAGCTGCGAGCGGGGCAGAGGATGTTACCATGGTTACCTGTCCCGGGACAGGCTGTCAGAGGTGGGGGCAGGCAGGCGGCAGCACGTCCCCACCCATCCCAGTACCATCCTCTCCTGGATCGTCCTGGCTCACCTTGCCATAGCCACTGGCCCTGGGACAGGCTGCCCGCTCCCTCTCTGCCGTGGCCCTGGGCTCCTCACTGCGACCCTGGCAACCCCACTGCCATGGCAAGCACAGCCCATGCACCACCTTTATCCAGTTGAGTTGACCGATAAGCACCAGCTGAAGGCAGGAATCCCAGGACAGGATTGGGCAGAAGTCATTCACTTAGGTCTCCTGAGCTGGCTCATGGTGGTAGGTGATCCCGGGAATGCTCTTCAGTGCTCTGGAGCTGAGGGGGGGAGGCAATGGGTGGGGCTTAATTGCATATTCACGAGTTCACTATCTTCACAAATCATGGACTTTGCGTCACTAACCCAGACCCATGGACCTGCAAAACCCAGGGCCTCACTCTATTACTAATGGTACTTTCAGTGACAACAATGTCACTGAATATGCATCGTTAGTTTTGGTTTTCTACTTTGAGATTCAGATATTCGAAGGTCTTTCAGTTCAGTTTTCTTCAATACTTTTTTTTAATGTCTGTCAGAGCTGAAAAAAACCTCTCAAGGACATAGATTCAAAACGAAGCATTGCATCATTGGCTGCACTTCACAAATAATCCTAACCACCAATTATGCAAAGATTTTTGTTTAAATTCCTACAGTGAATTTTCACCTTCCCTGATGCCACTCAATTGTTCTTGCAAGCTAATGGGAAGGTTTTGCATTTTTGTATTTTTTAGAAGAGATTATGCAGAGCCCTGCCCAGATGAGATTTGAAGTTCTCTAAAGCCACTGCCTCACCGTGCAAACTTCTTCCCTGTTTAATCATCTCATTGTGAAGAATGTCATCCTTGTGCCTGGTCAGAATTTCCCTCCTTGCATGTTGTGAGAGCTGCCCCTCCTGCTGCTGCTGCATAGCACAAAGAGGAATCTGGCACTGTTTTCTCTCATACAGCAAATGCTCCAGCCCCAAAACCATCTCAGTGGTGATCTGACAGCCTTTGGTTTGTCAAGAGCTTTGCAGCTGACTCAGGTAAAGTCACCTCAGGTGGCTCTGAAATGCAAGTATAGACATGCACTTTGTTCTCCAAGTCTTGCATAATGGGAATGAAATACAAAGTACATAGTTTCTCCAGTCCAGATTCTAAAGCAGATGGTGAATACTGTCTACTACCCTCTGAAGGGATTGGATCAGATGGGGAAAAGGATCTTTTCTATAGGACAAAACAGTTTTAAATTCCTGAAAGACTACTATCTATTTCTCTCAGTGTCAAGGTCCACAGTCTTAGCTCTTTGGCTCCTGGTTACGAACAAGTAACAGAAACTTGGGTATTTTTACAAAATAATAGGGCTACAAAAGTGACTTGAGACTATACCTTGTCTTCATATAAAACGTTATATAGTTTTCTTTAGATTTTCTTTTGTGAAAAAGAGAATCCAACTGAGCTGGATATCTCTGAGCTGCCAGTACTCATAAATTCTGTTCTGACTGAAGATGGTGCCAATATTTTAAAATATTACAGAGCAAACTCCCTCCTGGCAGTAAGATGTACTAAAAAGAGCATCTTGGACAGTGAGGACTATCCCAGTTTTGAGCAGCCAACTCACACCTCTTATATGCACCTCAAGTAGAAACACACACATGAAGAAAAACTGGTGAAATTTTAATTCACTGAAGAAAATTACTGAATTACTTGAAATTTCTCACACATTTCATTAGAGAAAAGCAAATCTGAATTAAGACAACAAACCAAGAGAGACAAAACAGGATTGATTTATTAACAAGAGAGCAATACGATTTAAGAAGGCAGACTCTCCCTTATAATTACACAAACAAACTATGACCCAATCAGGCCACCAGGGAAATAACACAAATTAATACCACTTAGTGCCCAGTGATTTAAAACCATGTTCATAGCTTAAAGCTTCTATTGACTCTTGTTTTCAGTATTTCTCCTCTTACAAGGAGAGACTGTGGGAGTTGGGCTTGTTGAATCTAGAGATAAAACTGAGAAGGGATCTTAGCAATATATAAAAATATCAAAAAGATGGGTGCCAAGAGGACAGTGACAGACTCTTTTCGGCAGTGCCCAATGACAGGACAAAACAATGGCCATAATCTAAAACACAAGCAGTTTCAACTCAACATGAGGAAGAACTTCTTTACATTGATGGTGGCAGACTGGAACAGGCTGCCCAAGGGGGTCATGGAGTCTCCCTCTCTGCAGACATTCAAACCCCACCTAGACGTGTTCCTGTGTCACTTGCTTCAGGTGACATTATCTTGGCAAGGAGGTTAGACTAAATGATATCCAGAGGTCCCACCCTATTCTGTGATTTTGTGATTTAAGCTTCCTGCAATTTTGGAATTATTTCAACAAAAAACAATGAGAGATTTTAATTCACAAAATCTCCAAAGCAATACAGGGCTTATGACTGTCATAGTTTAACCCCAGCCAGTAACTAAGCACCACACAGCTACCCACTCCCTCCCTCCTTCCCTCCATGCGGGATGAGGAGAAGAGTCAGAGAAGAGGGAAAAAACCACCCCTAAACCTCAGAGATTGAGATAATAACAACTTAACAATTGAAACAAAGTAAAATATACTACTACCAATAAAATAACTGTCATGAAAGGCGCAGCAGTGGGGGGAAGAAACCAAAGGAAAAAACCTCAAGGGAAACAACTGATGCCCAACACAATTGTTCACCACCAGCTGACTGATGCCCATCACATCCCTGAGCAGTGATCAGACCCAGCCAACTCCCCCCAGTTTAAATACTGGCCATGATGTTCTATGGTGTGCAATACCCCTCTTTCCAGTTCAGGTCAGCTGTCCCAGCTGCGCTCCCTCACAGCTTCTTATGCACCTTCTCACAGGCAGGGCATTTGGAACTGAAGTGTCTTTGACTTAGAGCAAGCCCTCCCTAGCACCAACCAAAACATCGGCGTGTTATCAATGTTATTGTCATACTGAGACCAAAACACAGCACTGTCAGCTACTGAGAAGAAAATGAACTCTATTCCAGGTGAAACCAGGACAATGACATAACACAGTAGGTTGTACCAAGCTAAACCCTTGGTAAACAAATTAATTTCTGTGGGAGAGCATCACCCTCTTTGAAAACAGCACAGTAACAGAAGCCCAAACCAAAAATGCCCCTTTAAATTTACACAGCTAAATTTATTAAAGATCTGGGCAGCTTCAATGTGGACCCGATTTACAGAGTTCACAGCAGACACCACAGCTTAGTTTTTTAGGAGGGTGCTGGTCACAACCCTCCTGCAGCTCTGCCCTGCCAGGGCCAGCTCGCACAGTGCAAACGTTTGGCAGTTAGGGATAAAACTTCTCAGGTCAGAAGCTGAACTCAAGTTTGTCACTTAACGATAAAAAGGAAAAAAAAGAACACTTTCCAGCTCAAACCAATCCCCCTCTGGCAGCCAGGTGCACCCTGCAGGATCCTTACCATTGCTTGGAGTAGCATGTGCTATCAGCCGCTGCTCAGGCAGGTATACTCCTTACCTTTCACATTTACTCATGTGTATCAATAAGTGAATGCAGGTGCTGGTCTTTAGGCAAAGCAGTGGGACAGGTGCCCCAAATAAACATGCAAAAGAACTCAGCTGTGCTTGCAAAATCATTCTTAGTAAGTGATAATGCTGGGCAGCAACCAAAGGTCTTCCAGGTGCCACGTTATGCATCACCCTATTTTGTCCCTGACAACTTGGGGTCTAAACAGCCTGTTCCTGACCCCCAGAAAACTACAGAATACAAATAAAAATCTGCTTCAGTTCCACTGGTAGTCAACGAGTGTTCCCTCCATTGTGAATCCAATGGTTTGGCCAATCTAAATAAACTATTGGCATAATTGGTATGATTTCTAACACTTCACTGTGACCAGCTTTAGATTTCAATGGGACCTGAAAGAGCTGTTGCCATTTAGGGTAGTTTGTGAATTTTAAATGACAAGTTTCGTTATGTTTTTACAGCAAAACGCAAAAGGTAGCACTACATTTTACAGAGTTAACCTGCTGGAAAATCCCTATAAATGAGTTCAAATTTAAGCCTGTAATCAATCCTGTGAACTCCACACAGAATATTTAAAGTTTGTAGATAGCAAATTTTAAAAATAAAAGCCCCTTTGTGAAAACACCATGGGCAAAGAACCAGTAGGGTATTTCTGCTTTGTGCAGCTGCAGAAGGCTCAACATCACTT
This sequence comes from Pitta sordida, assembly GCA_013390025.1. Classification (NCBI taxonomy): domain Eukaryota; kingdom Metazoa; phylum Chordata; class Aves; order Passeriformes; family Pittidae; genus Pitta; species Pitta sordida. The sequence goes on from WEKX01011675.1 coordinate 21,406, forward strand.
GGAATTTCCAGCACATTTTCTAAATCCAAGCCAGTACTAAAGCCTGGTTTTGATTTTGAAATGAGGAATACCCTCATACTCAACATATCATAGGGAGATTCAAACAAGCTCTACACTGTACTGGCTATAATATACATACGAGTCCAGCTGGAACCCATGCAAAGGGAAAGCCTCGCTCTTTCAGCTGCTACTGCTGGGCATTGTGATTCCTTCTGCAAGAATGTGATATTTTGGGGGTTACTATCTGATTAGGAAACTGGAATTAGCACACCTGCTTGTACTTCGGAGGAGGAAAGACACAGAACAACTTTCTTCTTACAGAAAACATCTGTGTTTTTTGTTCACTACACTGGGCTACCAGATAAAAATGTTTATGTCATAATTCATGGACTTGCTTTTAATTATTAAAAGATTTCCTTATCCTCATGCACTGGTATGACTTGGCAAGTCGATGATACTATTAATTTGGTAGACATTCTACAGACTGACTCATACTGTATCTTGCTCACTTCTCCAATGCTGAGTGGGCCAAGCAGTATTTTCAAGTCTGCCACTGCCACAGTCTCAGTGCAGAGGATGAGTGACTTCTGAAAGAAACACACAGTAATTGCACCCTGGTATCTTGCCCCAATTTCAGGAAGTATTTGCTCAAGCTGAACTTACCTTACTTGGGAAGAGCTCAGGCACAGCTGTCCCACTAAGATGATGGTCAGCTATTACCATAGAATGGTTTGGGCTGGAAGAGACCTTAAAGATCCTTTATTTCCACCACCCCTGCCATGGGAAGGGACATCCTCCCCTAGAGAAGGTTGTTCAAAGCTCCATCCAACGTGGCCTTGAACAGTCCCAATGGTGGGACACTCACAGCTTCTCTTGAACCTGTTCTAGTGCCTCACCACCCTGTCAAGAATTCCTTCCCAATATCTAACCTAAAACCATTTTCTTTCAATTTAAAGCCATTCTGATGCATTTTTCTAGCATCTCCTTCCTTAGAAGGCATTTTAAGTTGTCTCAAATCACCATTAAACAGAACAGTTTGTTTTCTTGATCTGTTAAAAAAAATACAGAAAAAATAAGCAGCTTTCCTGATAAGAATCTTTTAAGCAGGAAATGGAAGTATTCAGATCATTTCTGAACTTCATGCTGCAACACCAAACCAAGCACATGAATACACTGTTTCTTTCACTAAAAAGAAACCCCATTTGTGCATTTCAAACAATGACAAAGCTTTGTCAATTAAAAGTGCCTTTGGAGGAAATGCATTATCCAGGCCACAAGGGGTTACCACCTCTTCGGAGTGTAATTCCACTCATGAAGAAAACTTGTTCGTTTTGTTTGTTCATTTTTAATTTCAGCCATCCACGTGAAAATGAAGCAAATATATCATTAGTGCCCCAGGTTAATATGCGTAACAAACATTCCATTTAAGTTTCTTCATATGGTCATTAAAAAAGGCCATTAAAATTTAACATAAAAGGTATCACCTCACTAAATACTGCAAGATATAACTAGATCATTACATACAGGAACAACTTCTTATTGTAAAACCCAGACACACATGAAACATTTCCAGGAAGGTAGTTGCAAAGTTCACAATTCATTAGTAGTAGTCAGCACGGAGTCAGCAAGGGGAAGTCACATTTGAGCAGCCTGATAAACTTCTGCAGTGCAATGACTGTCCAGCAGCTGTGGGGAGAGCAGCAGACATTGCCAACCCAGACCTCAGCAAGGCCCCTGACACTGCCTCCCAGACAGACTGTCCTCACAGACAATCCTGTTTAACATCTTCATTAGTACTGATGGGCAGAGAATACCCTTAGCAAGGCCACGGGTGACAAAACTGGGAGTGGCTGATACACCCGAGGGTCACGCTGCCATCCACAGGGACCTCTGCAGGCTGGAGAAACAGGCTGACAGGATACGCAGCAACACCAAAGCTCTCCACTTGTGGAGGAACGATCCTGGACACCGGTGCTTGCTGGAGCCATCCAGGTGGAAAACACTTTTGCAGCCGAGGACCTGGGGTCCTGGTGGTCACAGCGTTGAACAGGAGTCAACAGTGTCCCAGAAAGCAGCCAAGGGCATGGGCTGTAAGAGGCCAAGTATCACAGAGGTGACAGAGGTGATCATTCCCTTCTACTACACACAAGTACTGCATCCAGTTCTGGACACACAGACATACCCGACAGTCCAAGTAAAGGCTGCAAAGGTGATTAAGGACTGGAGCACCTCTCCTATGGGGAAAGGATGAGGTAGCAGGGACTATTGAGACAGGAGAAGAGAATGTTCAGGGAGGATCTTACCAACATGTAACAGTATGTGAAGCAAGGGTGCAAAGGAAACAGAGGCAGGCTCTTAGCAGTGATGCCCAGTGCCAGGACAAGAGGGAATGGGCAGAAACTGAAACCCAGAACATTTCACCTGAACACAAGAACATACTTTTACTGTGAGGATGACTGAGCCCTGCAACAGGTTTGCTCAGCAAGATGGAGCCTCCTTCTTTGGAGGCCAAAAGCCATCTGGACTTCATTCTGGCCAACAAGGCCCAGGCATGGCTTGAGCAGGGGAGTTGGGCAACATGACTTTCAGAGGTCCCTTTCAACCTCAATTCTCTGACTCTATGAAGAAACTAAAACACATTAGTTTTGGAAAAAAGGCAGGTGTGTGGGGTTTTTTAATATAAAAAGGTCACAAAATGCATAAAAGTATGACTTCAATCATCTGAAAATGTTACTCATCACTCATCCAGTGATGAGTAATACAGTTCCCAGTATTCCCAGTAATACAGCAGAAAGCAAGACAGACTAACAGTTGCCTGCAATGTATGTATTTTCATTCAATTAAAGTTGTGAATGCACAATAACAATTTTAAATAAATCAAATGCACTTATCCAAACAAAGTCTGATTCAAGGTATATTTTAAATTTATATAAAGTACAAATAAAGTTTACAATAAATTCCTTGCTAAGAACAATTTTCGTTTATTGAAAGATAATTTAGCTGCAAAGTAGTAAGAAATGTGAGCATCTGACACTGTGATAAAAATCTTTAGGAATAACAACTTTGTCATAAAGTGCTGACATGCTTTCGGATGTTAAAAAATAGTTGTAATTTCAATTTAATAATATTTTTTCAGAATTCTAAAGTGTAACAATTTTATAAACATTGTTTTACATTTACTTTTACAGCTTTTTGACATTGTCTTCTTTATCATAAGTGCACTTTAACTTCTGTGTATGTATATAAGGGTTTATGTTTTTAATTTACCCAGTTCAAATTGAAATCCATAACCAGAGGGTTAGATAAGGCTCCAACTGGGAAAAGCCAAGAACTTTGAAGAGTAAGGGTGTAAAGTACCTGAACTCAATCCAACAACTGCCTCCTGCAAAGTGATTTTCTAATCACATATGACACCAGTACAGCTAAAAAGAGTTACATGGGAATAAATACCTGGAGGAGACTCAGTGTGGTTCATTTGTACATCGGCATCAGAGCTCTGTAGGTGCTAAATATACCCGTTACTTTATTTCACATGAAATTAAGTCTTGGAAAACTTACTTCTTCTGGCAAACATAAGCTGAAAGACAGTGTTACATTCCATGTGAAGAAGGATAAAATACAACCTTTTATCACTCTTTATGTTCACCTCTCAATCATATGTTTATCCAAAACACCAATCTGCCTAACTACTGACAAATCCACAGGCACACTTGAAAAAGACTATCAGACTGTGGTATTTTATTATACAAAACAAATCCAAATCAAGGACAATTAAATTTAAGCTCTGAGGAGTGGAAAATCCCAAAAATATTTTAAAGTGACATTTACTTTCAAAATATCTCTAAGAGTTTTAACACATTCCTTGCACAAAAATTCCAGCCTCTCTTATGATTAGGGGTTTATTTTGTCAGTATTCGTTTCAGGCTGTTAAGGCACCACTGGCATTTGCTCTAAGTCAAGACCTGACATAGGCATTACATATTTCCTAAGAGCCCAGAAACAGGAAGTGAACAAAACTTTAAAAAAAAAAAAAACACTTAAGCAAACCAAATTAAAAGGCTTAAAACAATTCTTAGGTAGTTTGACTTTAATTACTGACATTGCAGTCCATTTCTCAGAGCGGGCATGAAGCTGAGCTGTTAAGGGCAATAATGGACAAAAAGAAGAAAAGTTTTTAATTGGCAAAAACTGTTATTTTCAGTTTATTCAGTTACTACTTTTAATGACAAAGAAACTTTCTGGTTTGAGGCTTCTCTGTGCCTTTTTTTTTTTGAGGGGGGGTGTTCTGGGGTTTTTTGGTTGGTTTTTGGATGCTTTTTAAGATAAGGAAAAGGGCAATACAGGTAGATGATATTTCAGGGAGTTTATGAAAGCAAGGTAATAATTTCATCAAATATTCAGTACTCATATCAGCATAGGAACCTCTTCTTCTTCAAATACAATCTACTGATAAGAAGCCAAGGACCACAAAACAAGGACTGACAATCTACCCGTTTTCTATTCCAGTGTTGCAGAGATCCAACACAGCAAAGCCACAGAGGAGACATTGTAATTCCCAAAAGGAACAGGTCTATAAGGCAGAAACATTTCCAAAACCACTAGCAATCCTAGAGAGAAAACCATTTTCCAACTGGCCCAAATGGATTTATCATAGTCCCAAAACTTAGCCTCTATTTAAAGTGATGAGAATGGTCACAAGTAAGTCCAGTAAGACAGAGAGATTTGGTTTCCCTGCTCAGACCCATTTCTTGTTAAGGCTAGTCATAAAGGTATACATGTATTCAACCACAGCATGGCAAAGGTTGAGTTTAAACAAACTCATTTTCATGTTTCAGTTTGTTCACTCTGGCATCATTTTTTGACTAGAACTTGAAAAGTGCAAAAATATTTAATTATATCTTCTTAAAAAAAATAATTCATTTTATTGGCGCAACAACTCCAATTTCCCAGGAGTTAAATCCACTGCCAGCAATGGATAGAAAAGGAGGCACCAGCATAAAAGAATCAAAGTGCATTTCCAGCATGCCAATGCTACATGAATTGGCAAGCTGCAACCTTATCTTCACCCCTGGAACAGATTATGCTGAATTCATTTCATGGAAGTCTGTGTCACACACTAACATACAAAGTCTGTCATGAAGTCTTGGGGATACTGCAAAGAATCATCAAACCGGAAACGTTTGGAGACTGTACTGCTGTCCTCTGGAATGTTTTCTTTGTCTTCCTTGTCACTGCAGGTACCATTACAGCTGGATTTCACATTCCGCTCTTCCGAGCATTTTGGTGTGTGTCCTGATGTCTGAGGAGAGCAACAAGTTTCTTCAGGGCCACACAAGAGCGTGAACTCCCCCTGCTGTAGCCAGGAATGAGACAGACAGTCCACTGCTGTGGGTCTTTCCCTGTGAAAAAGTAAAGGGTAAGGTTGCTTGAGTTCATTTTAGAAATTTCACAAAACTTCATTAAAATAACTCTGACACATGCTAGGAAATCTTAAGCAAGATAGAGACTAAGGTATCAATATTACTGGTTTTTCACCACTATCTCAGCTGCTACAAAACACATAGTTAAGTATTGGCAACATGAATCTAAATTTAACTGACAGTTTCCCCTAAAGCTGTTAAGTTTTTTCATCAAAACAAGCAACAGTCCTTGGAATGTTTTCAACATGGTAGATATAAATGTGCACATGCTCACACTTTTGAAGTCCTATGTTTTATACACACCACTGCAAATAGGGAGGCTCCTGAATATTGAGTCATGAGGTTTTCAAGGACAGCCAAACAACATGATGTCATCAACTCTATCTAACGTTTTGTAGTGTTTTACTCTTGCAGTTCATCTGGTGTAAACCCTTTCAAAATGTAGTTACTACCACACAGACTTACAAAATTGTTCCTTTGGATAACAAGTTTTAACTGTGCTCTGCTGGAAAACCGGCTCTAATGCAATAGAGCCTGCTACTTCTCCCTAACTCCACCAGAACACGTAAATATTTTTTGGTCAGAGAAGAGTAACTTTTCAGACCTGACTATCTGAGGACAGATTTCTTCTTAAAATTCAAGGAGGTATAGTCATTGAGAGTTGGAATGAGGTTAAAAAAAAGGTTATAGAGGATACAATGAAGACTTTGGAGATGGCCAGAAGAAAGAAAGTGAGCAGTAGCAATGAGAGAATGACAAATAACCCACAGGTCCACAACAAGCAGACTCTTAATAATTGATTCTCTTGTTCTAGGTACTCCACAAACATTGATTGAAAACATTTCTTAGCAGGTTGAACATGGAAAGACACTGACAAGTACAAATATATAATAAAAGATGTATGGCAGAAAGGTAAAGGTAAGGCAGGAACCAAGAGCACCACAAGGAGAAGTGTTTTGTCTCTCCAAATTCTAAACAATTATAGACAAGAACGTGACCTTCCTACAATATATTAAAGAAAATTTTTTAATAATCTGTCCTCAATGGAAATATAAAGAAACTCAAATTCAAATAACAATCCTAAAAATAGTATTATCTATGGTAATAATAATATCTGACAATAATGGCCAGACAATGAATCCAAAATCCTTTTCATACATTACAGAAAAGCATAAACCTACACCTGTTCAATATCAAGTCGATAATACCAAAGCATTGTGAAATATTGCTCTGATCATATCAGTGGTATTAAGTACAAAAATTAACATTCACTTTCTCTAGGTGCTCCACAAACCTAAGATTCTTGCCTTAAGGAGTTTGTTACTTACTCTGGATTTTTCATGAGAAGTTTTTGAATGAAGTCTTTGGCAGGCTGTGAAACTAATGAAAATGTTTCTTCTGAATAATCCACATTAACTTGAGATATATTAAGGTAGGTTTCCTGAATATCAGCTCCCACGAATGGAGATTCTTGTGTCAGCAGCATGTATGAAATCACACCAATGTTCCTGAAATAAGAACACAACATATAATCCCACTAGAATATCCAAACAATATACCCTGCTTGTTTATTGTGCTGCAGATCAAACTTCTTCATGAATTAAAAGCATCATGTGACATCTCAGTTTTATATGACTCCAGCATAAGGCCCAAACACACACAAGGAAAGCTACGTATGTACCTCAGTGCAGGCATCTTTGAGAACTCGGGACTTTCAATAAACACTTTTCTTTCCACTGGCATTCCCTACCAAGTGTGCCACAGACCCACAGACACAACTCCTGTAAGCCTCGAGTTACACCCTTCCATCTCTCCCTCTTTTAGTCAGTCCACCAACAGAAGGGTATTCTTGGAAGCCAGATAAAACTGCATCAGTTTTATCAGTTTAAGTCACTAAAATTAATTAAGAGATACAACCTACCACATGTCTGTAGCTGTGGTAATAGGATCGTAGTTTAAGATTTCTGGAGCTAAAGAGATGGGGAGAAGAAAAACACTTCCATAAATATATTGTTCAAATGGCTTTGAATCATACACTGCATTTCTGGCATTTTTTTGTCAACCATTATGATGAGACTAAACAAGCAGTTTCAATACTTAAGTTTATTCTTTTCAAGCCACAAGGGTGGGAAAAAGTTATTTCCGTTCAACTAGACACACAGACATTCAATTGGTGCACACTGAAATACTTTACATGGCCTGAAGTCTCCTCTAACCAAGATGTTTCCTAATCAGGTGTATGTACATAAAATATTCTAAGAGGCTTTCAACGTTATAGTTTTTTAAGAGCAATGCATAAAGCCTTCTGCAAAAGCAGACGACCAAGCCAGTAGCAGGATCAGTGTCAGCATATGCTGGACAGCGAGTTTCACTCCAGATTCAAGTGCTCTTAAAATCCAGTGCTGGCAAATTATGAAGTAAACCCACATGTCACAAAGGGCCAAGTGTTAATGACAAACTTTCCCTTTCCAAGGAATATTTTAGTCTCATTAAGTCATCATACTAAACAACATTCCTAACTTAAATGACTTTTCTTCGTGCATGCTAATGCTCTATTTCAATTCTAACCAGAAGAATTTAACAGCCAAAATTTTTTATTGATTTAACAAGCCGGTATCACAGCAACTACTACAGCATGAAACTGAGAGGTGCACTTAGTAATACAATTTGGGATTTTTTTCTTTGTACAACTATTTGTTGACTACTCTAAAAAAAGAATATCTCAGTTGCTTTGCCCTGTAATGTTCTTTCTCCACTAATGACTGATCAGATCATAAGCATATTACATGAACTGTTTGTTCCCCCAAAGCACATATCAGACACTGTGAAGCAGCTCTTCCATACCTAAATATTCTGTTGTTCCCATGATCTGTCGCAGTTCACTAGAATTCTCAAGCTTCCGGGACATACCAAAATCTACAATTTTTACATCACCAAGAGGATTGACGCTGCTCAGCAAAATATTTTGAGGCTAGAATAGAAAATATTTAATTTCCAATTAAACAAATAAAATCTGCAAAAAAGCCCAATGTACTAAATAACATTTCAGGGTCTATTATGCAATATTTACCGCTAAACTTTAAAATAAAGTATTTAATCTCTAACTCCTTTTTCTGTTCATCTTTGTTAGGTATTTAAAATGTATTTTGATTAACACAATAATAAACTGAAGATAAAGTACTAAAATAAAAGGTCTGCTGCCTTACCTTTAAATCGAGATGAACGATATTGTTTTCATGCAAGCAGCAAAGTCCTTCAAGTATTTGTCTTATAAGTCTTACAATATCTCTTTCACCAATTCTGTAATCCAGATCTGGGACACACAAGTCAAATATCTCTCCTCCAGCAGCACTAAAACACATTCAAGAACATTTATGTATTAAGTTTAAATTCTGAAGCTTAAGTGAGGAAAAATGTTACATAAAACACCTATTTATCTACTATATACTTCTAACCTCAGAGAGGTTAGAAATATTGTTATTATTACTTTTTAAAGATATATTTATGCCAGAACACATAATATAAACACTTAGGAAAGGGGAAAAATTATCTGATCATGTTTTCTCTTTCTTTGTAGCAAGCAACAGCAGATAAGACAGAAAAAACCAGAACTATGACTGATAACTTCGTAATGCTTTGGTACCCTCAAGCATCCTTTCCTGCAAGCAACTGTGAACATGCCTTCAGGAAAATGAGTTTTATCAGAGAAGTACTAAGAAGACAATCTAGCATGCTGCTGCTACCTAAATAAACAGTTCCCTAGTGAGCACTGTCTTCCAGAACTGCAGCACACACAGAATATTCAGAAATACACGGACTCAGCTCTGTAACTTTGCTGTTAGTGTAAAAATAGTAGGTCTCAAAACTAAGATTGACACGGTTCATGTTTTCACAAAGCACCTCAAATACACCTTCCTCAGAAAAAGGCTTCCAGAAAACCCCTCTAATACAGTGTAAAGTAGAATGGAAACAACTGTGCTGTGTGTGGTTTACGAGTTACACTTCTACACTTGACCACAGGGTCAGCTGTTTCCTCTCAGGCTGGGTTAGAAATCATTATTCACCTGCTCTAACTGCCTGAAGTTTCTCTCCCTTAAGAATAAAGGGCTACCTCAAAAAAACCAGATGAGTAAGCCTCACCTTCATTGCTAACAAAATGACAGAATCTATGAAAAAGTTATTTGATGGACATGGATAAACACAGTCACACACCTGCTGGAGCTGTGTGAGGCATCAGTAACGTCTCTCCCGTAACTTTATGACAAAACGTAGATGAGGGAAGAGAAGTGGATGTCATTTACTTGAACTTGACCAAGGTTTTAACAATGCCTTCCACAGTACTCTTGTGCCCAACTTACCCTATTGTCTGGATGGGCAGACACCCAGATGGTAAAGAGCTAAAGGCTCTGCAGAAAGGATTTTTGAGGCCCCAGAGAGAGCAAAAATTGAATGCAGAAAAGGTCAGCAGCACCTTGGGCTATAATACCAGGAGCACAGCCAGTGCTGTGGCAAGTGACACTACCTAGCACACCGGAACACTGCTGGAATGCAGGGCTGGAATGGCTTTGGCTTCCCAGTTCAAGGAAGTGCAGCATCAACAGAGAAAGCGAGTAAAAGAGCACCAGAGGACCTGTGATATACACAGATGCAAGATCTCTTCAGAAAAATAACCTCACTGAATCCTACACAATGACAACCTTTGAACTAGCTTAGAAAATCTTGACTGACAGTTGTTAGAAATAATAGGAGCAAAGTGCAGAGCAGTTAGAACAAAAGACAACATACTTGGCGACCATCAGGAGGGCTACTGGGAGTAAGCAACAAAACAATGCTCAGTATAAAACCTTAGGATGCAGTTCTGCTTCTGTATCTTCAATTATTTAGGATTAATGAAGATATAAAGAAAAGCATTGCTTTCTAAAAAAAAAAATCCTCCCAAAGAGATAGAGACTCCTCAGTTTGGAGAGAAGATTGTGGGAAGTCTACAAACAATGCTTACAGAAACACTAAAGCTGGTTTAGACACAAACAAAGAACTGTTATTTATCAAATCCGACAATATGAGAACTAGGAGGCACCTGATGAAACTAGCTGCTTGGTTTGAAACAGATAAAAAGAAAATATTTCTTCACACAGAAGGTAATGAACACCTGGAATTTATTACCACCGAACTAGACAGCATCACCAGGCTCAAAAAAGGACAGATTTGTGCTGGCCCAAAAAGACACCGAAAGGGTAAGGAGAGAGGAATTCTCAGTACAGTACCTCTGGTTGCTGCAACAGTGCAAAGAGCATGAACAGTAAAAAGAGGGCAGAGTCATATGCTCCTTAGCTCTTAATACAGCTGTAAAATGAGTTAGTACAGTTGTCAGGTTTTACTCCGAGTTAAATGGACTCTTCCAATTACCTTTGGCCCTCAGATTAGAAGAGCAGCAACCTCCATTGTGGGGCTTTTGAAAAACTATTCACACCTTTAGTAATTCCCCTTACAAAGATGCCCTTACTGAGCATTAGGACCCATTCCTCCTTTATTCAGAAAACATGCACTAACACAAACTCTCACTCCTGTATCTTACAAATCCCCAACAACAGAACAGCCAGGACCTTGTGCAGGGGGGAAAATACAGCTAAACATGAGATGCTTATTTTATAAACTCCTTTCTTGCAATTCTTTCAGAACTTTGGAACTCTGAACTGCTTCAGAGTTCTGATACTGAGAAACAAACAAGAGCTGTTTATTCTGCCACAGGGGAAAACAATTTAGATGTGTAATCCCTACAAAAGTAGGAACACTTACTCTAAGGTTTCTGAACTCTACAAGGAAGTAGACCATGAACACCAATCTAAGTAGTACAAGGAAATTGTTCTATTACAGAGCTTTTATAAGCAAGAGAGAGCCAGCTGAGCTGAAACGGAAGCAGGAAAATCAGTAAGGCCTTTATGGGAACTTGTACTTTCAGAAGTTCAAAACTTGCCATCTGGACTTTGTCTTCACATCTACATTATTTTTTTAGCCTTCACAGAACAACAAATAGTGTACGAGGGATCATCTAGTTCCAGGAAAAGAAGGCTTTTTAAGATAGAATCTAGCTACATTCTTTGGAAAATTTGAAGGGATTTATCATGGTTTATGCAGACCGCCATTAAAGGCACTTCAAATACTTTGTACATGAAACTTAAAGCCCAGAGAGATCTAATTTCAAGAACTTCCTTTTTGTTTCTTACATTCCAAACAAAAATTTACAACAGCTATGACAGATAATTCAAACCTATTTTTCAGAGCTAATGAGAAGCTTCAGGGACATCTGAAAAAAACAAGGGAATTTTTTACATAACTTGAAAAGTCAAACAGATTGAAAGCAACAAAACTACTAAATATAGAAGGTCAGAACCACAAAGCAACTGCAAGCTTTCAGTCACCAAAAAGTATCAAGTGCCAACTGAAGTTCACAGAGCATAAACGTGCTCAGCTTCTCTCAAGTCTGTGTACTTGGTTCAGTATATGCTTATTCAATTTTTTTTATGATTTAAGATGCATCAAAGCACTCTGGACTTTCTAAAGGATTCAAGAACATTAGCTCCAGTTAGCTTGCCTCTTAAAGGAAGAAATATAAATATGCTTATAAAGTATACCCTAATAAAGTATTAGCATACTATATACAATGTACTGTTGTAATTCTTCTGGGCATTCAGGCAACTCATGCAAAAAAATTAGTACCAAGAAAGATTTTTAACTACAAACACGCAACATGTGATGAAGGCATACTTACTATTCCAACACTAGGATTATTTCATTTGCTGTCTCATAGACTTCATGGAGATTAACTATGTGAGGATTAGATTTCATTAATTCAAGTACAGCAATTTCATGATGAATCTCTGCTTTGCAGTCTTGACCCCTTCTTCTTTTCTTTAAAAATTTAGCTGCATACTCTTGGCCTGTGGATTTAGCTATACATTTTCTAACCACAGCAGATCTTCCTCTACAAGATAAAAGCGAGAACATTAAGACCTCAGAGATTAAAATCACATAAATTGCCATTAGCAATAAGAAGGCATGGCAAATAATTTGGAACAAAACTCGTATTGGGGAATGCCATGCTTGGTCAGTTCTTGCATTACTCCACGAACGTTCACTTTCAGCCACTGTAGAAGGATACTAAGCTTTGGTGAGACTCAGTAGAATTCCCTTTATACAGACTAGGTAAACATTAAATCAAGAGTATCAGGTTACAGGGACATTCCCCCTGTAGGATCGCAGAAGAACTAGGCTGGAAGGGACTTCTAGATATCTCTAAAAAAACCCTACTTATAGCAGGGCCAGCCATGAGACCTTACCAGGCTGCGGAGGGCTCTGTTCAGGTTCACAATATTTTATCAAAAAATCCCTCAACCACATTGTAACACCTACAGGACATAGCAATGAACAAAGCAAACTCCTGTGAAATGCAGAGAATGAACACAGAAAATAAAGCATAAAGAGAATTCCCCCCTACAAATCATGTAGCACTGCTACAAAAATCCCAGGTATCTGCAAAATGTTTAAAAACATCTTAACAGAAAAACACCCAATACTGATCATTCTCTTCCTCAATTATAGTTAGACACAGTATCCTGCTTTATTTCCTAGCCAACTGTTTAGGTATGGCAACAAAAATGTATTTTGGCAAAGAAATGTTTTTAAAAGAAAACCGCATACCATAGTTAAAACACCAAGCTGATTTTTCTAAAAAATTAAGGGGGGAGGAAAGGCAGCTTTTTAAGCCAAGTTATAAACTCCTGAGAAAACAAAATTTTATAACCACTAGTACTGCATTCCCAGAAATGCCTAGTTGTATAATTTGAAAACAGTTTGCAAGAATGCAATAAACATTATTTATGAAAAAACCAACTTGAAAGGCTAAAATAACTTGTGTAAGCTTCTAAAAGCAGTATAAATCTGTGCACAAAGTAAAAGATCTACACTTATGTCTTCAAAAAATGCCTTTCTGCCCACATATTTATTACCACAGCATACTAACAACAAACTTAATGAAACAGCTCAGTATGAGCTATCTGAGCTGCAGGTCTTTTTAACTAAATTAGATTCTTTAGCAGAAAAGACTGCATTGCCCTGCTTTGCCTTTTTTTCTGGTGCAAAAACCCCAATGCCTAAAAGGAACATTTCCTTTCAATAAAAAAAGGCATATCTGAGGTTTTCTTGAAAAAAAATCTGGACTTCAGCATTTAATAAAAAGGTATGAGCATCTCATGAAAAAAAATCTAGCATTTTCATTTGCAAATAACCAGATTTTAAGCAGTCTGCACAAACCTGCCTGAATGACCGAACACACAAGGCTGACCTTTAATCACACTACCATAACTTAGAAATAAATTCAACAAAACAGCTTCTCTGTTATAACTGGCTTCAACACAAATTAGTAGTAGTAGTTAACTGTCTTTTTTTAAAGCACTAGATATAGAAATGGAAGGGTAAGAGACCCAAAAGAAAAATTAAGTGGAGAAAGTTATTTACAGCCTGATAATTCACACTCTTAGCAACAATTTGTGAGCCTGAAACGGCACGTTCTTTCCCAACTGTTAAACCAGATAATTATTGCAGAGCATTTTAAGCCATTGAGATGAATTTCATAACATGTATCCCAAAGTTGAAAATACTCCCTGCTCCAACTTACATTCTTGCTTTTGACATCACATCACCCTGTCAACCACAAAAGTTTCTCTAAAATTAACAAAAGGGAACTGGTTGAGTTTCATGAGAACAGTAAGATCTTCCCTGATAGTTTTGGCACATATTCCTTCTGGTTGCTGTGGATTTAACAGCTCTGAGGAGTCAGTGGTATCCTCCAGATTGATGATATAAGAATTTCCGCTTGTTTATGCTCTATTTGTTGGATCCCAATTAAGACAAAATTAAGACCCCCCCAAAAAATGTTTTCAGAGCAATGGAAATTGCTCCACAAATGCAAAGAAGTCAGATGGGAAGTGCTGCACTGTAGTGCTGCACTGAACAGGAGTTCCCACTCCCTGCCCTGCAAAGCAACTCTGGAACCATCCCACTTCACAGCCCAGTTTTACAAGAAAAACCGATTTCAAGATGTTTTCATATCTCAAGTTATAAACCACAGAAATTTAACTACTTCAAAAGAAGCCAAGCCACGCACACACCAGGGACAAAGCTACTTAAGCCACTGAACAGAACCCAACCTGCCAGCTTCGTGAGTCAGTGTCTTAAATACCAAAGGACCTAACAGATAAGGGTGTGGGAGGAAGAAATGGGACTTGGGAAGCTTAAGCAGCGAACAAAAGAACTATTTACTACATAATCTGAAGAGGAAGAAGAAAATTGCAAGTGAAAAGAAAAGCATATTGAACCTTTTAGATAGGCTACAAAGAAAGATGGATTTAACGTCACTTATGAAGCATTTAAACACTGAAAACATTAAAAAATACACACGTGGGCCAGCAAAAATCAGAGGTATATTTGAATAACATAGCACTCTGCTTCTGTTTGCTTTGAGTTCTGGCACTTGTTAGTTATGCCTGGTTTTGCATGTAACAAAGTCTTAAAGTCTACATTCTGTAATCCACAGAAGATCTATAGTTTCATTTGCTGTAGACATTATCTCTCAAGTATGTACAATCTAAAAACCCAGCATTTTAACACCACTGGAGCTCCAGAGGACGGTGCACATGAAATGCTTCTGCAGAGTCCAGAACTCAAAAGCAGAGCTGACAACAGTTAAGAAAAGCAGAAAGTTATGGGCTGCAATATGCACTTGTATAAAAGAGTACCAGATAAAGCACATGCTAGAAAAACAGAAACAACCCAAGAGAACAATGAAGGCTAAAGAGCTTACAAAACCACGTGCAGAAGAGCATCTCTGCTGACAAAACAAGCTGCAGGTGCAAAGGGTCACTACCCAGCACAGCAAGGCACAACTGTGAGTCTGATCCGTGCCACTTCTGCCCCAAGGAGCTTGGAAACATGGCCATGGTGTTATGTCTGCATGGCTTTACACACAATTCACTGGGTATTTTCAAGGTATGAACGAACAGAGATTTCAAAAAAACACATTCAGACTCATGTCTGAAACAGTATCATAAAAACCAAGAGTTTGGGGTTTTTTATTATTTCCTGTTTTATGGTCGCAAACATGAGCAAGGGAAGTGGGCTGCAAAACTACTCAGAAACGGCAGGTGTTCAAAATTTAGTCTCACTGCTTGAGGGTGGGAATGGGAGAGAAAAGGTCTTTGTTTTCTGGACTTGAGAAACCTCACCCAAACCACTGGAACAACCAACTCAAAATCCCCATTCTCCGTCTTGCAGTATTACCCTACATCATCCCTTCTTTAGCCTACATACCTGGAACCTGGCGTGTGACTAGACAGGGGAAAGGCAAGAAAAGGAGGGCAATCCCAAACCTACCTGCCTACGAAAACACCTCTCTGGTGTGGAAAAGGCTGGTAACTTAAGTCTCAGTGCACCTTTTCCTGGTCCCTACAGAACCAGGCATGGGGGGAGGAGAGGCTACTTCATCCTACATCTACTACTATAAAGGTTTACCAGAAAAATTCCATCAATATGCAAAGAATTCTCTTGCAGCAGAATTTCCTCTTCCTACAATAACATAAATAAGAATAATCTTACCTTCCCAGCTGTTTTGGTTCAAGCATATAAAAACTGTGGAAATTCTCTGTCCTGACTGCTGTGTGCAGAGGTGTGTCCAGCAAGCCAGAAAGGCTTTTATTCTCCAATTTTCTCCTCGACATCATCAAGAAAAGGGCTCTCTCTTCTACCCGTCAGCTGCTAAAGCAAAACAATTGAGAGTTTTGGAAATTCCATAATTACAGCATAGAAATAATTACAGTATACAAATATTAGAGTTTAGATCTATAAAACTTCGTTTAGCAGTGACCTGAAAACAACATATTTAATCACTGCAAAAATAAAACCTGAAAGGAATACTAATCAAGACATGCTAATTTAATAATGTTAATGCTTGAGGTAAGTTGGGAGTTTTCCCCCCCCCCCAGTATATCAGTAAGACATCAGGGACAGGCTTCAGTTCTAATAAAAGTGTTAATAACTACTTAATTATTTATGATATGTACCTTTTTTTTTTTATCTTTCTGAAAATAAGCCTTAACTCTTTGGATTCTGGGTAAATTTCAGTACTTCCTTTAAGTTACACTTTTAACTGCTATTCCTGTGGGAATTTACCAAAACTCTTTCCTGTTTGTTCACTGCAACATAGCAGAACTAGGTAAAAGCAAGGCAAAGGAGGTTTTTTCCAGTGCGAAGATTCATATTTCTTATTAAACTCTGTCGTATTTACCACATTTTTAAGGCCAGGCCGATTGTCAGAAGGCAGCATAAATGGACAATACTCTCAATGCAAGTTCAAGTCATTTAGAACCAAATGATGCAGTAATTCTGATTAAATTACCTTAATAAACCAGTAGAACAGCACATTATGAAGATACACCCACCCACATTATGCTTACCACTGCTAAAAAGACCCTAAACCAGTAAAAATACTGTTTGGGTATTCACATTTAGAGGCCTGAAACATCTCGTCAGGTGAAATGAAAAAGCAAAGAAGAAAAAGGTTTCTGAAGGATAGCAGAAGTCGTACTTGATAGCAGTCAAAGAAGTAGTAGTTCAAGAGCACGTTTGCCTTTATTAGTTAAGGGAAAAAAAAACCCCACAAAGCAAATTACAGTTCAGAAACAGTTGACAAGCTCACAAAAATACACTTTCAGTTATCAGATACCTCTGGGGGAGCACTCAAACTAGTTATGATGCCCACATAATCCAGTCGCCATCCAACACTGTTCATATTCCCACTCTCAGAACACAAAGGTACACACAGGAAGAATTTTGGGTTCAATCAGTACACGTACTTTAGCAGGAAAAAGACCCAAACTACAGTTTACAAGTATCTTCAAAGCATCATTTCATATGCTTGAAATAACTTCTTTAAAAATTATCAAGGGGCAAAAATCCCATCCAATACACAAGGCTCTGAATCACTCTGTAACAAACAAGCATCTCACTTTCCACATTACATGACAGCTCATCATTTGAGAGGCCAATTCTGATGTCTGAAACTTTACGTGTACTCACTACATACACTCGAGCAGTTAAAGTTATCTTCTCATTGCAGCACTTCAGCACAAACCTATTTGGACCAGATAAGTGACCCAACTGATTAGGAGCTTATTACCATTATCAGGGTTATTACATAAGCTTTCATTTTATATCATCATTCTTACATAGCAATTCATGGGAATTCAGCCTTATGGTTCGTTGACTTTGGAACTGGAGCTCCTTTTTAGCTCAAACATCAGCGACAGACAAAAACATCTATTCGTAGCAGGCAGAAACCCACAAACATGCATTTAGAAGACTGAGATCCAAGTAGCAATGAAAAAAAAAAAAAAAAAGCCACAGACTCTAACACATTAGCTATTTCCNNAGCCACAGACTCTAACACATTAACTATTTCCAGAGTTAAAGGAGATGCCTGTTTTACACCCCGCACCGAAAGCCCCGAGGACCACAGAAACCTGCAAGAGAAAACTTCCCACTGAACCAGCGAAGCTTAAACAGAGTAAAAAAAAAAAAAAATCAAATCACCTCATTTAACTATTTCCAAAGCAGCCGAGTCCAACTTCTGCGGANCCCCGCCCCCGGCAGGTGCCGCCCGGAACCGCGGGAGTTGCGGGGGAAAGGGAACGGAGCGGGAGCGGAGCGGGATGCACGGGAGGGAGCGGGAATGGAGCCGCACCGCGCTGTGCCATCCCTCCTTGGCGGGGGCCGCGTCTGCAGCGTTTCCGCTGCCGTGCGACCGCAGGCGCTGTGACAGTGACGCAGCTGCGAGAGCCGAGACCGCGGCGGCGGCTGAGCCTGGCCCGGGTGAAACAGTTGTCGCTGCCATCGGCAGGGATCACACACTGCCTGCTGCTTTGACACCAGGGACTCGCACGGAGCCTCTTGGGCAGTGTCTGTCTGACTCATGGAAGCGGCAACTGGGTGTTCAGAGCCTCCTGCTTTAAGGAGCCCAGAAGGAAAAAAAGAAAAAACCAGACTTTAACTCGCAGTTTCAAAGACCCTCTCTGCGGATTCAAAATAGCCTAAAGCACGGTTTAGGAAACAAGTTGAAATTAGAAAAGAGTTCTAAAATAGCTGCAATTTGTTTGTCAAATTGATTTCCTCTGAAGCAACCCAACCAGCTGCCCTAGAAATTTGCAAACATCCGTTTTATAATAGATTTGTCATGAAGGCAGCAATAGTAATGTAGCTTATGAGTTCTGCAATTAATTTCATCAGCGCCCCATTACAGGTCCTGGGTTGATGTTGTTTATGCCATGGCACTGGCAGTGAGATGGGTAATTGCTGTTAATGGCGAGTACAGTACCTAAGTCATGTTGTCACAGCTTGCATCAAGATGAAAGTAGTATAACTGAAGATAAGATAGGCAGTTTGAGAAAGCAGAAAGTATTCCTGAAGAGTTCCCAGTATGTTACACTATGTAGCTGTCACAGTTAAATACATATATCCACCAAGAATAAGAGAACTCCTTCTTGCTTGAACATCCATCTAGATTTTTTTAGCACTTTGGGCTGTGGGTATTTTTGACAAAAGCAGTCCAAAATCTTTACTCTCTCCCACAGAGTGCCACTGTCTCTACAGGGTTCAAGATCTTACCCTTCCTTCTTTATAACATTACTTTAAATACATCTGTCAAATAAAAATACAACACAGGGACAAGATGGTTTTGTTGAGGAATGCTCTTTGTGCAGTATGAAAAGCAAGCAGCATTCCGAACATACCGAATGATCCACAGAGTTAAATTAAATGATGACCACAATTAAGACGTTTTAGGTTATTATAGCACGTGGTGCCAGGAAGTCAATGACAGTGCTTATGTTTGTCCCCTTAGCTGTTTGTGTGCCTTTACTGATCCTTTTCAAGATTTGTTCTACTCTCTAAGTTTTGAAAACCAAGTAAATACCAAAAATGCTTCATGACGTGTGTTATTGTAGTCTTGGTTATCTGTTTATATAATGCCATAGAAACATGAATGGCACTTAGAGAAGGGTATAATTGACAGGACTCCACCCTCAGGACTTTGGAATTTTACTCAGATGCACCACAACTGAGAATGACAAACAAGGGGTGGAGAAGGAGGAATGGTAGGCTGAAGGTCACAACAGTACAGGATCATGAACTATTATTATTCCTCATGTATACACTTGGTCTTCGGGATAATTAAAAAATAGCAATTAAAGGTGTTACCTTCATAATTCCCTTCTTAGTTACTTTTTCACTTGCTTACCTTGCTTGCCTGTCCATTACAAAGCTAGCTTTTTAGTCTTCAGAGGTTTTCATGAAGGTAACTATTTCTTCTTGGTCCGTTTTCCATTTGGCAAAGCTGTGATGTACAGCTCACGTTGATCAGAGTCACAGGTAGGACGCTAGCCTTGTGGGTAAAGCTCAGCGTCCCCAAGGAGTGCAGATTTCAACTCAAATCTGCCAGGGGAGTGATGTAGTTTGGACTGAACAGCTGGCAACGGACCCTTCCCAGCAGATAACACTGTCACTGGGGTGGGCGACAAGCATCATCATTAAGAGCCACATAACTGGAAGCTAATCCGCCTTCTCCAACTCGTTTGTGTAACCTTCTTTTGAAAAGACAAGACCCTGAACTTTACAATCAGAAATGGCCTCAAAAAACACGAGGCAAAATTGTAACTCCACCAAACTTTTAAGCCTCTTTGCAGCGGAGCCATCCCACAGGGCAATACATGCCTAGGAAATGAGGTAATGCAACACTGCTTGCAAAACAAAGGCTTACCTGAGCATCTCCCACATCCTGCACTTAAAACTCATGGGGAAAAGAGACACATCTACATGTTGCCTCTAGTACTGCAGCCTTCAAGAAGCTAGAGCAAATCTGCCTGCAAAGGGGGTAATCGTTGCTGTGCAAAGTACCCAGAGCTGTTTCCTTGGGGAAAGAACATGGAGCTGGCAGGCCAAAACAGCACACAGAGTGTAGCAGGCCAGCTGAAAAACGTGCTGATTCAGTGCATCTCACATCATAGCCTAAAACAGCCTGTTTTGTTGGGGGTACTCCTGTGCTTACAAAATTTTGTTTCTCTCACTCTGTGGGGATAAAACAAGCAACACCACCCTACAGACATTACACATCCCTCAGACATCCACCAGAGCACTGTTAGCTGAAGCAACCCGATAACTAATATATACCAGCCTAAAACCAGAAATACTCAAAGCACAGAATGGCGTTTTGCCACAGACCCCTCAGAATCAGCACATCCTGCCATATTTGCAATAACCAGTTCTGGACATGACCTAATAACTGAATACAGATACTCTCCTTATCCATAAAGAATTACCATATCTTTATTTACCACAGGTAATTTTTTTTCTCTCTGCACCACCTTCTCACAACAGGCAGTCCTCAATGCAGTAGGCAAAGTCTCTGGATTTCATCCAGTCACTGCTTACCAGCACAAGCTCCATACCAACTCCAGTGTTTATACTGTGTCAGTTATCAGTGACCTGGATGAAAATATTTTATGAGGTTAATATCAAGAATGATGATGGAGAACAGATTCCGAAAGAGGTCCAGTCTCAAAGCCTCGCCTCTTTCCACGGCAGCTCTCCTTCAGTGACTTAGGTTAGGTTGCATCACAGCTCTGGTAGCAGCAAAAGCATGCAAAGTTACCTTCTAGAAAAAGTTAAAATAATATAAATATCACTTCACAATCAGATCTTACAAAGAGTTTATGTAGCACAAAGGCAAAGAGACAACTTGCTATGTAACCATTCTCCTAGAGCTGAGTCTTGGTGGAGAGCACCCTTGACCCAAGTGCTAAATAAAGACCAGTACCTCTTACTGGAACTAAGTATTAACTGTTAGAAAAGTAGAAGGGGAGGGTGCTGACTTTTATTAAAGACAGAAAAATGCATTTTTCCCTGAAGACATTTCCCTGTCAAAATACAGGGCTTTCCTGTGTTACAGCCACTGGTGACAAGTAGGTCACTGCCAGATCTGATGTTCCATTCTAAAGCAGAGCCTCTTACACAAAGCCTGGGCCTCTCCAAAGTGTTGGCTATGATATCTGGTGCTTTGTTCATTTGTAGGAGGGGTTTTTTCATATGTGGTTCTCACTCAAATTATGTTGCATATGCCTGTAGAATCCTTACTTTTTCTGCTTCCCCACTGATGATTTGTAATACACCAGACTCCAGAGGCCACCAGGTAGCACTTAGTAAAGGTGATGTCACAAAGAGTATCTTCTGATTCCTCCAAAGGTTTTTAAATGCAGCGAAGGACACAGAATGATCTAAAGGTGTTCATTTTAAAAATTATTTATGGGACATATATTCAGAGGCACAATAAAAGAAGTGATTTCCAAAGTGGATTTTGTAAGAAGATTTATTTTAATTAAGTGATTTCATGATGAAACATGGCCTTAAACAAAATAGAGATCAGTATGAAAATAAAATTATGTATACACAGAAAAATCTTTTCCCCAAATGTTTTTGAGTAACAGGAAATACAACACAACAGTCCTGTATTCAAATTATGTAAATCTGTGAGCAGTCAAATATTATACGTAGTACATTCCTTGAAGCCAGGCACAATGAAACACATTGTGTGCCCTTGTAACACACTCAACACATTTTCTATCTGTACTCTCTGCCTTGAAGAAAAAAAAAGTGAAATGTAATGCAATGTAAATGGAGAAAAGGACATAGACCATCTTAATGCTTGAAGCACATATTCCCCATTTAGTGTTTTGTGAAAGACATATACCAAATTCAGATGAAACTTAAGTTGGCTTGTAGAAAGATAGAAAAACTTGGTATTGTATTTGATATACAGTCTTGTGAACACTTAACTGAAAAGTATGGAAAGGATTAAAAAATACATTGTGTTCTACTTAAAGCTTAGAAATAAATATGCACTCTGTATTCTCAGTGCCTGAAATTCTTTAAAAACAAAGAACTTGTTATAAAATTATATCAAGTAATTGTCAAAAATGAGGGAGATGCACCTTTATACCTGTTAGATTCTGGATGCCTGCATCCCCACTAAAAAACTTGTAAAACTATACGCACTTTCAAACATGCTGAATAACCCAAACCGTAACCTAGCAAGGGCAGGAATATCAACTGACTCGGGGGTAGCAGTATTCCACACCACATTCCACAACCTTCTTTTTCTCTAACGTTCTCCCTTTCCGTACTGTACCAGCCCTTACAAGTACAAATGTTCAGTCACATACAAAAAGCAGCCTTGCTGATCAGGATTCATGGATGCCCTCAAGGCTATTTCATTCCAAGGAAAAAGAGCACAAATAAAAAGCATCCTCCTAATACGATTTATGTACTTACTATTACTAGAGTTCTTCCTCTCCCTGCAGTGCTGATAATGAACAGCAGTCTCCTGAGTGTTGCAGACTCACTGCAGAAAAATGTCCTGCTGTATGGAACTATTGAACCACTATGGTTCAATGTACTAGTTATCTTCTCAATTAGGACTTCAAGTTTATATAAACTCTACCGCGTTGAAGAAGAAAACTCACAAGGGATTCTTCTTTTCACTCTTATACTGACTCATCCAGTAGTCTTGTCTTTTAGGTAAAAAGCCAGGTCAGCTTTTAGGCACAGGACCCCATCCTGAATCCTTCCTACCCTCTTAAACAGTATTTTTTCTGATAATGTCATTAGAGTGTAAATAGAATCAAGAGTGGCATCAGCTGGACTAAAAAGAACTAGGTCATCGAGAATATTTTAATTACTTTAACTAAGGTTTAGGAATGGCGTATCAATTCCTCTCTCTGTGGAGATGTATGGCCATAATACAACCATAATACAAACCCCAAGCATCTTAAAAAACCCAGACAAGAAAATCTGCATTTTCAACACATCTAAGTACTAGGGATTTGTCCCTTCATATTTAAAAGGAATGTCACCATTGATGGTGATGATTTATCTTTATCAAGTGGGTTTTTTTCTTGACAAATGCATGTAGTAATAAAGTCATTATTTATACGAAGAAGAGTAAAGAGGACTTCCAGACACCACCCTTATTTTATTTTCCTGAAAATAGCCCAAATTAAAAAGAAAAAAAAAAAAACAGAACAAATAAAATAAGGAAAAAAAACCCCACAGAATTAAATTGTCTAATTGGTAACTAGATTTTTGAAACCTAGTAATTAGGCAAAGCATGTCTTGCAGTAACACTAATGTATTTCAGAATGACCATTTTTTTCCTAGGTGCATTATCATAGCCTAATTTTCAAACAAAACTTCCTCCCTTTTGCATACCCAGTGATCATTCACAGCTCTGTCCTGCTCCCTGTTCACAAAGTGCAGTCCTTTTTCTGTCTCCATTCTTGCCTTCACTTTACCACTATTCCTTGGCAGCATTTTGTATGCTCTGTGTGCTGCATGGAACTGCTCTATCAGATCATGACAGCACTTACAATTATATTCCTTCCCTACAATTATTTATGAGGCTTCAGAGATTTATTTGCTTATTCATGCAGTAATCTACTTTAAAATTACTCAGCCCCAATGTCTAACTGCAGTCAGCATGGCAATCAAATATGATGTCTCGGCAAAGTCTTCTTTTATTGACCTTATACTGCTAGATGAGCATTTCTAATCACAGAAATTTTGATTCTCATTTAAAATAAAGGTGTTGAATAGTCACTGGAGCATGTAATGAGCTCCTTGTACTGCAATTAGCGAGCATTACTGATAGGAACGAGCTTTTGGAACAATCCAGTTCAAGGGCTGTATGACCAAGACTCCAACTGGGGAAGACACAGCCCTCACTAAGGTAATAAATCATCAACTGCTGTGATTTCTGGATCAGCACTCACCCGCCTCCCTGCACAGGCCATACACCCACCCAGCCAACAGCCTGCAGCAGCCCTGGGGGATCACAAATTCTGGCGATATAAAACATTATAAGAAAAATCTGCCACTTTGCAAAACCAAAATCAAAGGACATGTTATGCTTGGATACCTATTCAACTTGTTTTTCAAAAAGACTTTTATGACTAATTTTCTTAACTCAGTCTGGATGTCAGGGTGATCCTATCGGCTCTGGACTGAGGGAAGCTGCTTCTGAAAATTAAACAAACCCCCAGACTTACTCTGATACTACAGTCAGCACAGGTGGTCAGCAGTTGTCTCTGGGTAATTGCAGGATTATGTGCAATCAAAAGGAAGAGGATGGATGGCCTTTGGAATGCAGTCCAGAATAAGGGAGACCAGAGTCCTGCGGAGTTCTGTAGGTCTATATATTTAAAAGCTAATTACATTGATGTCAGCACAAAACTATGTCAAATTAGTTGAAGAATATAACTCCTGAGTGCTTAACAAAAGCCCTGTAAGTAGACAAGGCTTATTCTAGGAGGGGCTGAAGGAGAAGTTTCTCAGAGTTCTAAAAAAAGAAACAACTGAAAATGAAAACATAAGTTTAATTATTCAGAGGTTTTTGAACTGGAGAAAGGATTGAAAGCAATATAGCTCATCTGCCTTTAGCATTCATCATTATCTTTAAGAAATCTGTCAGTTAATGTGACTGCACTTGTTACAGAAAAAACTATAAAATTTGAATTGTTGATTTAGAAGGGGGCTAATTAATGAGGGTAGCAATTATTTCACATAGTCCTCAGGAGGTACTTTTAGATACATTTTGAATACACAGAACTACCTCTCAATGGACTGAAACCATTCCAAAGGAGTCCTTGATTGCCATCTTTTTATCTAGTCAGTTATAATTACAACTTTCAAATTAGCCGTATTTTTACATCAAAATACCTATGGCATAACATGCCTCTGAGCAAAGCCTATGAAGCCTAAAAGGAAGTTTCAATCTGAACAATACCTTTCTTTCAATAGAATTGTTTTTAAAAATACTAGAAATGTTTAAATAAAAAACTTTTCATAGCAACAAACATGGCTAAATAATACATAGTACTCTAGTGCCAAAATTAGTCAGTGTAAAACTGAACAGAAGAGCTATGAAGCTTACTGTCCATTTGAAAAAGATGCAAAATATAAACCATGTCAGTGTGAAAATTCTGTATTTGGATGCTCAGATTTGTAATTTTGCACACTGCTAACAAAAATGGGTTGCACTGCCTTCTTTTCCTCTACTAATATGTTTACCTAACATCTTCCAGCAAACAAGTAATTTCAAATTCAAACTCTCAAATTTGTTTTTATTGTAAAATATTTCGGAAAAAAACAGACTAGTCCAAGAGCAGCCACTCTGTGGTAACAAAATGATAAAGAATTTTTTACTTGCAATTGATGAGTGAGTCAACCCATAACATTTCTACAGTTGTGTTTCATACCACGTAATTGAGCCAAAATGCAGTTTAAGAAGCCAGGTTTGAATAGCTCTTCTGATATTTTGCTTGGAATTGAATTTGCTTGCTCAGAGAGGAAAGGATGAGCAGGGGAAACAGCAGTGATGGCTGAGTATCATCACTAAAGCTACACCTGCAATTCTGTGACTGGAGACCAAACTTCTGCTCAATTCCTATTAGTGCCAACAGGAATAAACTAACTCTCCACATAAAAACAGTGGCAGAAAAACCCAAAACCACTAGTATAAGTTAATGAAGAGAAATTGAATTCAATGAAAAGAAGTAACTTGCTTTGTGCTATGGGAAATGAAATTATATTGGCTATTCAAACACAGCTGCTGCAGATTCCCCTTTTGTGAGAAGGAATTCCCTCAGTTCAGAGACAGTGTGCTTCAAGGATCTCCATAAAATTCTGCACCTACCACTACAGAAAGCCAGTAAACATCTGCAATTAATACTGCTGAGATTACATTTAACAACCAGATGATACCACTGCAAATGCTTCAGAAGGAAT
This sequence comes from Pitta sordida, assembly GCA_013390025.1. Taxonomy (NCBI): domain Eukaryota; kingdom Metazoa; phylum Chordata; class Aves; order Passeriformes; family Pittidae; genus Pitta; species Pitta sordida. Next base: position 47,766 of record WEKX01011675.1, read on the forward strand.
TTTTTTCCTTCCCCCCCTTTTTTTTAAAGGATTAAAAATACATTAAGAAACCACAAAATTCTTCTCTTTGCTATAATTTTAAACAGAGCAAACTACCAGTCCGGTGCTCTGCCAGCTTAACTCATGCCAGAAACTCTGTCTGATGTCCTGCCAGGACACTGCTGACGAGATTTTCTGTTTCCCCAGAGATTACATGTATTCCCTGTACCCCGTGTGACCCAAGATTAACTGCTGCAATGTGGAGTTCATGTGGTGCCCAGCAGGCCCGTGTGCACACATGGATTTCACCCCAGATACTCCCTAAGCCACATTAACAATTTTTATGCTAGGTTCAGTACAAGGATAATGAAAATTATGTTTGAAAGCAAAAAAAAGGCAGTTATTTGATGAATACTAAGGGAAAACAGCAGGTAGGGGGTGGGGCACACAGGCTGGGTTCCCATCACACCCTGCCAGGTGCTGCTGATGCTGTGACAGAGGTGGCAGATGGTTGTCCCCTGCCTGCTGTGGGCAAAAACACTGCTGCCCCAACAGCTGCTGGCTTGCAAACTTTGAATGGGTGACTTCTTGTTACTGTAGGTGTCACACTGCACAATTTCATTGATTACAAGCTCTTTTGGGATATTTAAGAATGCTGTGGTTAACCTGACTGCCAGCAGTGCCAGGTGAGAAAAACACACCTCTGCTAGGCTGGGATTTTGGGACCTGGGAAAAGGTGGACCTGATCCTGGGGTGCAGGGGACAGAGACCACTCTGCTGCCAGCCTGGCTGGGAGTGCTGCAGTGACCCATAAGCTGCCTTTTAGCTCGTGATGAGTGCCATGACTTCCCAGCAGAGCAGGACACATGGCCACCTCACTTGACGTCCTGCAGGAACCTTCCCTGCCAGACTCTGCAGGTTTAAAGTTAAGTACAAGTTGTCATCACTCTAGGTGAAGGGATTCTTTTGTCAACTTCTGCTTGACTGGCTTTTTTTTCTGCCCAAAAGCAAAGCTCCTTTACCCCATCTGGAAAAGCTCTGAGGAGACACAGAGCTTTCAGACAGGCTTCTCAAGTCTTTCTCTATCTGGACTCTCATCCCTGCCACACAGCATGTCCTGGACAAAAGCAAAAAGCAAAAGCACTGTGGTTGCCTGTTGCAGTCAGCTGCAGGACATGAGAGCTGGCTTTCACTCGGGACACATTTAACAAGAATGGCTTCCAACACCAAAGGGAGAGTATTTCAAGCAGTTGCCAGGAGATGTGGGTATCTGACAAAGCTCCGGCTTCCTTTCCTATACTCCCTCCTTGCTAATTCTCTTCAGAGCAGCAACATCACTTACACCATCATGAAGAGCCGGTCAAGGACTTGAGGCACCACAGGTACCTGTATCCAAGCAACTAACACCTCAACTTTCAAACAGGATTTTTCTCAAGTCCCTCAGGTGATGTTGGCAGCAAAGGAGGAAGCAGTGGTTTCTCCTTAGTCTCTCCTGGGTTTAATACTTACATAGAATTTTTTTTTTTAATTTATCTATTTTCTAACTGATAGCTGCCCCACTGGTGACCCTGTCACATCTTTGCAGAATACTGAATTATCATGGCTGATTTAAGTTATTTTTACATGCATAATACAGAACAAATGGGTGCAGTAGATATATTTAAATAAAAATTGACAGGATGCATTTATTTAAGTTTTGTACAAAAGCATAACTTAAAAGGCAAACTAGTATAAACTTACTTTGTGCCAAGTATTTAAACTTTTCATTCCAAAGAGTATCTGTTTCAAAACTTGTAGATACAGTTTCCACCTGGGAAATCTCTTTTTTTAGACCACAGATAACACAGTATTGTAAAATGAAAATTCTGTAGTCCTCCAACCAATCAGGAGTTCCATTCTGCTTCGAGTGCCAGAGTTTAAGCTACTCAGTGAATGGATTATATGAAACATGAGCCATGCTGAAGTGACCTGCTGAAAAGTCAGTTTGCCTACTGCTTATTCATGTTCTGAAAAAAGATGTGCATTAAGATCTGTGACATGCAATCTTAGCAAAGACTGATTAAATACATGTGTAGAAATAGGGTGACATGTTTGGATTTTTCTTCGCTACTTCATACCAGGCAGAAGTAGCGTAACAAAACCTATGTTACTTAAGAGAGTCCCAGATGTCATGCATAAGCTCAATTACTCTTGAAATAAAAGAATGTTTTCACTCTGATTTTGCTTCTCCTTTGCACCTGTAACATTTTCTCAGTAAGTCTGAAGGGTTTTCTTGGTCTTTGCTGCCACCACCACAGCGGCACCTGCCTTCTGACTTGGAAGGTGGACTGGAAGTCTCTGCTGATGACATCTCCACAGATGTTCACCTCCATTGGAGAAAAACCTCCCACAAGAACAAGCAGGATACCTCCCTGAGATGCCCTTCAAGAGTCTCCAAAGTAAGAATGTTACTTCAAAAGCTACTTTTCCCACAGAGCAGGGCTTGCTGTGCTTCAGTGCTACCAAAAGGGCTAGCACAAACCTAGATCCTTGTTATCCAGCATCCAAGTGCAACTTCTGGAATTTTACAATGTGGTGGATGCACTGCGTGACAGCAGCTGCACAAGAAATGGTGGGTGGCTGCACAAGTGTTCCACAAGACCATCTGGAGCAAAGTACCAAAAATAGATGCGAGCAAGCCTCGTGTATTTCAGCAAAATTAAGCATAAAGAAACTGGTGTCCATGCAGTGTTTGATATGCTATAAAAACTGTTTCAAATAACACTTGATAAGAAAACTATTTATCAGTGAAAATGCAAGCTTGGACACTATGAACAATTTACATCTTGTAGGTGTTTACTGATACAAGACAGTGGCATCATGACCAGTGGCTCACCTTAAGGAAGGTTACTCATGGTTTTCCAAGTAAGCTAGTGTTTTATGGTGCTGTACAAATAAAAAGTTGTGGGGGGCATATGAAATATCTGTATTAAACTCCACTGCATTAAGTTATCCAATGCATGAAAAATGATCCAGATGCATTTAAAATAAATGCATATTACAATATCACATATAGTATTATAAAATTATTACTTAAGTGCACAGTCCTGTTATCTATAGACATGGCACTGTGAAGAAAGCCTGGTTCCTAAGCGTTTTTATAGATACTTGATAGTGATGCAGTTTGCTATCAGTCAGATCATAATGTCCCTTCAGCTTTGGTACATTCAATGCAAAATATTTTCGGGAGTTTTTTTCATTCTTATAAAAATAAAAGGCATTTTTTTCCCTCGAGAGTGCTTAAAGAATAAACACTAGCGGAATGTCTGTTCAAGCATGGAAAGTGGCAAAACAGAAGTTGTGTTTTAGTTTGCTTGTTTCCTGTTTACACTCTAAGAAACATAATACAATGAATCTATAAAAATAAACAGAAGTCACTGTGTTAGGGTTTTCTTTCCTGATATGATGTGATAAATTGCTAGTTTCTTCTTAAAATAGTTTCCATGCAGTATAAAGCATAAAATCAGTCTTACCAAGTTATTAAGTTCATTATAACAACTCATATTTTGTCATACACACCACTGGCAAATGCATTTCCACAAACCTCCTTAATGCAAGTCGTTAAATCCTGTGTTGCTGACTTTCCTTCCAATTCACTTCTGCCCCAGAAACTTGAGCTCTGTGGTGCACCCCAAGCAGGCACTCGTAGTCTTAGGTAAAGCAAGGGATGAATATGCTTTTATAACATATGGCATAAAGTAATGTACCTTCATGAATTTAAAAAAAAAAAAATCAGTTGTATGCTTTTTTTATAATTTAGTGGGTAGATAAGGGGGCTGAATGATTTCACATTTTAACTTGAATTTTCTATTGAACAACTTTGATGAAATCCAGTGTTTGGGCCCATGTCAGTTTTGCAGTAGCCAGATTGATCACAACATGGCATCATGTTTCTTGTTTGCTCAGAGTATAAACTTAAGAAGTGTGGCGGTCCTGAAGAACCATGGATTGCAAGACTTGGTTTCCCCTACATATCAGGAACACTCTAGTTTCAATGTAGAGAATTCTGCCCCTACCACAGTGCTTTTTTAATTGCTTCATAGGCTCTTTCATGGAACCTCATTACTTGAATTGCACCATGAAACAATTTTCCCCTAGGAAATCCAATACAAATGTTCATTCATTCCTTGAGAAGACAGATCCACAAAAGTCCGATGAGCTGGGCACTGTGGTTTGTGTGTCACTCAAGTCCAAAAGTACTTGTCTCTTCAACTGCTGTCAACAGTTTTTCATATAACATAGAGAATGATGGGTAAGGAGGAAGGTCCAGACGATTGAAACAAGTGTGAGCCCTGAGGGGAAAAAAAAAAAGAGGAGGTGAAGAAGTACATTATTTCAAAAGTTCAAAAGAGAACACACAGACTGGTACGTGCTTGCACAGAGATGGGCAGATAGTATTTCTTTCAGAAGACTTTGTTCTGTCAAATGATGTTTTCCAACTGAACAGGTAGTGAGGTTTAATCTACTTTCTTCTCATGACAATAACCCAGTAAGAAGCATTTATAAAGGTCTTTAGAAACACACTAAAAGCCAAAAAGACATTGATAAACTTTATCCATTAGATGTGCATGAGAAAAAAAAATAATACAGCATTCAATTCAAACAGTCTGGTCTGAAATCTTGGCTTTAAATGTGTCTTCTGAGACATAGCTTTTCTTTTCTGTTCTGATGATACTTGCACACTATAATAAACAACATCTCCAGATATATATGAAACAATCCCACAGTAGTAAAGAACAGACAAATTAGATGTTCTTCTTTCCTCAGTTTCCTTGGCATATGGATTGTGTTCTTGAGCAATTACTGGTCGTGCTCATTTTCCCCACGGACATATCTAGCCCTAAAGCCAATGACTTTTGCAATTACACAAAACTATGCACATACCTCTAGCAACAACCCTGCTCTCCTAAGAGGATGACCATGTGATTTATTTCTCAGTTTTTGAAGTCCATCTCCCTCAGTTTGTTGACACACTTGAAACTGTCTCTCAAAACCTCTTGCAGGGAATGAAAAGGGAGATTATAAAGGTTCCCTTCATAGTAGAAGAATGGATATTCTCAGGGCAGGATAAGGGTAGTATTTTCTAAAACACTGTAGCAGATGAGCCTGCTCTAATGAAATAGATAGTGTAATTGTTAATGTGGTGGGTTAGGGTTAGAAATGGGGATGAAATTATGCAAGAGAAGCTGAGGGAGGCATCTTGTCTGCTCTAAAGCTTTGTACCAAAGCTTTACTTGAGAGTGATTTTAGGAGATCAAGGCTTTTTTTTATTTTGGTAGGTCTCTTTTTACAAATACTTAATTTTTCCAATAAAACACATCATAGAGTTATCTAAATACGACTCAGCTGAAAACCAAACCTTTCCTAAAGTGACCTGCAGTACCATCAGTACCATCTATGTTAAGTGTAAATATGTAACATGTTAATGGAAGGACTGAGCAAACTCCCTCCTCACAGCAAATGTGACTCCTCATTTAACCTAATCAATCTCAGAAATCTAAGTGTCTACCACAGACGTGCACAGACTTTCTCTGAGCCAAAAAATGCTGCCTTCCACGTGAGACAATTCTTTAATTGCAATTTTAAGTGGCTCTCAGCTCCCAACTACGGGGATGGAACACGAAGTGTAGTGGGTTAATCTTGCTTGTTAAAAAACCTAAGAGTCCATTATAAACTCTTATTGAAGGTGAAACACTCAGTTGCAACCTTGTAGTGTCATAAAAATATCAGGCTGAAGAAATGTATGCACAGTACACAAGGCTACACTACTATTACACATAAACACACTCCAAACACCAAATATATAATCACTTAAAACAGCACTGAATTAAGTACCCTCCCCAAATACTGAACTCTTAGAAGTACACTGTTGGCATTTCCCCACCTGGTATTTCTCCAGGCAAAATTTCTCCACCCAGCTCTCCCTCTAAGGCTCCTGGAGGAAAGCTTTCTTTTTAGTCCTCCTTTGCCTTTCCAAAGGCCCTATAAAATAGTATCTGTGATATAGTTTCAATTACTGCATTTCCTGCAGAGTACTTAAAATAATGGAAAATATTCTCTTTTGAAGAATGAGACTGATTTAAGCCCAGTAGCAAATGGAACTCAGTGATCCCTTGAATGCAGTGTGAAGAGTCTTAGGCAATTAACAGTCTAACCACATGTTTCTACTGCACGGGGCTGACAGCCACTCATTAGAACTATGGATCATGCTGTGTGGGTTGTAAAACCACAAATTATAAAATACACAATATATAATTAGCAAGGGATTCATTACAAAATGGTTTAATAATAAGCCAGCCTGTTGTTTACGTTTATTAAGAGAACTGAGTTTTATCTTAATTTTGAGGGCAATTTTGACAATGCCATCACTTACTCTTGAAACCCAAGTAATTAAAAAAGGTAAAAACAAGACCTTTGTCTTTTGAGGCGATGCATGCTCTTCTAACCCCAGCAAACAACTGTCCTTTCTTCTTAAAGACTTGTGTTTTTTCCCCTTCTGGATAGTATTTTCCCATTCCAACGTTTCAAACCACATGGGCACTAACTGTTCATCTTCCTGGGGTCAGTTCTTGTGACAACATTTCAAACCAGCTTCGTTTCTAAAGTCTAGATTCCCAATTAATCTCCCCTTCATTTTGATTACCACAGTAAAATAGAGTGACTTAGGTTTGAAATCCGGTAGTCAGACATGAATACGTACCATTTTCACGTGAATCATCACTTGCATGTATATATGATGTACAGCAATGAACCTGGAACATAATTCTCAGCATGTATGTGAATTGAAAGAGTAACAGTCCCTCCCCTGATTTAGTCTAATCTCCAACACAGTGTAAAAGAAGTACAAGTGGCACTGGCGTAGCAATAGTTAAGCTATACCTGCAATAATCAGTCTTTTCAGGGCATTTTAGATCCCACCTCATTAGTGCAAAAGACAGTGACACAAGCTAGGCAATCTGACATGCATCACAGAAATCTCACTATTTTTATTCAACAGAACTGATTACACAGCAGTCAGAACAGTGGGAACTAGGTAAACACCTAGTGAAAACTTTTGTGTTTATACTCACAGCTGCTTTGAATACAATCCCATACCTAAGTAGCTATACTAGTCACCCTTCGGGTCTCAAAACCAGGAAGAAGAGATGGGGATGGGAACTCGTGTTTTCAGAAACAGAGGAAGAAACAAAGTCCACTGAGTTGCTAAGTCCTAGCTTTTGCCACCCTCACACCAAGCATTATCAAATTTCACAAGCACTCCTGCTAAAAGGGCAATTTGCAAAGCACAACACTGCACCGCTACAAGTGAGAGACAGTGTTTTAACACAAATACTTATCTGAGAATCAGCAGGAGCCACAGAGTCCTAGGGCAGCATTCTCAGCAGATCCAGCCATGTGTTTACACACGCAGGGTTTGTTTGGAAACCTCTTGAAAGTTTGCTACTTGGGGTCTGTGTTAAGGATGTCTTACCTTGAAGCCAGTACTACCTGGTGTTTGCACAGCAAGACTTTGAAGCTGGTGAGACACCGGCTGAAACTACGCTGATTCCTACATATCTAGGAACTAGATACGTAAAACTGCAAACAGTGCTATCGGCTTAACAGTTGAAGTATAAACATGTAAGATGTTTTATTTTTTATGAGATTGAGGTTTACCATGTGTGAATGCGTGTGAATGCTTGCTCATGAATCAAATAGATGTTTGTCTTACACAGTTGTTTTTACTTTAACAAAAGAAGTGTGGTGTTGGTTTATTTTGATGCTCACATTTGTATGTTAAAAACTAGCCACAGAGACAAAAAAAAAAAATCAAATGTTTCCTAACCAAGGGAATCACAAGTGAAATTGCAAGGACATGACACAATCTCTTAAATGTGAGAAGCTGGTGTTTCCCCCACACTTGGTGGAACACCCTATGGTAGTAAAGATTCTTAACATGTTTCTCTGTATTGTACTATAGGAAGCAGTTTTATTTTGCACTTTAGTAAAACAAGGGCTCTGTGTAATCTTTTCAGAGGAAATTTGAGCATCCTGTACTGGCAGGTCCTGACCTTTTCCATGCTGCAAGAACCAGGGATTCCAGTATTAGAGAATATACGGAAAAACTCACGCAATCTCTTTTCTTACTCACAAAAAAAAATCTTGACTTTTTAAGTCAGTAATTATTTTTTTTTAAAAATCAGAGCTGCTTCTTTTTAAACAGAATCAAAATCAGTTCAGAGGTCAATCAGAATCAAAGTACAAACTAGACTTACTGGGCTATAAGGTATTATTTGGCCCCCCAAAAACATTAGAGCATTTAATTGGAAATAGCAATTTCCAGAATTTGGTTCTCTTTAATCCTCAGTCACCTGGCTCTCATTTGTACTGTAAACTGGAAAGATGGGTTAGTTTAAAGGCCACCTTCCGTGCCTGTGGATTTCACAGAGTCACTTCTGCATCTATGACTTTCTCCACGTGGTTCAGATGGCAGCCCTCGGGCAGGAGCCAGCCCAAGAGACGTCTCTGCCTCTGACCTTATGATGCAGAAAAAGGCTACGGGTTGTTGGTCCGAGAAACTCGGTGTCTTGACAGTCACTCTGTGTCTGAGATGAGACTGAATGTAAGTTATTCCTGAGGATTCTTGTTTATGGGGAGTGGGTTAAGATCAGAGTGTCCTCCATGGATCAGCCCAACCCAAAGAGACCTCCACAGGCTGTCCACAGCACATTAAAGCTGAGATCTGACTGAGTTAGGTTTCCCACACTCCACACACTACTCTGTGTCTAACCACTCAACCCACTCTAGAGGCAATAGAATTATAGAACTAGATGAAAGGAAATCTTCCAGAAACATACCAGTCTGATCACAGTAGAAAAGGTGAGAATCTCTTTTTTTGTCAATGAAGAATCCATGCTAGAAGATGTTTTTTGTATCATTCACAAGTTATTAATCTAGTCCTGCCATTAAGATGAGCCTTTAAAAACAACTCTTTTTGCTGCTTAACAAAATGGAAAATTTAGAAAACCAATTTCAAAATCTTTTCATCCTACTCCTCCAAAACCTCCAATTGAAATGTTCCTTCCTGTCTGCAACAACTCGAACAACTCAACTCCCGCTTTTCTATCTTGGACTCTCATACTATTCCTTTACCCTCTTCACCTATTTCAATTGATCCTACTTGTTTTCTTTGAAATCCTGACCTTCTCTTGTCCCTCTTGCTGCCTCTCAAGTCAAACAACTCCCTCCCACCTCTTCTGCACTCACAACTCACCTCTTCAATACTTGTTAACACTTAACATCAGGCCAAGCATAAAAATAAAATCACTATACTATAAATGCTTTGTCTGATGCAAAAAATGACTGTAGTTTTCATTCAGACAGTCCGAAGTGCTATTTAATTTTAAATCATATTTGTCTTTTACTCCTAAGGGATGAACTGCATGTTCAGTAAGTAAAAACTTGCACATTCAATCAAATGCGACCAAAAACCCTCAGAAGTGGTTATCATTGTAACATAATTTTCCATGAGAAAAACACTACCATATGAATGTCAGCAGCACCTGTACTGCCTTTGTCCATCTGCAGAGAACAAACAAAAATGGATGCATCAGACACTGGAACAACAGGGAAGGAAATTTTCATGTAAGGGAAAATACAGTCATATTCAGTTAAAACCTGTTAATGTTTCTCAAACTGCTTCTTCGTTCTCCTGGTAACTGATACTCTGAAGTCTCTCTCCCATTAATACACACACAGCTGTACCTTGGAAGAGCAGTGATCTTCCCCCACTTCTCTACGCAGAACCTCCTTGGACCATTGCTCCCCCGCAGAGAGGCAAATCCTTCGTAAGGAATGCTGGACGTGCCTGTAACAAACTGCCAGCACAAACAAAACATCAGATGCTGTGGGTTAGGAACTCATTTAAAACAGCATATCCACTGAAGACCAAAGCTTACATGTAAAAGCGTTTGCAAAATAAGGAAATCTGTGAGGCACCAGCAATAAATGCTCCTTTAAATGGAGGCTAAGGGAAAACAGATCATTTCCTGACAGGGCTCTGGAAGAGTCAACTTATCAGATTCATTTCCTCCAAAGGTTTCTCTGTGAAAAAGCAATTATGCTACATAAGTACTCTAGAATAACACACTATTAATATCAAGTTGCTTAAGCCTGAGATTTTGCTACTGTCTTTATTCTGCATTGAGTGGAATAATTAAAAAAACATTAATGTCTGACGGCTTCATGTTATGCCTTTCTGTTTATGTGGATTTCAAGAGCTTTATAAACCAGTATTAAATACTGTAAGAAAAGGTTTAAATTCTGAAGGTTAGGTAGAATCCCCACTGACATTTGCTGAAATGCTGTCTGTTGAGCAGTTCTAGTTATAACCTGCCATAACCAATTCAAACACAAGTTTTTGACAGATCAGCAGCTACTTAATTTTTAATTATCTGGGTATTATAAAAATTCTTTACTAACAGATGTGATAGAAACCTATAAGCAGGCATTTCTGACTCTCTATCACCTTTTTTTAAATACTTAAAGAATTAAAAAAGGAAAATTTCTCATAACTCAATGATCAGGCACAAATTCTGATTGTTAAAAGCAGTGAATTTCATAATAGATGAAGAATGTGGTATGCTGTGCAGTGAGGGATTTTCTGTTTCTTTACAGATATGATGACTGTAACCTGAATTAAAAAAAATAATTCAGTAGTAAACCTACATACATAACTATTCCTCTGTAAAGACATTTTTGTCCTCCAGCAGCAACGTGATTGGATCCTGCAGACTTAGTCAAAATGGAGTTGGATTGATTTTAAGGTTTTCATCATTATTTTCTAAGTTGAGGTACTTGAACTTCCATCCAAGATTCCTTCTTCCTAAACTGTATAAATACTATTAACCTAATGATACGACAAATTACAGAATTCTCCTTTTCTATCTTTACAAGTCTTAGTCTACTTTTAATCAAACAATAGTAAAGGATTATTGACATCAGACATTGTATCTTCAATGTATTTTTTACCTTAGAAATCTATAAAAATAGCTGTGAGCTTCAGTTACTTAGTCTCTGACTCAGGTTATTCCTACTAGCCAACAACACCGTAATTTTTGGATGTTATAAACATGGATGTAACTCATTTATCGTCTAATTTTAATAATGCACACTATTTCTACACAGATCAGCTGATTTCTTACCTGTAAAAGTCTTAGTCGTTGTTCATTGTTGAACCTTTCCACAGCAGCCCAGAACCACCGAATTACAATGTGATTGTCATGATAACCTGTTAGAACAACAAGAGCCTTTGTACCTTTAGGTGCCACAAAAGTGGTTGAGAAAATAGTTTGTGTTTCGTAGTTCAACCCTAGTCACAATAATACCATATTTCTTATCCAACTGCATCAAAAGGCAGGAGGTGAGAGAAGAATACTCTTAAAATGCTTAAAAATTCTAAATGCAGGGAAGTAATTTATTATGACAAAAAGAAGCGAAATATCTTTTAAAAGCCTTTCTTCCATTAAACAATCACTAACAGGAATGCCAGTTCTTCAAATATTCCAATACTGTGCTATTTTTCTGTCTAAAGCTAAAAGTGGTCCCGCAACCATCTCTGTCAAATTAGTTCCCAAATCTTCCAATGTTCTCACATTATCTCAGCCTGCAGTCAATTTCTTGTTGAATTTGAGTGATATTTGATTAGAATAATATCTGACTAAGAATGGTTATGATTTCCCTTTATCTCCCATGCCTGGGTGGTACCCTGTAAGTGTGCAGCCAAGCATGGTACTTTCTGTGGAGAAACTGCTCTGTCGTGTTGTCCAGACAAGAAAAGCAAGGCAAGAACTGCATGGGGATGAAACAAAGCAAATTTAAATGGACAAATTTCTTTCTCTTAACACGACTTAATTAGAGAAGTTCACAAGTTCCTGAAAATGTATCTCATGGGATGGTTCTTTACTCTCTTAGAAACTGGGTAATTCCAGGCCCCCCAACAGTCTCACTGAACAAGTCAAAATTCAAGTTACCTCCTCTATACTCTGTATTATTTCTCCAATCACTCAAGTCAATTTCTGCTGTTCCAGCTATAACCAGTTCCAGTTCTCTGGCATCAAACACAGACACCAGCCTTGCATCAACCACCTGTGAAACGAAATAAAATGCATATAATATTTTTTCATTTTTTGATCCTTGCCTTCCCATAAATCTACTACTGAGATATTTACCAGATTTCTGTCACAAATACATAGAATTCGGGTTTTGTCTTTTTAAAGGCAAATAAATGGACTTCTTTTTCTTACAGTGCAGTTCCATTTAGTTTCATTAGAGGATGAGAGTGACTGGGAGAGAATTTTATTGGCAAATAATATTGAATTATTTCAGGACAAATTAAGTTCATGACATTCAATTTAATTGTCTGGGTTAAAACAAGTAAGAGAGAAAATACCTTGAAATACACTTTGCTGACTGTGTTACACTGACTGACATGCAGACAAAAAAACCTCAGAGACCCAAAGGAGAAATGGATCACTCAAGCAAGTATTCACTGCTAATCATACAAATAATGATCAAAAGTATTTTCCAGTGCAAAGAAGGTACATAACCATAGTGTTTATGCCAATGATTAACAAGAAAGTTTTTTTAACCCCCTCCCCTTCCAATATCTGTAAAGACACTTCTGATTATATTTGAGAAATTTTGGAAATCTCTGAGGGGAAAAATATTTTGAAGAAAGAAAGAAACTAAATTTCATTTTGGAGCTTTTTACCTCATAGAAACCACGAACTAGACTTTCTGTTTGTTGTACAACTCCTCTCTCAATTCTCCATTTTACCATTCTTTCTATATATTCTTTCTTGTTCTTTTCAGTGACTGGGATGTTGGCACCTCCTGGTTTTAGTTCCCGTTCTGTGATCTTAGGAAAAAAAATGACCAAGTGACAACACAGTATTATAAAGACAAAAGAAGAAACTGTAGTAATTTAAATTTTTAAGTTTAAGTAATTCTTCAAAATCACAAACCAAACCTTACTTTAGGAAAATGGAATATGTGAAATAAGAGAACATACAAAAAAATCTCTTTTTTAATAAAAAACCCTCCCATTTAGTCTTAGGAACCTTCAGAAGTAGTATTAAGAATAAGCTCAAAGAAGAAACAATCCTTACAGTGACTAAAGTAGTCAAATCTTCTAAATAATATCCTATCAAAGGTGGTGTAATACCTCTGAATGGCAACAATGCTGCAATTAAGTTCAGGTAAACTACCTCTAGCAAAGCAATCCCAAATTCTGGTATTTCAGATACTCTCCATAAAATCTCCTTAACCAGAAAAGCGCATTTGATTGGTTAGAAATAATAATTACTGCTTAGATTTCAACAATTCTGGTTGCTTTCACCAACCAGAATTTTATAAAAACCAGTTCAGAGCAGCATGGAGGGATAATCATTCTTCTGTCCAAACAAATGTTTATCTAGCAGTAGGGATACACCATGGAAATAAAGAGTCTTGCACACCTGCCCAAAAACTTCTTCATTTACAGTAAATGTGAGATCTAGGATATCATGTATATCATTGTCTTTCATCCACTGCAAACTCTGATGGAACTCCTCGTCAAGATATTCCAGGTCACTCAGGTCACAGAGTCTAATATAAGGAGAAGAAAACACACAAATACAGACGATGGCAGTAGCACGTGCTCAGTAACGAAACTCAGACAGGACAGTCCTGAAAAACTGACTCTGAACAGGAGCCAAGACAAAAGCCAGTAAAGACAACTCTACTTGAAGTCTCTGTTTATTTACCTAGTAAAAGCAGTTACTGTATAACACAAAATAATTTTTGTAAATAAACAAAACCACAGAATTAAATTTGAAGACACTGTATTTTAAGATTACGGTGAGTCTGTGCTATGTTTCCCATGAAGAATATTTAGGACTTATAAAAATACCTAGATTGAAGAGACAAATAATTCACATAATAAAAGAAACAGTAAGATTTTTCTAACAAGCAACTAGTTTATGTGGCTATACTGCTACATCTCTCATCTGTTTGTCATGTAAAGAAATATGTTCAGATACCCTGCTTACCACAGAAATATCTTTTTCCCTTTTACCATATCTTCCCTTATTTGATCTCTCTTTCACAAATTCAATCCGTAAACCAACTGCCCCTTGCTGTCTTTAACAGTCACTACTCCAGGCTTTGAATGTGTCATCTGTTAGTAATACCATTTAATATTGTGGTGGCAATTTCTGCCATTCTTCTTAACTTCCTCAATCCTGTTCTGTGAAAAAGGACACTAGGGCTATTCATTAAGTAAGGTGCTTTTTGGGTGCAGGGTTATCTGCTTCTCTGCCTGCTTCTGTTCTTGGGTCAGTAGTTGGATGCTCAAGTGCAGTTTAAGTGACATCCTACAGTAACAGCCTCTGCATCAAAACTGATGGATTAGGATTACCTGCAGAGGTAATTTGGATGGATCATCAGTTCTGAGAAGAGCAAAGGTACAGGGCTTACAAGGGCAAGTCATGAATTAGGCTGTGTACAAAGGTGGCTGCTCCTCGTTTTTAATTTTACTGTTTAGGCAATCACCAAGTTAAACAATTAATTTAATTTGGCAGTCCACCAGATGTACGTCCTCATTCTTACCTAGATGCTGTCAGCATCATTTTAATATGTTTGAAATATACCTGCAGTAACGAATGGGTGCATTACTCCACACTACTAGAATATGCCACATTTTATAGGAAAAATATGCTGCCAGACTTCTCAAAACCAATTTTCAAAGAGAGAACAAATAGTAAAGCACCTTAAGTTCATTAGGTCTTAAATTCCAGATGTGCTGAGCAAGTGCAGCTCTCATTGTCTCAGCCAGAACAGTAGTTCTGAAAACCAAGTTTGAAGTATATTGAAGTATAGCTCCTCAAGATGGAGATTGCCAAAAATCAGTCTGCTTCTCAGAATAGGTTGTGTAGTCTAAGTTATGAAGTGATTCATATTCTATCCTGTGAGTCACTACACAAAAAATGAATAAGAACTCTATTAATAACTGGAACAAGCCCACAGAGTTTCATTCTGTCTTCAAATCTAAGTTTTTGTAGAAGAAAGCTGCTAACAGGGCTAAAACAAAAGATGAGGTTGTCATACTGATCAGAAGCAATATTGTGAGATAGTGGGAACATGTAAATTTTCAAAAAAATTCCTAGATTGAAATCAAATTATTAAATTCAAAGTAATGGCCTCTCTTCTTTGTCAATAAAAGCATCACAAATGATCCATACACAAAATGGCATCACTCATGGGGAAGGAACCAAACGAGAGGAGATAGAACAATTTACTCACATTCGGAGCAGGGCTTTATAAAAGGGTCTCGTAAAAAAGGCATCCAGCAAATACTGATGTATCAGAGCAAGACCAAGAATTCGACCGCTAAACCTGAACCTGGAAGAGAAAGAGTTACAACCATTATACTGAAACTTTGTGGCCAGTACACTGCTCTGTCATCAAAACTTACATGTATTTCCAAACAACATTATTAAATCAGACAGCAATGTCTAAATTGTGGCATTTTTGTTTATTTCTTGTGTTTCTTTGACATTCTCTGTAAGGCACATAAAAACCCCAAACAATAACAAAACAAAACAAAACAAAACCCCAAAACAAACCAGCAAGTCTGCAGAGTGTGGAAAATACCCCTGATACCTAAGTTGAAACTGCTCAGAAATGTCAAATATATATTAACCCAATCAATCCCTGCTAGACTAGTCACTTTATAAATGCATTACCTTTCAAAATGATAGCCACTGTGTGTTTTTGTTACACACACCATATAGGATTAACTTGTTTTCATGTTACTGGGACGCCAAAGGTTTTTCCACCCTTCCCCAGCCTGACAGTTCTTGCTGCCTGTCTTTGCTGCTTACAGTGGCTCCTTGCTCCCTCTTCTGACTGGTGGTTAAGGAATTCTATATATATTTTCACAAATAGTGGCTGAAAGCTTTTTATGTATGGCAGTGCTCTCCAGCCTTATGTCAACAGTATCTCCTCTCACCTTTCGCTTTCTTCCCCTATTATCTTCATTTTGTTGGGTGTGTAAGGAGGAAGTTTGACAGAGTTGAGACCAGCTGGGAGTAACCTTGAAACAGTAGGGTCTTTGCTAATACATACTCCCAAGAGAATCAAGAGTCATTATGAAAACTCCTCCAGCACTCTGGAACTAGATTAAAGTGTTTGTTTTCAGAGAAAACGTTTCTTGAACTTTCTGTTTATGCATCCTTTACCACATTTTTCTTGGAAAGATTAGAGCTTTGTTATACCTGTTTGCACAATGTTTGCAAGATAAGGATGTGACATGCAGAACCTTCTCCTTCAATGCGTAACTGCTTGTCACAGCTGCATTTTCTGAATTCCCCCTGAGGCTGTACAAGACCAGTGCTGTCACTGGCACCAGCACTCCCAGAAACATAGGGGTCATGCCTCCTTCACCCCCAGTTTCTCTGGCCCAGCACTGCAGAAGCCACGAATGAAGACAAAATGTTGGCAGAAGCTGCACTGCACATCAGGGTTTCCTCTCACTTTTTCCCAGGTTGTTCTGCCTTGCCAGTAGAGCATATACCATTTATTGTTGCAGTATTGGTGTTCAATATGCAGGTTGCCTCAACTAACTGAGCTAGAGGCTGCCAACCACTTGATTTTCTATTAACTTTTAAAACTAGCAATGAGATTCTCCTCTGCTATTCATTCTTCATAACTGGCTTTCAATAAATAAGAACTTGGTACATATCTGCCCTATACAGATGAGCAGCTGACATTACACTATTACCGTAATCCAACTACTCACAGAGCAGAATTCTCTGTTAATAGTCACAGCGTAGCTTTACAGACTTATGGTGATGCCATGTCTGAAATCAAGTGAGGGTGATTTAAATTGGCTTATACATGATTGCAAAAATGGGATTATGTAAAAATCCTTGATAACTATTTTAGAAGCATGCATGTATGTCCACTTGCTTAAAAGCTGAATGATCCATAGTCTTCCCCCTGCCCCCAACCGAGATACCACCATTTCCTTCCAATAGATATGTTGGGTTTTATTCACTAAGGAGACCTCTGTACTCTTTAGGAAGACTCAAACAAATTACATACAGTAAACACCTGCTTGAAATCTCCCTAAATCTCCTTAGCTGACAAAAAGCCAGTATGTCATTCTTTTGTCTTTTTTTTTTTCAATCCACGAGAGGTTAATATTGCCTTCATGAAATGACTGCTAATGTACAAGAAATGCAGAGGGTTGTGTTGTGAGACAATCCCACGGTACATGTTCCAAATCATAATTTTGCTGAGCTTGTGAGAAATAAGATCATTTAAAGCCACAAGAGAAACCAAAATCAGGAAAGCCTAAAGAAATGCAATTATTTTGCTACTGGTTAAAAGGATCAGATTCTGCATTACATTTCTGAGCAGATTTGAGCAGTTGTCTACAAGTGGGAATAACACCAAATGTATTTGAAAAACAGAAAGAAAAATAGTTCTTACCACTCATGGTGATTGTCTACAAAAGCAGACATGGGACTTATTTGTACTGTATAGGTATCGTTGGCTGAATATTCAAACAAACCATAATACGGATTGAAGAGCTCTCTAGACACCAGAAAAAAAAACTCTCTTGATGGTCCACTGTAGTCCAACCTTTAAAGAGAAACGTGACATTACTATTAAGAAACATTTTCTTGAATCTATGTTTCTTATACTATATTTTGATTAAAATTTCGCAAGATTTTAACCAGAACCCTTATCCTGCAGATTGCTTAATGCCAAAGTATGTGAAACTCTCAGGGGACTCTTCTAAAATGGAATGGCTTGGAGGATTGGAATGAAGTGCTCCATGTGGGTTGCTCTCAGAAAAAAAATTTTGGCACCAGCTATAATGGCCTTTTTGCCACAGGAATATAACCAAACAACTGGGGGCAGCTGATGGTGGGGGAGGGAGGAAAAACATGAAAAGAGCCAACATTAGACCTATCTCCATCTGACAAATTAAGAATGAAAATAAACAACTGTCATATTTTGTCTTTGCAGACTTGCAACAATAGGACAATTTGAAAGATAATATTTCTGTTTTCCCTAGCAATATAATCTAAGATTACTTCAGTGATTTATATTTCTTGGTCTAAATTTTCTTGTCTGTCCTCCAAACTTGAGTGCATTTAAATGCCTTTTGGAGAGTGCACTTCCTTTTTTCTTTTTTTGTTGTTTTCTTTTTTTTCCTATTGCAAGATTCCAGTACTAATGAATCTAAATAACCCTTTCTTCCTGAATGATAAGCAGACTCACTGCTGACAACGCACTGAGACTGAATTCTGACATTATGCTACAGGTCACCATCGAAATGAGTTAAGTATGAAGTTGATGCTCTATAAGAGTTGGAAAACAGAAAACTTGGGATTTTCCACTCAGAAACAGAGACTATTATAATCTTAAAAAACAGATATGAAGATATATCTTAAGAAGGTCTTGCTTTAGTACTAAGACAATGCAACGATAGCAACATCACAGAGAAGGTCAACTTTCACACAGAGCTTCTGCTACTAATGTTTGGGATCAGAAAATTTTATAGATGACAACCATAAATGAGAGTTGTTTTTGAGGATGAAGTTGTCAGGAAAGTAAAGGCTAGGTACCATTATCAAACTGAGGACAACCCCTCTTTTCTCTGTTGAACGAAAAACATTTTCCTTTCAGTCATTTGGAAGCACTTAACTTCTGTTCAACTTCAGCAGTGAAGTACTGAAACAGATCCTTACCCTGGCAAGAAGGGTAGATTCCATCCTCAAACTGACAAAAAAAACCAACCAAAAATTGCTTGATACCATGGACAAATGTTGGATCTTAATCTTGGCACAAATATCAGGATCAAGTAAACAGTCATCTGCAAGATCCTTACAAACTTCTAGGATGATCAGATTGACTATGAAATCTTAAGAAGGAAAGGAAACTCAGTGCTTGACTACCAGCCATTTCATACAGCTCTCTTTGTATGCTGGGTTACTGTGAGTCATTTTAAATAAATCAATCACAGGAGTCCTGCACTGCCAGTCAGATTTATCCTACAATTAAAGGCTTGGCACAAGGGTGAGAAAACTTCATACAAGAGGTATGCAACCACAAAACAGCTGCAACTGTGGGGCATTTGGATATTCAGGAATAGAGTAATATGTTGTTGGCAACATGACTCATGTCTCCTAGGAAGCACCATAATACTTCAGATTTACCACTCTGAACTACAAAGCAGCTTCTGCTAATAGTTATAGAACCTCTTTCTGTCGTAATTTTCTTAATGCAACCCTCCATGAAATACGAGTGTATAAAACCCATTAAAGTAGCATCACAACTGCATGACTATCAAAGATGATAATAAAGATTATGAGACGCATGATAGAAATCACACGAACAGCAGTTAGTGAGTTACCCCACTTACTAACTCATACATTAATAAATCAATAATTATTAAAATTTTGCAATTTATGAGGATTTCATTACCCACGACTTCACAACTTATATCTCTTTACTGACAGGAAAAGAAATGTAAAAGCAAACTCCTACTTAAAATCTTAAAAAGGAGGAGGAGCAAATAGGAAACAATTAACTTTCAGTAATCCTCCTCTCCTCCACCCTGACCTGTCTTTCTGCACCTAGACAAATTAATAGTTTGATGTGATACATATCCTTGCACCATCACTGATGAAACAATCCTGTTTGCACACATCCTTTCTTCATTCAAAACACAGATCTGTAAACAGAGAACTGACATTATTTTAATTTGACTTTAGTCTTAATGGAAAAGAATCAGGTCATTAAGAGCAGAGTCTTGTGTAAAGCTTGATATAATGGGGACAGGATGTGTCATCTCCATTTCCAGGTCCATCTTCATGTTGCTGAGTGGCGAAATGCAAAAGCATGATGCCTGATGAAAGGAGACAGTCTATCTGGATCAATCTCTATGTCACGTTTGAGTTTAAAATTTTCCCCTCCATTTTTCAATCCGACTCAAGGTTGTAGCTGTGAAAGTAAAGGCTGGCAGGGGCTATGTAAAACAGGTCTTGTTCCTGCATCCCCACCCTACTCTGTCAATACAGTGCAATCTCATTTTGCACCAGCCTTGTCATTCCAGTTCTGAGTTTTTCCTCAGACAGCATGGTGATATTATTTACATGAACAAGTCCACACTTGGCTCTCAGCTGTCAACATTCTTTATTTTAAGGCTTCACTGGTTCCTTATTAACACTAAGTGCTTGAGGGTGAACTTTAAACAAACAACAGGATTTAGGGGTTTTCAGAGACAGATTAATTTTATCTAATCTTGTCAGAGATGTTTCTATTACAATTTATCATTTTAAAGACTCACACATTGCTGAGTAGTAACACACTACAGCATTCCAAGAGCTGTGCTGCAGTTTTCTAAATCTCAAGGAATAAAATTTTGAATGTATTTACAAACACATCCACAAAATGTATCAAAAACAATACTTATGCAAAAGGCAAGTTGGCTTTAAGATCTGACAAAGGAGGCACAAATCAAGAGACAAAAGCAACAAATGGTATGTTGTTTCAGTTTCATTTGCAAAGAAAAATCTAACCACATCTTGCTTTGCAACACGCATCTCACAACCTGTAACACACTAGACACAGACTGAGCATTCTCTGAAGTGACTTTGAAACGTCAGGACTATTTGTGCATATTTGACAACTGGCAACAGCCCAGTTGCTTTTATTTGTGATATAGGCCCTGGGGTGGAGAGGCAGTGAGCACCTCCTGTAGCACTGAAGGCTTTAGCCCCCGGTGCCTCAGATGGGAGCTGAATTAAGGATTGAGCCTCAAGCCTGTTATTGAAGCACTCTCCCTCCAACAAATGGCACCTGTCTGTTAACAACCACTGGAGACAGGACAGCATCAACAGAGAAGAAATACGAATAACACAGAACAGTTGTTTTCTTCTTTGCTTTCCCAGCAACATTCTGAAACACACAGCAGCTATTGTGAAAATTGACATAAACACGTGCGTTACTCTGCAAAGGAAGGATATGTTACATTTCAAAATGCTTAAAAAGTCATCTTGAAATCTGTATATTCTAGGCTTATGTATGTGGGCATTTCCTTACTGAAATCCTTCCTCTTTTCACTCTAGACAACAAGTTTGGTGAAAAAGCAGCTGCAAGACACTGAGTTCTGAGATCACATATACTTCCCTGTTCTACTCACCCTTCTTCCCCAACAAACGTGACATAGAGTTTATTTCTCTGCAGGTCTTTTCTTGAGTAGCCCATGATCTGGTTAAAGGCATCTTCTAGCAAGTGATCTCTCCTGATGATTAATCTGAAGAGCAAAATTTTTTTGAAACAGCAATTTGTGAACATGAACCACAATTGGCAACAGCTATTTATAGTTCAAGGTAGTAACAACGTGAGTTCAGAGATCACATTTCTGCTGGATAATTTTATGCAGAACAGGAAGCTTCTGTCTCTTAGTCTATCTCCTTCAATGTTATATTTTAGATTTCCACAAGATGTATCTTGTACAAGGAAGTGTAGTTTTATTTTGTCTACCCTGGCTCTTCCTTGATTTAAAGTCTTCAGGGGAAAGGTCCCAAAGCGGGCATTTTCATTAAATGTGAAATCCTTTTGTAAGGCTGGGCCTCTAAGCGAGTTTTACTATAAGCAAGAATCTAATCTTTTATCAATCTCTTAACAAGGAAGAAGATAAAACCATGGAAAGTCACTGTCCAGTAACTCCAGAACCACACATCCCTACATTATCCCGAGTGTGACAGTAGAAGAAATCTAGAAGGAACGACAGTTATTTGTACAAAACCACATTGACATATCACATGTGAAAACACAATGTACCTTCTAAAAGAAAAATTGTGAAAGTGAGGAAGTGTCATAAAGAATTAAAATAAGAGGTGAAAGAATCTTTCTTACTTAAACATTTTATCTTCTACCAAAAGAATGTGTTTAATTAGTTTCCTGAAACTTAGCTTGCTTTATATTCAAATACTGCCTTGTGAGTGTGTCTGTCAGAACGAAACTGGGAGCTGCTGGTGCCTGCAGAAAGGCAGCTTAACCCACTGCACAGCCTCCTGCAGAGCTCCTGCTGGCCTTGTGCAGGGGTCAGGGACCGCTGGGTGCCATCCTGCCGAGGACACAGACCTGGAGAGGGTGGGAACTGGCAAGGCACGTGGGTAACAAGAGGACTCAGGCAGCAAGTTGTGCTGGGGCCCCAGTTTGCACTGGGGTCAGTGCTGTATACCTGGGAAAGGAACCTGGGAAAAACTTCAAAAATCAAGCTGTTGTTCTGCTTTAAAATCTAGTGTGATGGCAAATAGGTCAGGAAAAAAAGGACAGGAAAAAAGGTACAAGACATATAAAGGATCTTACAGGGAGCAAATGCCATCCCTTCTACCAATTATTTGCCCAACCATTGACGACAATACTTTCATAGAGAAGGCTTTAACTGCTATGATTTCATTATATTATAGGCAGACACTGCCCAACCCCTGCCTCTTAAGACTGTCTAAACAATGTAATTTTAATCACAATTCAGTTACAGAAAACTTTTAACAAATTTACATAAATGAAGTCTGAACTTTGAACAAATTTTATACAAAATGTGAGAAGGGACTGTCTGGGGGAAATTAAAAAACCCCACAAAACAAAAACTCCCCTCTTCTTGTAATAGAGGAAATGGTAAAAAATGTTCTAGTGCCTCATGGCTACTATGAGAGTATCCAACTAGGAGAGATTGACAGCTGGCAGAAGACTTGGTAATTTACAAAGTTATGAAAGTACCTTGTGAGGACAATCCTTAACATAACCATATGTAATCACATGATTATCAAATAAATGAAGGAGGGAAGAACTCACTCCAAGCACTCTAGTACTCAAAGTGCTAAAATGAAAATATTAGCAGGTTTTTTAAGGCAAACCTTAGAATGTAGTAACATTTAATTGTATGAATCCTCTTCACTAAAGAGGACTGTGGTATCTATACAGGCAATGATGTACTAAAGATAAGCCTGCCTAATTTTTTCAATAGAAAAATACATGAGAAAATAAAATTGTTTATATCATAGCAGTTCCTATAATGGAAGAATTCAGATGCCTCCTGTTCTGCGTGGCTCTGCCCAAAGCTCTTTTTGGCACTGTATTGGTAATATTGTTTGTACAAAAATATAGTTGGAGGAAACACAGAAGTGCTCAGAACTTGCTGTATCCTCTGTTATGAATCACATGCTGGCATCAAGTGTTTTATTACAGGCTTTATATTTCCAGAAGTGCCTGGGTAATCATGACATCTGCATTCCTTCTAATTGGAAGAAGCTTTTAGATGTCCTTGCAGGACAAGGCAAGCTGCCTGAGAAACAAATCCATTTTCATGAGATGCTTCAACGTACTTCAATTTCCCTGGGCCTTGTCCATATCCTTTAGTCTCCAACTTCCTGTAGAAGTTCCTCAGCTTGGCTTCAAAATCTCTTTTGTAAGGAGCTGGAGCTCGGGCATTGGCACGCTGAGTACCTGCAGGAAGCAATGAGCAAAGAATGAGCAGTGGTGGCATGGACTAATGAATGTCCCATCTCCTACTGAAAAGACTCCTTAATAACAAAAAGGCATGACACGTGTTTGGCTTAGTCACCTTTATAAAGAGTAAAAGCTGCATATCTTCACATCTGCTCTGCATCCAAGACTTTTTGCTTGCTCATTTCCAATAGTATCATCTTTCAAAAGTCAGTTTTAGAAGAGTAAATTCAGGTCAATGCAAAAAATGGGATTAAAAAAACAGCACAATCCACTAGAAGGACTTTGGGGTTTGTTTTTCAAGTACACTTTATATCTAACCTTTATAATAGTTTATGTGATAAATTTTCTGCTCTGTTCTGGTTTTAATATTACGGAAAACAACATCTTGGAAATGAAACAGACTGGACTCTGCTGTGCCCCTGTTGAGTACATCAAGATGAAGAAGTAAAACATTTTGGAAATTCCCTAGTAGAAGTATTTCCCTGGGAAAGTACAAGGAAGAAAAGTATTGGAAGAATGGAAAGACTATCAAATTTATGTTCATGGAACTTCTCAGCTGTGGCTACATAAACTTATATGATGGTCATCTAAATTAATTTAATTTTGAAAAACTGTTTTTAAGGATGAGTTTCTTAAAAGTGGAGATAGGTGAGATCTGTATGCCAAAAAAATGGCATACCGTACTGCTGCTGCATGTACAAGTCCAGTACACACAAATTATGTGTTCAGTCTGATCTATCCTGAATAAGACAAACATTAGAACTCCCACTGCCTCCCTGGATAAATTACTTCCACTGATTTGACTGCAAGACAGTGTGGCAAAGAGGCAGTTAAATTCCTTCCCTGCATGGCTGTGTAGGTATCGCCCACAAAAAGTCAGAGGACATTTAAAATTTTTCATGCCCTACAGCATACATAAGTTGTCAACTACTTATCTGCAACCAGAGGTCACCTAATATGCCCATAACCCGCTGAAAGCACAAGTGAACAGTTTAGAAGCACTTGAATGCAGTTTTGTCTTTTAACTAGTTCAATCAGTTCCTTACGTGAGTTTACTTTCGGCTCCCAGCACGAAACTAAGCCAATATAGAAACATTTATTGCTACTGCGGGTGAAGGCATGAAAACATAATGTTTCAGGTTATAAAAGACAAGAGAACATGTATCTGTTTGGCCTGTGGGCAGAAAGCAGCTCAGCCACAAAGCACACGTGTCTGATGGAAAAGGCAAGAGCACATCCTGCGGAAGTGGCAGCTGGAGGAAGCTGCAGAGTCTGTAGCTGCGCAGAGATCACAGAATCACAGAATATTCTGAGTTGGAAGGGACCCACAAGGATCATCGAGTCCAACTCTTAACACTGTCTCCCTGGTGGGAATTGAACCCGGGTCTCCCACAGACCAGGTGGGGACACTTACCACTGTACTAAAGTGGATTTCGATCAGAAAGAAAAAGTGAGAATACCATTAACATTTAACAGGTCTTCGAAAGACCTGTCTGACCAGAAAGACACTTGGACCTTGTACTAGGCCTAGAGTGATGTCTGGGAGGAATAGAAAGTATCCGGGAATCCACAGGGCTCCAAGAGGAACATGAAGGACCCCTCTGTGAACAAAAATGATGGTCATCGGTTCATCTCTTTTACTGAGAGCACTAAGGGCTCCTAATGGCATACTCAGCTGAATTCTCCTGAAAACACAGACACATGAAACTGTAATCCGCCCTTTAATTGCTGGCCTTTCCCTCCCTCTTTGTTTTTTTGCTTTGGGTCAAAGAAGATACAAAAATGTAGTCACAAAGAAAATGCAACAATAATATACTTTAATCTAAACCCCTGAAAGAAGTTTAGTTATAGTTTTTCTAAGGATATCACAGAACATGATATCTGACAGCACATTAATTCATGGTTCAGAAATCAGCATCATAGTATTCTGTCAGCACATGACAAGTCCTCCCTGCAAATCAGATGCATATGCCAAGAAATTCCTGGGCAATTAAAGTGATTACTTCCACCTTGGGAACAAAAGATGTTAATGGAAGAGCTAAAAAACACCAGTGATGTGATAACCACATTTGATTTTCAAAGAGGTTAAATTCTAAAGCAGATGTTAAGAGTAGCTTCTTGACTATTCATTTTTCCCAAAAGAGAAAGTACAAGTGATTGTGACTGATCTGAACAATGGATCTTTAACACACAGCCTTGTGCAGTGCAGCACAGCCAGTTTAGCTGATGGGAAAAAAACAGAGTCTCCATAGAAAACATGGGCTATTTACAATTTGTCATCAAAAAAGTCATTTGTACGCCAACACAAATGTACATACTTGCATAATGACAGGGAGATTCAATGGTCTCTCTATATTTTATTACGAACCAGAATAGAGATTACAATTTTAAGGAGAATGAGACTAAAATCATCACTGTTCAACCTTTACTATTTGGATACTTGGAGCAGAGGAGACTATCACATATTAAAGACTGAATGTGTTTTGAAATTATTTCGTTGGAATGAAACCCTGCCCAACATGCTTTGGTGCATGTACCAATAATGAAGAAATCATATGTCTGGAAGCCAAAACTGGTTTTACTCATAAAAGACTGCCAGGTTTGCAGCTGGAAATAAGATGCATACATGCAGATTTCATTCTTCCTTTCTTTTCAATTAAGGGAAACAGTTACACCTAAACCATATATGCATTTGAAATATCAATACATGTGAATATTGTATTTCACTGCTTTGCAGAATGCCTTAAGATCATTAAGGTCCTTGCATATTTTCTTTAAACAGATCTTACACAGGTCCCATGTCTAGCAGCAGGAAAATCTACCACTCAGGACATGTTTATGAATGCATTTAATCTTGTTTCTTGAAAAGGCAAAGCTTTGTATTATTGTGGACTGGGAAGTGTCCATAAGAAACATGGTACTTTTTCTGATAAAAAATTCTTAATATCAACTATCTAGAGTTGCTTACATCCCAAAACCTCCCAAATGTTCTCTATTTATCTATACTTTCGTTCTCTAATTTGTATGAAACCCCTTGAGCAACTGCTGATTTACTTGCTATTATCTTTTAGAGAAATCTAAGATTAGCAACATCTATAAACTTGAAATTGCTCTAATTGGCCTTTGAATGGAACTTGTCATATCTGCAGTAATTTAGTTCTGACCCTCAGTTTAGTTAATATCTGAAATATCAATTTAATTCCATTCTGACAAGAATTTTCAGACAGCTGCAATATGCCTTCTTTTTAACTCAGGTTAAGTGATAACAAATTGGTTTTACACAAAATTGTTACTCATGGCCCCACAACCCCATTAACACCACTATGTTAATATACAGTTACTAGATCCATGCTTTTATTTCTCCTGGCATCAGGATGCTGGCATGAGCAGTCACTTACTTGTTTCACACCAGTGAAAAACCAGTTTGCATGTTTTACAAGTCAGAACAAAATCATAACCACTGAAGTTGTAATACACTCAGCAAACTTTCTTGTGAGCCCAAGGCAAAGGCTCATGTTCGACAGTCAAATGCAATCATACTTGTTGACTTTGATCAAAAACAGGACTAAATCTGTGTTGCTGCTGGAGCAACAGAACTTGGATCTTCAGAAAGGTGAAAAGACATTACAAGCATCATAGCCAAATTACGGGGCTAGCTCCACTGCAGTATCTTACAGGTACCATCCTCATCAGAGCACTGCAGTGACAAGCTCACTGACCACTCAGAAAGGACTTCAACTCATGTAACCTTACCCACCTAAAGACTGGGAACTGCAAAGGGAAATAGTGTATTTTTGGCTTTAGGTTGCAGTGAATTTCGACTTGTAAAGGAAATAAAAAGTTATAATAAAAAAATATTTTCTGTTGGAAAGGCAGTAAGAGCATGCTACTGCTTTTACTGATCTGGAACTGGTGTTACCAAGGATGAGAAATGGTTTCATAAAGCCCCTGCAGAAGCTTTGCCTGAGCAACTTACCCGGAGAGTTCTGAGGCGAAGACACCGGCGAGCCTCTTGGGGACTGGCAATAGCTGGGATGAAGTAAGGCATGTGGCGGCACATATGACATTATCTCCTCCTCAAACAAGCTAGTAAAAAGGAACAAATAAGAAAGAACACACTTATTTTAATAAATGGCAGTTTTCACTTTCTAGGAATAAATCTCTAGTTAATAACCTGCTTTCTTTGGTGGTCACTCACATATTTCCACTATGCCCACTTAGAGTGCTACAGCATATTTTATTGACGTTCCCTCAATCAGATTTTGAATGCACTGAAAGCAGTAATTACTGCCTCTCTGGGACACTGCTATACATAATCAGGTATTTGTTTTCAAGGTTAAAATATAGTTACGTAATTGGCCTTTAAAATTTGGGGGCCCCTCTTTTTTTTCCAACTTGTGTATTCATTACAAAGGGGTCAATAACCTCAGTCATGCTTTCCTAGAAAAATATCTGCAACGCTGCACAAAGAGCAGGAACAGAAACAAACATTCTAAGCCTTCAGAATTAAGAATCACTTCTTGAGCATATTGAATGGCAAGCTTGTTAGCAAAAGTTATTTCTTCATTTTATCTTTAAATGCTAACACAGTTGCTAAACAGGTAGCACATCTAGCCTGTTCAAGCTGAGTTATTTCATGCCTCATCTATTACTGCTCCACAACTTTTGAAGAGAAAAACCCCAAACATTGCATTTGTGTATAAAGTCTGTGTATATGTATTAAAATGTCAGTCTTTCCCCAGATTAGACACAAGTAAATCCAAAAAGGAACAGATCTGGTATCAAAGGGTATGTTAAACATTAAACACAGCACAGATAAGAATAAACTGTTGAAATAATATGTAAAAATTATTTTCAAAATTTGAGCCATAGAAGGAATCACAAATACCTAAAAATTTTTGTAGCGTTAGTTTTTTTAAACAGGTGTTTTCTGGAAGTTCTTTTTTACATTCATGACCATGCATTGTTTTCCTCCAACTTACAAATAGAAACAAAAATCTCGAAATTTTTTTTAGGAAACAGTATTTGTGTTTTTAAAAAGCTCAAGCATGGCTTTAAAATGAGGAGGAATTTTTTTTATAGTGGTAATTAAGCTGTAGATTTAGGTACCAGAAAGGATTATCATTATGCAACCTGACCTCAAAATACAACTACTAATGCCAATCCTATTTCACTAGATTCAATTTTAAAGGTACCTGTGAATTTCTTGATGGAATGGACGAGAATACATCAAGATACAAGGGTTTAATTCTAGGGAAAAAAATCTGCCTTATTTTTAGAGTTAGTAGCTTGAATAAAAAATAGTAAAGAAGCAGCTTCCTGTTTTTTGACATCTGTAACAGCATTTCCTTTATTAAAGGGGACGCTGCTTGACAGCAAAGAGGTAAGCAAGACATTAAGTAATAAAACCACATCTCAAGTCTGCACCTTCACAAAAAGGGACTTCACAAAGCACTAAAGACTTCACAAAGAACTAAACAGATGCATTCTAGAAGCAGTAGAAGGCACAACCCTGAAAAAAGGCCTTTACTGTACCACCTATCTAAGCATCAGAGCTGAATGCAACAAAAAAAGGTAGTTTGGGCAAACCCATATAAATCACAAGCAGAGTGCTCTTACATTTGCCTTTTCCCAGACAGGATACCACATTCCATTACTCCTAAGAAAAAGTGTGACCTCCAAATACCATCAAAAACCTGAATATGATACAAATAAAATCTGACTCTTGAGTTGCAGCTCTCTCAGCTGCATCTCCAAGGACTGAAGGGGAAACGATTGGGTCGTTACATCAGCACACGCTGAAAAGCTCCTCAGCAGCTGCCACAGCATATTCCACACTGAAAGCAGCAGCACCTACCTGAGTAACATGACAAGGTCTGCATCACTGGACAAACGCACCAACCCAGGTGTTCCCTCTGTCCGGATGAACTGGATCTTCTCCCTGTGTAAGCAAAAAGAGGCTCCCTATGTACCTTTTGTAAATAAGGCATCACTATATACCACACCAACAAGAAAAAGTACAGAGTAAAAACCTTTGGGTTATGCTTTTCCCTGTTTTTTTCTCTGCCATATGATATCAATGTCAGCCATAAGATATTACATATAACCAAAAAGCTAACTTGCTCTGAGGAACAATTCCCCTGTTGCCCTCATCACTCCAATGCTCGTGCTGTTTCAGGTAGTACAGTCATCCAATCAGTAAAAAAAAAAAAGAAAAAGAAGGAAATCAATCCTTCAAGCTCACAGTAGCCATGTCTCTGAATATAAAGCAGGAGGCAGAGCCCTGCAGGAGGATACTTCTATCGCGAAAGTGAACTGTTTAAAGAGGCTCTGTCTCTTCTGAACATTTGTACAAATGCAAGCCATACATTACAATGCATACTTGTGATTTCAGAAGTGATGGTTCCATACTACACTACATTTCAGTTACCTTCCAGGGAAAAAAAAAATGCATTTCTCCCCTCTGTCTCACCCAAGCCCACATCCTTCCTCCTTGACCCAAGTCTGCTCACTATTGTACAGTCTATGCATCCTAAATTCTGAGCATGGTAACACACAAAATTTTAGGGTCTACCTTGAATATAATTCTTTTGGTTGATTCCTGTTCTTTTTCTCTGCAGAGCCTTTTCCTGCATTCTCAAATACAAGTACACCATTCTTATTTTCTATCTACCAATGCAAGGCATATGATGGTACAGTGGAGATAAATTCTAACTTGGCTTTACTCTTGTGGAGGATAAAAACTCCAAAAACCAAACCCATGTAGTAAAATCCGAAATTCAAAGGAGAAAACCTCCAAACAAACAGAAAAGTAGAGAACTCCCCTCAGAACAGCAACACTGGCTCAGTTCAGAGTCCCGTCTACTCCACTGTCCTGTTACTAATAGTGACAAGGTCAAACACACTCTATGCAACCAGCACTAAAACAGCTGCTGGCAGCTGCACACAGTTCAGTCTGCAATGTGAATTTATGGAACACACCATTTCATGAACAGCACTTTCAACAAAAGAATCAAACCAAATTTCTTGCCATCACTCTCTAAAACCATGGTGTATAAAGTCGTTCTCAAACACACATTCCCTGGTAACTTGTCTTAAAATGCATTTACAGCATATTCAACAGTGAAAAAAGGACACAGCCAGACTGAGCCCAGATTCCCGGGCCCGTCCTGCCAGGGTGGCGGTTGTGTCTGCAGGACCATGTAATTACAGGATCACAGAACATTCCAAGTTGGAAGGGATCCGCATGGATCATCTAGTCCAACTCCCAAGTGAACATCCACACAGGGATCGAACCCACAACCCCAGAGCCATGGGTACCACACTCTGTCCATATGGGCCTCCCATCATCTAGATCATGTCACTGAGTTCCTCATCTGGTCTTTTCTTAATTCACCATTTCTGTAGGAAAAGAGCTAGTGAAAGCCAAACACCTACTTAGCCAGCACTGTGGCTGCAGCCAGTCAAGACTCAAGCTGAGCCTGGACTGCACAGCACGGAGCCAAAGCCAACACCCGCTGCCCACCTGCAAGCATGGCCTCAGAATGCCCAGGGCAGGGACACCAGGACGTTTCAGAGCCTACTCCAATTTACATCACTGCCCCAATGGCAAGGCTGGAGGAAAGAAACCATGGATTTCATAATGCATCTTAGCATTTAGTTGGCAGCAATACCAGAACCAGAAGGATATTTTCTGGGTTAACTAATATATGCAACCCTCCAAATCAATGCACTCCATGACTTCCTGGGGTCACCACTGAGAGATGTGATTTCAACGAATTTTTTTTTAATATATACTTTTTACCTTCTGTTAAAACATAAATTATGTTTAATGTGTAACAGCTGCCTTTGCCTTAAGCCTTTCACATTACACAGTTTTACCTGCAGTGGCTTGCAAGACAATATGATCCTGGCTACATGCTTAATAAGAGTATGATAAGTATAATGTTCTCTCTCCACCATAAAACCCCTTAACAACCATTTTCTACAAGTAATATACTTTCATTGTATATTTTAATAGATCCTCAACTTCTCCTCTCTTCACTCTTTTCAGAAATGAGAAATTATTTTGGACAGAACACATCAGAGATCTTTTAAATGATCTCTGTTCTCTTCCACTGGCCAAATATTGATTTTCCTCTTCACTTATGTAATAATTACAATAATATTAATAATAATATTTAACAGTTATTATTCCAACTCAATTTCACTGAGGTCCTCAAAGGCAGAGATTACTCACAGTTGTACTAATCATTATATTAAAAAAATTGCACAAAGAATTCATATTGTGGTATTTCACTTAGGTCTTAATTAATCAAGTGTTACAGCAATGTCCATTCTTAGTCTCATTATGGGTCAAAGAGACATGGATTCCAATAACTTGCTAAATCAGGGTCTTAAAAGACCAACTAGGAAAAAGGAAACTGGGATCTTCATAAAAAGATAGAAATATTACCAAAGCATCAGCTGTAGAAGAATACAGGAGAGGTACAATGGAAGATACTGTACCTTAAGTCAGCATACTAACTGCAGAGACTAAGATCAGATTGGAACCCGTCGGCATAAACAAGTGGCTTCTCTGACCAGTCCCATTTAATGCAAAATAAAACTACATTCATTAATACCCTCAATCATTCTGCTGAAATAGGTCAGTTAAGACATCTTTCTTCAGTCTCGCTACAAGTAAGCCTACAAAAGGATATATAATCTCAAGTAAATGAGAAGATACTTTTGTGTATCTTTTATCCTTTGATCTTCCTTCTATTCCTGAGATGGGCTCAGTTTGTAGGAAATTATGAATCTCTAACAAGGGAGCAAGATTCTATTAGAAGCAGAATTTGGTAATATACTATTAAGTCTTGTGAATTATCTGAACTCTAATTTCTTTAAAAAACAAAACATGCATGAAGAAAATTGCACCAACTGCTGGCAGAGTAAAGGAAACTAAGCACCTTGGGGAAAGGAAAACAAAATAATAAAACTACTAATAATCCAGAATTGTTTGTAAACTATTTTCCAACAAATTAGTTTTCCCACATTCCAAACCAAGCCTGGTGGGACAAACTGTAGCACTACACGTAGAACATATGAACAACTCTGACATGCCGAAAACTGAAATTTTGTCTTCCTTTCTCTGTATTTGCTAGAGAATACATATTGTGCTAGTATATAATTTTAGGTGTGTCAGCCAGAACTTCTCTAGATAGTAAAATAAATCTTTAACATACAGGCTTCATCACAAAACTTGCCACACAACATTTTAGGAAACTTCAAAAGAGGGCAGATGGTTGAAATTTGGAAACTTGCAGGACATGGAGGAAAAGGGATAAATAAGTAACACTGAGAATGGAAAAAAATGAAAATTAGTGCTGGCTGCCATGGCAGGCAGCATGGACAGACATCTAGAACAGAGAGCACTGCACTGGCAGCTCTCTGCACAGGACAGTCTGCCCACATCAAAACAGCAGGAAGAATAGACACATTCATTTCAGTCCTTGTCAATAATATCCAAGTTGGCTGTGATTCCATTTCCAAGTCTAGACGTATGAGGGAGTTACAACAACCATACCAACAATCGATCATCCTTCATCAGGTCCCGCTCGACTATGCAAAAATCTATAGGTGTTCATTTTGTAAATTTTGGAGACACCAAAAATTCTCACGGATGCAAGACTACCTCCAGTGTCATTATGTTAGGACAGCCTTTCTGTAAATGTGCTTTGAGAAGACAAGGACAAAACCAAATGCCCTTCTGCCTCATGCTCCCAGCTGTACACATACCCAAATGAATGGGCACATTTGCCATGCCATCCAGCTGTCCTGGCATATTCTGAAGACATCAGCAAATCTCTTATGTGAGTTGTTCCAAACATTTGCTTGTAGGTATCTTTATTTGATAATAACACATCTGTTTTCCTAAACCTTATTACACAGCATTACACAGAAATACAATAAATAACTGCTTCCCACAGCTTTACAATATGTTCCAATACATCAGAAGTCTACAATCTGTTATGTTCCACTGCTAATTAAATAACTAATTGTAATTAGCATTTTGTATTAAAAATGAGACAGTGAACTCTGTTAATTTTCTTACCTGAGTGAATGATTCCTGGTAAGATCTGGTTGACGCTCTTGTAGAATTTCAAAGATATTGGGCTGCCGCAAAAACGCAACAATCTTGTCATTGTAAGCTGAAAACATCAACAAAAATATAATGCTGAAGCAAGGAGATACCAAAACAAAGAATATCATTCCTCCTGAGTTTTGAACAATAATGACAAGCAGACTTCACAGATTTAAGTTTAGTAGTACATTATATTGTACACTGTATTGTGTTAATTTTTTTTAATGTAAAGCTACCAATTCTACTGTCATTTAAGGAACACAGTTCTCAATTATGAACCAAATTTTATTGAGACACATTCCATCCACTTTTAACAGCTACAACTCTGTTAGCAATTTCTATTATATTTTGTCAATCACTCTCAGCTAAGGTCAAACCAGAGTGCTTATTGCTAGAATAAAATTGCAGGGACCTTGTTTTTCACTGCATTGAAATCTATTGCCAAACATTAAACAGTCATTGGAAATATCCATATCAAATCTTCACTAAGGACTGAGTCTGCAGAGCATGCACACCATGCCCATGTTGAGGGGAAGGATTTAAATGAGCCGAGATTTCCAAGTAAACATGTCACAGTACAAAGAGCCAGTTAGAGTCAATCCGATTAATTTATCTTGATTTAGCACAATGTGACAGCTGTTAGATTTAATAAGCTAAATTCTGTATGTGGTGGCACAGAAGTCAGTAAATTTGTGTATGTGTAACTGAGAACAGAATTTAGGCTAATGATTAATTCCAAGCTGATTAACACTTTCTGGAATACTGACAAAATACATGCTCAGAAGTTGTAAAAAAAATAATAATCACTGGGAATACATGGAGTCCAATTAGAACCCAATTTGACTCACTAGCTTCAACTCACCCTGTCAGGACATAGAGTAAATAAACTGGGAAGGTAGAATACATCAGTTACTTGGCTCTGCACACTTTCATTCCTGAAGGTTGCCACTGAACAATGAGCAATGTTGACGGAAAGAAGTATCATAACAAATGGTAACTTCTACCCCTCCCAGCTGAATGATAAACTCAGCAGTGCACACTGACATGACACCCCCAGTCACAGTGAGCTGTTCTAAGAAGAGGCCGTGTGGTGACGTACCCACTGGAACCACATCCTGGTACTGAGCTCTGCTGACTGTGTTAAACGTGCTAGACGGTCTTGGCAAAACTGGTGGTCCTGAATGACGGGAGTCCTCTCCAACCTGAAAATGTGCAAGTAAACACAGTGAGTGTCTCTGTGCCAACACAAAAGTGAGATTCTATGTGGCTTAAAACCAAGCAAGTACAAAAAGGCTTTGTTTGATCGCTATCCCCAGTAACCACTGGAGCAGGAAGCAGCTGTGCTATATGACAGTTATTAGTAAAACATTATTTAGTATACTGGGCTCATTAGTAGGAAGAATCAAAACTGATGCAAAGCCAATTGCTGTTTTTAAATAGTCTCATTCTAAAAAGAGACCAAAAAACCCCTAAACCTGGG
This sequence comes from Pitta sordida, assembly GCA_013390025.1. Lineage (NCBI taxonomy): Eukaryota > Metazoa > Chordata > Aves > Passeriformes > Pittidae > Pitta > Pitta sordida. Next base: position 82,943 of record WEKX01011675.1, read on the forward strand.
ATTCCTTCAGAGTCTTTCCTAATTCTGGGACATCTTTATAGCAAACATTCTGGAAATCAAATTCTGCTTTCATTAGCACCTCTATTACCTCAAATTCTGCTCCTTCATTAGCTCTTCTGTTAACTCTGTGCATGAATGGAGTTTCCCTAAATTTTAAGTGAAAACAAGTTTGAGGATGAATCATGCAGATAAATAAGTGAGTTCTCATTCAGGCAAGGGAAACAGGCCCAAAATTGGTAAAAATATGTTTACTATAGTCATTGAGTAAAATAATTTTCTGATTTTTTTTTCCACCTTGTAAACCTATTTTAGGGTAGAACAATGATATAAAATTGTTCTAAGTAGCATTTGAGATGTCAGGGCAACTGCTGCAGCAGATAAGGTTTCAGTCATTTCTATAGTGTCATTATTCAGTATTTTATCTATAAAAATATTTTGGTCAAGCTCTTTTTTTATGCTGCTGGACCTTCTCAGTTTATCTGCCTAGTTGGACTACATCTGAACTATGGTTCCAAGCTTCCAAGATCTCTAAAATATCTAACTGCAAAAGATCAAATAAATATAAAGGTTGCTTTTAAATCCAGTCTCTGAAATCATGAAGAAGTCCTGAGATGTCTCCCAAGACCTTTGTGCTCTCTTTCAGAAAAATGAAAAATTATTTCCTGTAAGGCAATGTGCTGGAAAAGGAATGTCATTATTATTAGCTTTATACTGCAGTTCAGCCTAAGCTAAAAAGGCATTCTTTACACTGGTTCATGTTTGGTTTAGAGCATCTCCCTGTAAAAACTAGGTCAGTGGCTTCAAAACATCAAAGTTCATGGCAAGACAAATCCAAAAAAAGTGTTTGGCTATTTTTTTTCATTAAGTATTCATCTTTTGCAATAATGTACAGTTCCTTTATGCAATAGTCTAAAAATAGGGAAAACATGCAAATATGCATACTTAAATCATAAGTGCAGAGGAAAACCTGCTGTTCAGACTCATACATATGTATGCAAAAAGAATATTATTGCGTCATTAATCCCATAATGGGAATACTGTATTGGATTGATATGTTTGACATTTCTATCCAGAATTATACCTCAATTCAAGTTATAATGCCAAGGAACGCTTCTATAATTGCATGTAGAAACATGGTTTAACAGATTTCATGTATTTAGATGGAGTAGAAAATTTGTACAGGTAATCAGTATTATGCATATGCAATATATACGATGATTATCTGTAGAATAAACCACACTTATTTTGCAGCATTGACAACTTCAGCAGCACAGCTGGCACAAATATCTGTTTTAAGTGCAGAACTACTGAATGTTGCTTAAAGAAAGGTAATTTCAGCGCATATTGAGCAAAGTTAGGGGAAAGAAAAATATTTGTGCTTTGTTACAAATCAATCACAATAGAAATCCTTGCTTTACCCTACTGAAGATCTAAACAGCTACATGAAGACACTTACAGCTCCTACATGACATCAGCAAGTTGCCTGAAAATGTTATTTAATAGTATTTGTAAAATATACCTGACATTGGGGTGGGGGGTGACTAAACCCTGTTCACACAGGATATGACAAGATATGCAGTGAATGATAAGGCACTCGCTGCAGCGGAAGTCTTGTCAGAAACATGGCAGAGAAGCTTCAAGTCTGCTCTGAAAGAGATGTGTGGCAGAACTTCATTTGCCACAAGACTGAGCTATAAAAAGGATAACTCGGAGCATTCCTCTTGCTATTCTGAATTTTATTATCATTAACTCCTGGCATGGAATAGCCCTCTCCTTACAGCCAACAGTATGGACGTTAAATAAAATACAACTGAAGTCTAAATCATTGTACATACACAAGGCCACAAGTAAAAAAAAGCAAAAACAAAAATAGAGACACTGTTGTTTAAAATGGTCCACAGTGACATGTCAACAAAATAGTGGTTTTCATGTATTTCTGATATATCAACACAATTGGCAGACACCATGCTAGACAACAACACGTATTTTGTTAGTGAAAGACAGGATACTTCCTACCGGTAATCTGTAATCAGATGCGCTCCTGTGGTTAAATGAGGTTACTGCAAATTAAGAATAGTCTTTACGGGTGACAACTGTACACTTATAGAAGAATCATTCTCCTCACAACATGGAATTGGGAACGGAACGCTGTGAAAGAGGATGATCTTAAAAACCTACCAGTTCCCAAAGGGAAAGGACAGATCCAAGCTTACCTCCCCAGCACTGTGGCTGCGTTGTCTAGTTAAGTGCTGCCGATGGACTAATGCACTAGTGGGCCTGCTACTCTGCAAGGGGAGCCGGGGGTCAATGAACGTCGTAGTGCGGGAATTGTGGTCAACAAAGAAAGCCTGGAGAAGGTGAAAGAAGAAAGAATTTACAGCCAATACTTTTTTTTAAAAAAATATGCCTTAAGTTAATGCCTTAATGTTATCCCCTACTGTGGCATCCTTTGAAAGCTCATATAGAATTAGTCTCAAGGAGAAAAGGCAATGCAGAAATAACCATGCCTTACTAATACCACCTTAGGAGACTTTTTCACCCAAACTTGTCTATCCCGCATTGGCCTTTTTAGTCATCAGCATGTTTGTAGCAAGCATGGGTAGAGCCCTTCCTATATCGTCATTCACGAAGCCCAGCCATGATGATGATGATGATGATGATGTGGGATCTAGGTTTCATTCGCTCATGTGAGGCTTTGAAAAATCTTGTTCATATTACTGGGGTTTGCATTTCCCCTCAGCAGGAAGAGGATAACAGTTCTCCATCTCACTGGAGGGATGAATTGTTTAATGCCTTACTTCATTCATTGTCTATAAAGTCCTTTGAAAGTCTCATCTGAGAACATCAGAAGTAGGAAATTTTATTATGACTGTCAAGAAAAGAAGACTTGAATGTTTACTAAGAGTAATCCTGGTAAATTCTCTCTTTCATTTCCTAATAAGCATTTAAAAAGATGTCATTAAGTGGCAAACTCATTCCCTTTTATGAAGTATTTACTACATAATTATGAACACAATTGGGTGTATATACGTCAAGTGTATGCTTGCATCCTATAATGAACTGTGATTACAAGGCAACAGGTATTTTTGCCATCTTCCTGATACAACTATTCTAAGGTCATTAACCTTTTTTCCTAAAAAAAACCCCACCCCAAACATAATAGAAACAAAGACCTGTCAAAAGTAAAAGAAAGGTTAATCAAGGACACAAAGATGATGGCAACAAAAATATTTAAATCAGGCAATTGATGAGAACTACCACATATTGGCCAGTAAACCATGTACTGGAAACAAGGCCAAGTGAACATGTATCCTGTAAAATGAAAACCTCCTATAATCCTGTCTAATTCAAACCAAAAAGGGTTTTAAGCCCTGAGATTTAAACTTTTTGCAGTGTTAGTGTTGCACTTGGAACCTAGCACTGTTCTATTTCAGCACACTTCATGTTTTCAGTCACAATGCTGGAAACATGTAGAAGGGGCAAAAAAAGACCCCAGTTCTGAGCAGGAGAATTACAGGAAAGTGACATCTGGTTTGAGGAATCAAAGAATCTGGATCAGCAGAGAGGTGGTCAGGCACTGTGGGAGCCATTTCTGTGTTTGGCTACCAGCGAGGTACTTCAACCACAGTTTTACAAACAATCTAGTCCTGCGGTGTCAGCAAAAGCAAGATTCTCATCTTCCCCCTCCTGACCACTTGTTTCATCCCTTGTGTGCCTTTCCTGCCTTGTGCTGGCACAAGTGTTTGTGCGGCCACACAGTGAACCCAGCTGGGGAGCTGGGCTAAAATTACTCTCTTTGTGTCCCTCTCCCTGCTGGCTCCTCTAACCTCGGTCAGCTCACCAGGGGTGAGAGCAGAGCAGAACCAGCTCTTCTAGCAGTGACACCAGCTTCTAGTACTCATGAAATAACTGCTTCAGACTGCTTAGTATAGCCAGACCAGAGAAAATGCAATTCTTCTCGCTGCTATGGGTAGGTAGGCACACCAGTGTGTCTTTCTATACTAAATGCCATTGTACGTGGATAGTGGTGGGAAAAAATGTTCACACTTCTATTTCCAAGGAAGGAGAAACAAATGGAGGGATACCACAGCTGCAAACCTAAAAAAATGCTCCAGAAGAGAGCAGCAAGCCCTAGCAGCAATCACCTGTGCCTGTAATATGTGCTTACAAGCAAGGAATCACATCACCTGAGCAGCGAGGAACTCTGTTCTGACCATCTGACATAGTCAGATATATGCAAGTGCAACCAACTATTTCACAGTTCAAACACGACAAAGTGCAATTTTGATTGCAACATTTGAGCCTGATGCAGGACTTTTTTACCTTGACAAACAACAACGTCACCTGCAGCATCGGTATACAGATTAGACAACATGAAACCAGTGCAAAAGCAGAATCAAAACCATGATGAAATTTATGTTTGAGGGCTGGAAAATTACTGAGACCGCTGGAACAGAGTCAGTCTTTCAGAAAACTTTGCTCCTCATTGATAGGTTTATTTATCTTACTAGGAAGGTACTATAAGGTTTGGGTGGTGGGGGTTCTTTAATATCCTTCCAGTAACTATTTTATCTAGTCTGTTTGTATACATTTTTAAGTGACCCATTTTCATCAAAACAAAGGCTGACTTCATTAGGTCAACATCACAGTGTAAAATCATTTATTGAAAAAATGCAGATTCTATATAGAAGGTACTTCCTAGAGTTCTTTGAGTTAGTGCAGCACTCTACTATTGCATGCAATATTCCTTAGCATATTTAAATAAACTACTCAGTTTGAACATGAAGTTAAAGACAATCATGTCTTATTAAATATGAAAGGTTGCAAGCCAGCTAGTAGTAACTTCCTTTAAAACAAAGCATAAATCACCACTTTGAAGCTTCAGTGAAGATAACCATTGAGCTTCAAGGCTTTGGGCTAATCTGGACACTGGCACACAGCTCAAAATACAGTGTGGCTCAAAGTCTCCTTTCAAAAAATTCCTCTCATAACTTCAGCCCAGCTCTAATCCATAAATCTGCAATGCTTGAAGAGACTAACATAAGATAGGTAGTGCAAAACTATATTTAAGCCATTAAAAATGGATAGTTACCCTAGCTATCCTTCCCATTAAAATCTAGGAAGCTTGCTAAAATACCTTTTCTTCCTATTGAAGACATCAATAATCAGTTATTATGGATTCTTAACTGTAGAAAGAAAAAAAAAATCCTCCAATAACTTCTTATGCATGTGCACATCTTGCAATGTTATAATTAAAAAGTAAATAGATTTACATCTGGCTTTAAAATATGAACCTGTGCTTACACATACTGCAGAATGGGATGCTTATCTGAGGAATCTCTTTGTGTGCACACGGACACAGCAAGGCAGAATTTCAAAGTTGTCAGACTGAGTTCAGCTCACGGACCTACTTAGCCAATACAATGCTTCCTGCTATCACCTTTTCCAATGGCCTTCTGCCTCCCTGTGATCAGTGAGTGGTGAAGGTTCATTTGTAATGCCCACTGGACACCACATTCTACTCACACCAGCCCTCTGAGGGAGAACTGCAAGCCAAAAAGATGTTACCTCCTGTAGGGAGGAGTCAAAGAGGAGTGGGCAACAGGGCTTTGCTGTGCAGCTCAGAAGGGAGTTCAGGGTGAGCAGCCTTCAGATGACCCTGAAAGACAGCCTGCAAAGAGGACAAGCAACCAGGACCACACTGACATCGGGGAGTGAAAACTCTATTAGTCAGCACTGCACAATAGCCAGAGTGATCACTGTGCCTTGTGAGCAAGAGCACCAAGCCTTTTACTATTACATATGTACTTGAAAAATAAAGGAACACCTTATCTCACCAGGAAACAGGGATATATAATTATGCACTGTGCTATGGCGAATTTCTGCTTGCATATCTTCAGGTTTATATTTTAATAAAGGCAGGTACACTTTCAGTTTGGTCTCACCAAGCCCTTGTCTCACCATGTATTGGCCATCATCTCTCTCTCAAGTGTTGAATAGGCTTTTCTACAGGCCACAAGTGGGACTTGTGACAAAGACAATTCAGCATAATGAAAATGAGCCAAATTCAAAGTGAAGAAATCCCAGTGGGAATTTATTCAGTGCTTTCTCTTGTTGATTAATGTTGTGGTAGCACTGCTGTTACCAAATACCACACAGAAATCCAAAGGTATAATTCTCTCTGTGAAGTATACCTATTAAAGAAAATTGAAAATTATCATACTCTTCACAAGAAAAATGGCCTCTGAAGAACTGAACAGAAGAAGAATGAATTAAACCAGAAAACAGTGAGGCAAACAACTTTAGTATAATTGCACATTCCTAATTGTGTGTCTAATGCAAAAAACAAAGTGTTATCTGGAGTAAAAAAAAAAAAACCAAAAAGAAAACAATTGTGAAACACTTCTCCTACCCTTCAGTTTCGAATCTGTCTGTAATCTTTCCAAGCATCAAGATCATTATTTATGGATCCTCACAGCTAACAGTACTAAGAGTGATAAATGTAAGAACCAAGACGCTTTATATGCCAACAGTCTTATTTGGGATTTCTCACATGAACTGATAAGCCTAATCACTTGCTCAAATGCTAATCAAAGTCTATTTTTAACTCCTATTTTCTGCAAAAAATATAAAATTCTAGCTACTGAGGATGCACTATCTTAAAGTTACATTAAAATTACATTACTACAAGAAAAGTGCCTACTCTTTGATTTCAAAATATTTTTTACAAATGAAAATTGATACCCGTTTAAGAAAAAGCAGTGAGACTCACAAATGTTTAAAATCCCTGATCCCTATTAACAAAACCTTCCTGTTAACCAACATATAACCAACAGAGAGATCACCCCCAGAGCTATCCCAGACCATCCATTTTAACTCTTGGAAACTGATGAACTGAGGACCCTATTCAGCATTATACACTTACCTTGCCTTGATGGTCATGCTTCATTTCCCAACCCCTGGGCAGCTCCAGCTGTTTGTTGGCAAACATGTTGAGGAAGCCCACCAGATCCCGGTTATGCTGGTAGCGCTCAAAATGGTGGGTGTCCCGACGGACTTTGGTGATCATGTGCTTCAAACACGTGTTATTTGTAAACATGCGGTAGGCACTCTGAAAAATAAACAGCAATACTTTAAAAAGATAAAACTTCTCTTACCAGAAAAAGCAACCCTTCACTGTAAATTAATCATCTAATCATCTGTAAAACCTTAAATTATCTCCAGCTAAGCTGCAGTGGTAGGAAACACAATGGTTCTCTCTCTGAGGTTTTGGGATAAGTGTTTAATGTTCCTTATTTCATTTGAGATACACAAAATTCCGAAACTGACTCACTTCAGCAAAGTGTGAAATACATTAGAGACTGCATTTACCACACTTGTCCCTGGAGCTGTGAAGAATCCTGTAACATTAGAACTGCTTTAAAAGCAATTATTTATTCATAAATATTTTCCAATTTCTGGAAAAACTAGTCAAATGTAGCTGTAGAATACAGCAATAAAGCTGGTAAGGTTTTCTGCAGGACAGAAATACATAACCTCGTGAAACTTATGACAAATCTGCATAAATACTACTTCCACCGATTGACTTTTCATAGTAATACTCCTATCATTGCATGTCCATGTGTAATTTACAAATAAAATAAGGGAGTAAAAGGAGAGCACTGAGGAATAGGGAAAACTTTAAATAAAATGGATAAAATAAACACTTAACACCCTTCTCTCCAAAAAAACCCAGCCAATGAGAAACCAGGTCTTTCTGTCAGGATTAGCAGTGGACAGAAACTGAGACACATAAGCTCTCCTAAATCACTCTGCACTCCTACACAGTGGGGTGTATTCCTTGGCCAGACGTCTCACCTACCTCTGTCCTATTTCATATATTCAAGATAAAGCTATGCAAGGCAAGTAGAATTATTCATATTCAGACAAGCATATACATAGATCAAAACCAAAGTAATACTGACCAGTAATTTAAAAAACACTGAATTATTGATAAGTGTGCTTGCAGGAATAATGTTCTTAATTCTACTACTTCTATTTACACTGTAAATCCTGTTAAACAAAGAAACATTGGGGGGAAAACATATATATAAAAATAAGCAATGAAGAACAGGTAAAGGAAAATACACACTAAGATGCTTTTTAGTTCAATGTGACCTCTAATATATTTTAATATAAATCAAGCAATCTGGAGGAAAAAAATCACCCCATAAGGAGCAAGGTAATTTTTGAATTGTGTCTCACCCTCTGCAAAGCACAGTAAGAAAGCTATTGCTTCAATAAACAAATGAATTTTGTATCATGAATTTTATATCATGAGAAAGACAAAGAATTGAGTGAAAAATAAAAACTGCTACAATGCAGAGCTACGATGGCTTTGATGGCCCAACACTTGCAAGGAATGATGATGAGTGAATTTATCTTCCCTCACTATGTTCTACCAGTATCTCATCATCAAACACTAAGCGATATTTTTTTACACAAAACAACCATATTTATAAGCACATATTTATGAAAGCCTTTCAGCTGTAGCTACCATACTCACAGGGTTAGAATGCAGCACTGTAAAGAACTCTGGGCTGATAAGGAATTTCACAGGGGGAGACTGGAGCAATAAAGTAAGTCTGGATCTGGAGGTAGAGTGAGGCAGCACATTCTCTCTTCGAAAATCTAACAGCAAAGTAAATAATAAAGACTTCCAGTAATTATTACCTAAGGTTCACTGCAAACAACTATATTGACGAGAGTCACACAAGCAAGAAAAGCACTACATATATAACTATTTCAGATTTACTGAGCATTCTCCATGTAAGTGCACCTGGATTTCTTCTAACAGCACTGAAGTTTCTGAAAATATTACAAATTCAGTTTAGCAGCTTTTACTTGCTGTTTTTGGTGAACAATCATTTAAAGAAAAAAAATACATCCAATTATTTGGGTTACCAAGTATGTACCTGTATATAAGATGCAAAAAGGTCTCTGTGCCATGACTGTATTTCTATACTCTAGCTGATGCAGGTAACTTATCTTTTAACTGCTAACCAATGGATATAAAAGTCATTGTACACTTAAAAATGTTTTGTTTCTTCTTTAAAAAAAAAAAAAGACAACAAAACAGACAATAAATCAGTGCCATAAGCACAGCCCCAACCTTGATACAGTATTTCAGCAGCTTATGTACATAAGAAGAAGGTTTCCAAGGAAGTACCTTTCAAGTTTCAACTTCCAGTAAACATTTGTGTCTTCTCCTAGCAACTGTAGAAGTGCAGTGATTGTTCTACAGTACCAGGAACTGAAAATATATTATGAGTGGTGTTTGCTACAGTGTCAAAACTGACCCCTCAATTATCTTTGAAAATCAACAGGATATTTGGATGCATATTTTAATATGCATTTTTAGGTTCAGATTCACCAGATGCATCAGTCAGCTCTCACACTCTGTAAGATGCTGTGACACTTTTCAGATACTCTGTCATAGTCTGGCTAATCTGGAAACTAGAATGGGTCACCAAGTGGGGCTTTATTGCAGTTTAGAGGCTTGTGAATTTGGTTTATGAAAAATTTATTCAGCTGAACTTGCTTGTTGGGTTTGGCCTGAATTTGCTTCAAACTGATTTGTTGACAGCACAAGAAAGCATTTGGCTGCACATGCACAAAGATAGAATATGGAAAGTCTACAAGAAAAGTAAAGAATACAAGTAATAAAAGGGAGCATTTGGTTAAATCAAATTCAACCACTTGAAACTCAAGAAAGAGTGACACTGCTTGTGCATCAGGGTAATTTAGAAGAGTATTATAAGAGATCATCAAAAGCACCTAGAGACAAAGCCAAAGCACATGACACCACGTAACTACACAAAGGACTAAATGGGTAACAAATTTTTTAAATGTGTTAGTAAATTATTAGTAGAAAGACAACCAAGGAAAGAACTGGTGAGTGAAAGGTAATGATGCTTAGAATTTACTAAATTTACTAAAATTTGCACAACCTCTTCAGCACAGCAGAGTCATAGCTTTATTTGATTTTCTAAAATATTCCTGAAAAGCTGAAGAACAACTCAAGACAATCCCGACTCGGTCAACAAAATAATATAAAAGAATAGGAAATTATGGATTTAAGGATAAGTTATAAGAGCAACAACATGAGTAGACTGTCTAGAACAGTTAAAGGATGTCCTTTAACTGGAGAACACGCTACAAGAACATATAAGACGGCATTTACCAAGTATGGCATAGGCACAGCTCGTTCCAACTACTAAATTTTTTTTAACCTGCATTAGAATGGTGAAATTCAGCTTCCTCTGCAGCTCCATCCACAGCATTAGTATGTTCTTCAGGCCTTTCATTAGTCATTGTCCTTCGGATGCTCTGGTACCTAGGGTTGGAAGACTGGACTTTATATATAGTATATGGCAACTTACGACCAATTTTGGCTCCAAGGGACCCTGCCCATCTTTTCTGCAGTATAAGTCAACATACAGACATCAAATTCCCGCATTAATAGCCTTTTGAATTTCCAAAAATCATTTTCAGATGTATTTTATTTAGTCACGTAGCTTAAGATCACAAGTGGAATACAAAAGGCCTAGAAGCTCACATCCACACTAAAAGCAACAGCCACACAAAAATAAATAGATAAGACCAGCTGCAGTAGCAAATGTGAGCTTGTCTCCATGCTCAGTCTTGCCATGGTGAATGCAATTCTGTAAGCACACAAAATTCACAAACCACAAGGGCAATTCTTACCGGCGATTCAGCTGTTCCATCTGCTGTATGGAATTTGACCTCTGGAGAATCTGTGGGGCTGGGGGGGCTGTGGGTCGCTGCCATGTTGTTGTTCTGTTCACATGGTCCACATAAAAAATCCGTCCATGGCTGTCAATTCGAGCCTCCCAGTCTGAGTAGCAATAAAATACTGTCAACTATGGAGGGCTTGGGGCTTATCTATTTCTTTATTTTAGCTTTGTCTGTTTTATAACCAAATCTGTTGTTTCAAGTTTCTATTTCTCTTTTACAGGATGACTTCATCATAGAACCTTCTTCCTGAAGGTTTAAGAGAGATGGCTTTTCCCTACTCTATCCCATACATCAAATTCTCCACTGCAGGTAAGGTTCTGTAGAATCCATATCTAAAGATTTCTATTCCTTTCTCTATTCTATTTCCCACTAACCAGTAACAATCCAAGTGGGAAAACCCACCCCAAAAACCAAAGCAAATCCCAAATCTGTACCAAAAAATCCCCAACAGAATACCTGGACACTTAGTTAAATTCTCTTAGACTGAAATAATTCAAGATCCAATCTCTGAAACTTGTTCTTGTGCAAAAGGCCAATGGTAAGTACCAAAAACTTTGCAACACTTGACGCCTGCCATTGTTTCCCCCTAGTTAATAATAATAGTTTAAAAACAGAGCCAGTGCTCTTCCTGGGTTTATATTTACCTTTATTAAAGGTAAGCAAGACCTGCCAGAAAAGATGGGCAACTATAAAACTCCTTCATGCTCCTGTGCAAAGGTCTCATTTAAAAAAAAAAAAAAAAAAGTAGTATCTGCTGATACTCAAAGATTTTTAACCAGAGTTCGTAAACAAAACATTGAAGTATTCCAGGAAGAACAGAATTGTTCATTGGGGAAAAAAACAAAGCCAAAAAAACCTCAAACAGTTTCAAGTTGTGGATTGATTATGCTGCTTAAATGTCAAACCCTAAACCACTGTATAATAAGTTGAGATTTTTCTTGTGGATTTATGTCCAATTCTGACACAGTCACCATTTCTGTAACATGGTCTTGCAGAAGAAAAGCATTTTTGCCTGCATTTAGTTTGGTTTCCAAAGCAAAGCATCTGCATGAGTATTGTGATGGACAATGACATATCTTCTGTTAGTCAGATGTGCTACAAATAGCTTGCTAAATTGCAAAACTAATTCTTCAAGGTTTCACGGTCAAGCTTCGCTAATTCTTCCCAAGGAATGAAGGAATTGGAGGATATTGTTGCATGTTATAGGCACAAACACAATATAAGTATTTAAATTCTTTCTCTTGTTCTTTAACTTAACCTACACAAAAGTGAAAGAAATTCACCTATTTTTCTTTATTGCTTTCAAATTCTTGTGAAACAAATAGAATAGCAACCCAAATTACGACTAAATTACAGTTTATAACTCAAAACTGTATTCTAAATGTTTTCTCTTGTTTTTCAGTATTAATACATTGAAATTCTTAATATATGAAAGCAGAGTTTTGGAGAGAAAAACTGCATCTAGGCACCAGTTAATATTTAAGATTTTATTCATATTAACAAGCTAAAGATTTACACAGAGATAGCACTGGGCTTTGACTGTAAAGGGGTAAGGTGTATATGCATGCCCCTTCATAACTGTAAAATCTCAGCAAATGTCAGAAATGTTGGAATACTACACAGCCAAACCTTTTCCATTAACATTACATTAGTTTTTCCAAGTAGTGTATTGAATATTGTAGTGTATAGTTTGCTTCTGAAACACAAAAAGCAACCTATCCATAAAACACAGAACTGTATCAGCTATCTCTGAATTTCTCATTTTTTACACTGATGGCTATTTATTTCTTGTAACGATCTGTCTTTTTCAGTATGCAAAGCGATAAAAATGCAACTGAAATACAGTACGTCCCCGGTGCATCGCGACCCCAGTGATTTGTGANGTGTGGGGGGATCCCCCCAGGCAGACAGGGCGCAGAAATGCTTCTCTTTCCTCCTGTGTGCTGCGAGAGCCCGTGGGGAGGAGTCGAAGAGGCTCCCCGGCGCTCCTGATTGACTGGGGGTGGAGCAATGGGTGTGGCCTGCGTGCATATTTATGACCTGCACGTATTTGTGATTTTGACATGTTGTGAGGCCCATGGGCTGTCCCATTCCTCGCAAAGGACAGGGTATAACTGTCTATGTCTCCTAGACACAATCTTGGAAAAGGAAATAGTGGTATACTGAGGTGGCAGTTAATTAACTTTAGGATCTGCATGCAGGACTAATTTGATATATGCACTGATTATAACAAAAGCAACAGGGAGCACAACCTTATCATCATCCTGTCTTTCCATCTGTGGTCTCCCATCAAGCTCCTTCCAGTTACATGCTGTGATTAGAGGGCAAACACAGTCCTATACCATACTGGGAAACAGGAATCTATTCATTTTACACTATATCTCTGATTTCTTGCTTTAAAGCAATGTTTTTCTATTAGCTGTTTAGTTGGGGTGGGGAGAGGACAGGGGAGAGTCCTTTCTTTAAATACCTAATACAGTTATACCTCCTCCATTGTGAGGAAAGGGACAGGCCAAAGGCCTCGCAAAATATTAATCTCGCAAAGAGCTGCACGTTGTTAATATGCATGCAGGCCATGCCCATTGCTCCACCCCCCGGAACTCCAGAGCTCTGCGGACAATTCTTTGCTCCTTCCCATAGTGTATCTTGGCACAGGCGAGCAAAGGGAACCATTTCTGCGTGGCTGCTGTGACCGTAGCCCAAACCCCGCACCGCTCCCCCCCCCAGCCCCCCGGTCCGACCCCAGTGTTCACGCCGACCCCGGGGGACCCGCGCCAGCCCACGCGTGCTCGTCCCGCCTCCGCGACGGGTAAGGGGCTCTGTTCAGCATTCTTGGTGCCTGGGAAAACCTTAACTTGGCAACACCGCAACACCCCGTGCACTTACGACGGGGGAGCCCGCCGCCGGCGCGCGCCAGAGCTGCCCGCCGCCGCGGGACTGTCGCCCTCCCAGCACACAGCTTGCCTCACTTTCGTGAGGCAGGCTCCCCATTCAGGGACCGGGGGCACAGTGTTGCCATTACAAGCCCCCTCCCCTCAGGGCGGGGAAGTCCCGCCCCACAGGCACCGCCTCTCGGCGGAGGAGAGTCAAACTGCGCATGCGTCAGGCAGCTGGGCTCGCAGACCGCTAAATCATATTTGCGAAAAAATTGCTTCGCAAATGGGCGAGGTCGTGAAGGACAAGTTGCGATACAGAGAGGATTCACTGTACTGCTCAAAGTTTAAGCAAGTGAATCAGTCCAATAATTGAGAGCAATATAATTTTTCATATACATTAGAGAAATTACAATTTATATGTTCATTTAGACTCATCTAACTGTTGCTTAATTGAATACAAAATCTTCACACTGCCTCAAAAATGCAAGGAAAACACAGACACCTTTCACATAATCCGCAGATTAAAGATGTCACGTAATTCTTCCTAAATAATTACCATACAAGAGGTATTCAGAGATTCAGTGTGCTTGACATTCCCAGTGCCTCAAATAGTGTATCACCTCATCTCCCTACTCCTGTGGACTAGCATAGCAAAATGGGAGCACAATGCCTTCCTACTCCTCCACAAGTGACACTTAGCAAGTTTGTGTACACTAGGTGGAATTACCATAACACATTCTGAGAGTCTGCAGACTGAGCACAATGCCTTTTGCAACAACAACACTAGACTTACTCATCCTCACTCCTCACTTCAAACTTCTCAGCTGTTCATTCTCAGTTCTCACATTTAAAAAAATAAATTTAATGAGATCTTAGTAATGAGATCCAGACGGCTTATCCCCCAATTAAAGTATGAAGAACCTCACTTGGTGGCAGAGCCTCATCCACTCTCTGGTACCGGCTAACATCCTGACGTACCGAAGGCAGAGACCTCAAGGGCTGGTGGCCATTGGCAGGAGAACCTGGAATCAAAAGACCCATTTTTCAGTCAAAGCCCAAGAGTTGCCTCTAAACCAAGCAAGATGTGTTAAAGCTTCTGGAGGACTATGATCTTTTAGGATGTATCTAACAGTCATTTACTCTTGGGGTCAAAATAAGATATGTTGACAGTTCTAGGCAAGTGATTTCTCTGGGACATGCTGCAGTTCTGGTCCTGAAAATGCCACCTCTAGGATGGGCTGTATCCACATGGGAGCAGCAGAAGCCAGGGCACAGAAACAGCATGTGCCTGAGCCATATCCCAGGACAAAGCTCCACCTGCCCCCCACCCCGAAACCTTAAAAGGAGTGGGTGAAAGTGTCCATTGATCTCCCTTGCTGCAGCCACACTGATTTGCAAAACATGATGCAAGCTGACAACTAATAAAGAGTATCTAGAAATACTAGGTATCTAAATATCTAGAAAATGCTGTAAAGTACTGACAGTATTTGAAATAAATATCAATATTTTTTTATTTCCAAAGCAATAATCTGTTTATGAGGAGAAGAAATTAATAGATCCCCAAACTCTTGATATGTTATGAAAAAGACAATTTAGAAACCCACTTGCTCGGATACATTTCAACCCGAAAGAAACTGAACAGATAATCCACTGATAAACGTGCTTGGAAACAATCCATTAGGGACACATTTCTACTTTAAGTGATTTTAGCGAGAAGAAAATTCTCAGTTGTTAAAATAAAAATAATTTTAAAATTGGTAAGAGTTTTACAATGTTAACTGAGGTAACACATGCCTCTCCTTCTAAGATTCCAGTGCGTTAGGATGTATCTACACAGAGAAGTAACAGAAATGGAAGATAAACAGACTAAAGTGTGACCCAAAAGCAATTATGTTTCCTTCTTCCCTTCCTTTTGATTACTCATATGTTTTTGATGCTAATATTTTAACAGTCAAAAGAAAATTAGCCCAATACAAATTCTAATTTGCATTTCATAGTTTTGGGAGTTTTGTCCTTCCTCATTACCATTTTTATCAGTGAGCAGGGTAATACTGCAGAATTCTTTCCTAATCTTCATCCTGCTCACTACTCTCTCAAGAATTAAAATATATACAATTTCAAAATAAACACATTTTCGCTATTTCAGGTTTGAATTTTCATTACACAAAAAATCTCTAAGAATCTCTTGAAGAAGGGACTAAATTCAAAGGAAAAATCTTGCAAGATAATAAAACTGAGAAATAAAGGATCTCTATTTTCAGATCTTAATTTTTAAAGTATTTTTTAAATGGCTGCAGAAAGGTCACTTCGGAAAGTGCTTCCTGCAGTTGTTACCTCCAGTAGCTCCTTCAAGCTGTGCTGTGGCACCCTCACAAGCTGCTTGGGCTCCTTCAGTTTCTTCATCCTGAGACTGGCTGTGGGCAGCTGCTGCCTGCAGGTTGCTTCTTCTTTGCCAGATTTCTTCTGCTTCCTCTTGGTCTTGCAGTTCACCTGTCTCAGCCTCCTGTACTTCCTCCTGAGGTAACTGTACCCCAGGCAGAGAACCAGAAGTACTTGCAGAGTCGTCCTGTGTTTCAGCACATGGCTCAGCTCTAGCTGCATCACTGGCACAAGCTCCGTCTTCCTCCTCCTGAGAAGAAAAGGCTGGAGTCTCAGGAAACCTGGCACTCTCACAGGAAGAACACCGTATTTCAACTGAGGAACGTCGCACAGTTGCACTTTCGTTGCAAGAGCTGTCTGCCCCTTCCACATCACTCTCCCCTTCTGGCCGGGTACTTGCCTCGCTGACGCTTTCCGTGCGAGCAGGATCACTCTGCTCAGTTTCTGATGACAGCTGGGAAGGTTCAGACCCTTGATCAATGGATTCTGTTTCACTAACACCCCTTCTGCTCCCACCAGCAGCATCAGCAGCTCCTGTGTCTGCACTACTTGGAACCTGCTCTGCCTCTGGCACGGCACATGACTCACTGCCAGCCTGGTCTGCTGGTGCTTCCATCTGGGAACATGGGAGGCTTTCACCTCCTGCCGACGGTGATGGTGGAAGCTCTGGAAGAGTCTCTTGCTGGTCACCAGCTGATGGCAAAGGAGCATCAGAGGCTGAAATGCTTTCATTCTCTGCAGGCCCTTGCATTACCTGGTCTGATAAGGAACTCACACCATTTCTTTCAATACTTCTTGTAGCACCATTAAGCATTACTAAACCACCATCGTCTTCCAAGGAAGATGGAAAACCCAGCTCTTGATGTAGCTCATGCTCCTCCTCATCCGAGTCAATGTGAAGCATAGCATTAAGTCGTGTGTCAGTAGGGAAGCTACTCCTCAGTTTTGGGGAGGCCCCACGTGGGCGCTCCCCACAGGCAGATGTCCCTGGTCTGGAATGGTTATTGTGTTCTATTGCATCCAGATAGTCATTTAGTGAGTCCTGGCGACCTCTGGTAGGTGATGATCTTGAAAGACCAGAGGTCAGCTCATCCTGGTCGGTTTCCAGAGTCCTACTAGTCCTTAAAGAGTGCCTCAAAGTTGCATCTCCAGAAGATTCCTCAAAGACTGGACCATTGGAACACACTGTGTGAGTATCATGATGACCTGCTGGCATGTCCTCATCATCAGAGGGACTCCCCAAGTCTCCATTTACAGAGTTTGTTCCTAGGAAAGTGCCAACTGTTTCCGGCGAAGCATCTGCAGAGACAAGACTGAATGTGAAACACAATGCAGCAACAGACAGTTCATTCTTTGTCTGCATCTCTGAAATTAGATAAAAATATACATCTTTCAAGATGTTTGCTTATCTTAATCAGAAACCGAGGTAAGAAAATTCAATTAAAGTAACAGAGGCATCTACAGCATTAGAATAGCAATTACAGAATTGTCTCTGTGTAAGTCTACACTGGTCTGTAGGATATAGAAAATTTAAGTAGTTTGAAGTATGGCTTTAAAGAATTCCCATTTCACTTTCAAAAGACATAACTGTAGAGCACTGCCAAGAATTGCGCCAAACTGTCAGTAAAACCAGTCTCATAAACAAGGAACCAATTTTTCCCAGTATTTCTTATATCCAAAAGTAAGATTTATACAAAGCTAGTCATTGACATCAGTTGTCATTACACCCTTGGCAGCATGCACACCAGCATCTGAGATCACATGAGGAATCCCAAATTTTGTAGAGAGACCAAATTTTATACACAGCATTTATTTTGAGTTTGTTTACAGGACTTTCCACAGTAAAGAATGAAAATCTACCTGCATAAAGTCCATGAGATATTAGGTATGCCATGATAATACATATAAAAGGGAAATGAAATTAAACCATCTCATTTTAGAGACAAGATGGTAAAACCCCATATGGAAATTAAACACACATTGAGTTGAACAATCCAGCTGCAATTGTGCTTACAGCTAATTATTACAACTATTATTCTGCTAGTACACTTCAGAACAGGACAAAAGAGAAATACAACAATTGTCTAATGAAAGTATGTGTTCTCATAACCTAACAGATACTCTTTGGCCCAAGCAGGACAGAGTCTGATGAAAGGGAGACAGGACAAAGAGACCTGCATGTACATTAACAGAGGAGCAGAGCACAGGTAGAATCTTACTTGCAATGGCTTATCTCAGGCAAAGGTGAAAGAGTGAAGAGAAACAACGACTTTGATTAACCAAACAATCCCATAAAATGAGAACCATAAGCAGATTCATTTAGAACCAATCTAATAAAATAGAAAACAATATGCTAAGTGTTGGTGTTTTGGAAATACAGTACCATCTCCAAAGAAGTACCTGACGTATCTAAACTTTGAATGCCAACAGAAAAAAAAACCTGTAAGAGGCACTGTATACAATTTAAAAAGTAATTATCTCTGCAACACCAAAAATCCTAGACATAGAAATACACAGAAACTCTCTCCATTCAACTATCTGGAGATCCAGATCATTGACAAAGTCTCACCTTCATGAACAGAAGATGTGATTTCCACTTTGAATTGGAGATATCCACTAACATGATCAGCTGGGAGCCTTCTGCCAAGATTATAGCTGAGAACCTGGTCTCTGCAAAACCAAAAATATTGGGGTTTTAAAATTTTAATTCTTTTTATTTTTCCAGTATTTAGTATCGGACACTTAAGTGTCACCGTGATAGAAGTTGATTTCTATTACAGTCTTAAACATGACCACATATTCTGGTTTGTATGGAAAAGCACAAACACCAACAATGGTGTAAAATACCTTCCATTAACATAAAACAGCCTAACAAACTATTTTTAACAATATCAAATACAGAAGGTGCCCCACCATTTCTCAAACATCCCTAAATATCTTAAGTTCTAAAGAAGTCTACAAAGGATCCCTCTCCCCTAACCTCCTCCCTCCGAAAACCAGAATGTTTTACAGTTAACAAAACCTTTCTGCCCCCTTGTGGTTTTTACTATATACAAAAGTCAAAGATAGTTTCTTCATATTCTAGTTCTCATGAAATAAAGCACTGGTGCATTCTGACAGAGAAGAGCTATTAATGCTTAGATTTAACTTCAAATACATTCTTAAGAGTTACTGAATTCAGTGGGACTCAGACTTAATTAGACACTTGTGCCAGCTTGAAACTTAGGACCAGATCCTAAGTTTCAGAATTCACAGCCTCAGCCCCTCCCAGCAGCGCTGGAAAAGCTGAAGAGAGAAGAGGGAGCTACTGTACACCACCACAGGAAATTGTTGTTAATTATGCATAGAATTTTATATTGGTATAAAGCATACCGCTTTCCTCATTTATCTCTCTCCTTTACTGGGAGCACTCCTACTGCAATATGAGTGACAGACTAAAATAAAAGCAGTTATTACTGAAACAAGCTGCAGCACTTTGCATTAACTTTTAGGAAAAGAAGCTCTGAGTGGACAAGGTAAGGCAAAACAGCCTCCTCTCCCCATGCTGCTCTACAGCCCACAGGACACCAAATTGTAACAGTAGTCAGTCAATAAAATCTGCTTCTTCTAAAAAACTTGCACACAAGCATGTGGTGTTGTGATAATGGCCCTGTTTCTTGACTAGAAAAGCCAGGGGATAGATAAAATTTTTTGTGAGAATATTGGTTTTCATGTAAAAAAAACGTAGATACACATAAACAGAAACATGGGTACATGCATTCAGGACAGGGTTAGAAACACTGACATTTTCCAGTCGGGCAATAAAGCTATTAAAATTTCTACTAAATTTCTTACTATAGATATAGTACAAATTTGCTGGTCTGTGCCAGTAAGCCAGAAAGGCTGCTCTGCGTCAGTATTCTAGATACTGAGTATTCCTGATCAAAATAAGTTAGCATTAAGAATCTATTAATTTACCCAATTGCATGTCTCTCCAACAGTCTCTGAACTGGTATGGTTAACTTCCCAAGAAAGCGCTTGATGATTGGACGACTCTTGGCAAATTTGTCTTTAACCTCAATTTCCAGGACATCTGTTAGAAGTGCAACAAAAGAATATTTCTGGAAGGAAAGAACATATTTGACACCGTATCAATACACCTTTATTCACAAAGTATGCACCTAAGTACTGCTAATGTGCAGCTAACTCTGAAAGTAATGACTGACGACAACAGTTTCCATATTGCAAAACAATGTCAAAACAATTTATTTAGGTGCCATTTTTCATATGTAACTAGCTTTTTACTGTTCTCAACATCCTTTTATTGTCCTTGAGAAGAACTGCCCAGTAAGAAAGCGCACAAGGTAAAAGCACTTACAGGGTCTACACCAGAAAGGAGAAAGCCATGTATCCTACTGCTTTCTTTCATTAGCATAGTAGACAGAAAAAAAGAGAAGGAATCTTTGCTGTACTCTGTCGGGTTAT
Source organism: Pitta sordida (assembly GCA_013390025.1). Classification (NCBI taxonomy): domain Eukaryota; kingdom Metazoa; phylum Chordata; class Aves; order Passeriformes; family Pittidae; genus Pitta; species Pitta sordida. The sequence continues at coordinate 103,459 of WEKX01011675.1, forward strand.
AGAAGAGTAGCCAGGTCAATGCAGGTGCAAGGAAGTGTCTCACTCTAGGCTGTGCTTAGAAGAACTTCCCTTCCAACGTCATGCTTTGCGTTAACTTTTTGTATGCATTGACAGGAAGTCAAAGGGACAATGCATACATACAATATACTCAGGAGCAGTGTAACTAAAGGAGAAGAATTTTCTATGAGGTTTTGCCCCAACATTCACAAATGTCCTCAGCAAGCTCCAACAGAACCTTTTGCTGCACTTGGAGCCTTTAAATAACATGGTGCTAATTTGCAGAAGATTTCTTGATGTCTGGTAATATCATTTATCCACCTTTTCCTACAAGGGGAAACAGTAGCACTGTTACTCTCTTCAGTGGAACACCAATTTTCACGCATTTTATGAATACTTCATCTTTGAAATCTGTACTGCTCTGTCAAGTCTGCCCAAAGACAGCCAAAAGATTCAAAAATAGTGCCAGGCAAATACAGAAGAAGGCATGTTGGCAGACACACAAACACATACACACAGTGTGATGATACATTCCCTTAGATAAATAAGCTTGGGAACTGAGGACTCTTATTTTTTCTCTGGATTTTAAGGTATTTCAAATAAACAAAGTATGGTATAATCTACTCACAACAAATAAGGTCATTTTGTTATACTTTCACTATCTGCCATCTTTAAGACCTCAGAGCAAACCATAAGCAGTGTACAGTGCACAATATACCTCTGGTTAGTTGTCAAAAATGTATTGAACAAGGAAAAAAAGTATGAATGACTCTTCGTTTCAGCTGTAGATATCAAGTAATACTGTATACTACAAAAAAAGCAATTAAACTGTGTCAGGAATACCAGCACTTCCTCATGTTGCCTGTCAGACCTGTCACTCCCAGATTGCTATAGTATTGTAAATTATTTTGCAGAAAGTATTAGATGTAAAGCAGGATCAGTTCTGCACCACTAGGACAACATCTGTAATGGGACCGTAACTGCGGTTGTCAGAGCATTGCCACAGGGAAGATACAGCAGCTAAAGCAAGTTGATATAATGTGTGCACCACCGAGCATTATCACTATTTTAATAAGACTCAAAGCCAAGGAGAACTGGAGGGGAAAAAAAGGGAAAAACTAGGAGCAGATTTTCCTTCTAACTCCTGGATAGATGGATGGACAGACAGAACACTGAAGAATTAATTAGGGATCAGAACTCTGACTTTTTTTAAGATTTTAAGACTTGGGCACATCTACAGTCTGTCCCACAACAAAGAACCCCAGAGCAGAGCCAGTATTGGCCCTGCTTGGCTCTACTTTACTGCTTGTTTGGTTTGATTATGATTTGTGAGAACATTTTCCAAAGCCCACTCAATTTTCATCTTCCTAAGGAACACATTAGCATTCATCACAGTACATGCAGCTGCTCTTTAGAAAACAGGCACAGATCAAGAATGCTGCTTGCCAGGAAGGGTTATGGACTTGTGTCAGTACTTTCACCTTGTCTCCTACATAAATATGTATTTTCAGAAGCCCAGCCTCGCTCTTCTGCACTCAATGAGAGCTGTGGGACTGAGTCCCTTCTTTGAGATCTGCACAGTTCACTCAAAAAACCCCACATTTGGAAAACTAGCTTAGCTTCTGCCAGACTGCCTTTTCCCCCTCCTGTTGCTGATTGGTGCTGTAACACCTTCCTGGGTTTTCCTTCCTACAGCAGCGCATGCAGGGGCCACACCAAAGATCATCCCATCTGCCTGACAAAACTGAAAGCCTGACACCGGCTATGCACAAGTAAAATATCATTTCCTTATAAACAGTTGTTGCAATTACTGAGCATAAATGCTCATATATTGTAGCTTTTCTTAAATATGGAGTCTTCTCATAACATATAATCCATTTTAATTATTTTTGCAATTTCAAGAAATCGACAGGGCAGTGAAGTAGAGAAGAGAATGAAAACCTTTCTAGTAGAGATGGGAATGAAAATCTCACAGCAGTGCAGGTTAAATACACAGATGATAGCTGTTTCCCTCCACCAACAGGGGGTCCTAAAATGACTATTATTTCTGTGTCAGTTTAAATAACTAGCCGAAAATAAGCTCACAGCTTTCAGGGAGTAAGGACTAATGCATGAAGGGGAAATGCAAGCCGGGTACACTGCATCAGCTGGCAGACAGCTCTCCGAAGGGATACATTACCTCTCTGTGCCAAACGGGATTAGTCGTGTTACTGATGATAGTCGACCTCCTTTCCTGGCCATGATGAGCAAATGTAGGAAATGTACTTTTCTTGCCTGGCTGAATGGACATCTTTAGATAAGGATCAGGGTTGAAGAACATGCCTTTTTTAAGTCCAGCTGCTCTAATATCTACAAAGCAAAACAAGAAGGACGGAAAAAGGAACTGAGTAAATTAAAGCCAGTTCACAAAGTAGCGCACTCCTAATACTACCCAGGAAATCATTTCACCATAAATTACTAAATAAAGCAACTTAAAATTGCTCCTACATTAACTACATGCAGTGTACAGCAGGAAATCAAGTGTTTTCCCAAAAGAATATCAAGAAGAAAGGTATCAACACCCTCACTTATATTTTAGCCCACAGTTTTTTGTACAACAAAAAGCATAAACTTGCAGCTCACCTACAAATGCTTTTCTCAGTAAGGAATTCTGTATTTCCACTTGTAGAAAGAAAAGACAGACAGAGATCCCCCAAAATAAATCACACAGTACTTGCTTTGTATCTGGGCAAGGAGAAGATATAAAAACTGTGTGGGAGCTAATGTAGTGAACTCACACTTTCACCGAGTTCAGTCTTTGACATATGTAACTTATCAAGTCTGCTCTGGAATACGACGCACAGTTTCTTCCAGCTCAGAAGAAGATAACCTCTCTCACATAAAAGGAGGCAAAGTTTTCTGAAAAGGTTTTTTTCTTCCAAGGGAAACCTCCGTAATGGAGTCCTTGTAACTTGAAATAATAAATAATAATTTCCTCAGACGCATATTCCCATGACTAAGGACTTCAATGATACTGCAAGCTTCAACAATAAGCAAGAGGGATTTTTACATAATACTTAATTATAAAGTATTTCTTTCCAAGTTTACTGCAGCACAAGACTTTCATGTCTTCCTCCTTTAGGTATAGTACCAATATGCTGCATGCAGTCTTCATTACTCTAACATAATTGGCACATACAATTTATATACGCAGACAAAATTCAAGGCACTGTGGATTCAGTCAAAAAAAGAGATTACTACCCAATATTCAGAACTAAGTCACACAGTAGAAACACAATGAAATAATGTGCAAATGAACAACCAAAAAACGTTAACAGTAAACATGTTACAGACCCATCAGTCAATACACCTTTCAAAATAATTTTACAGGACTCCTCATTACATGTAACAACCATCTAGTAAACAAAACAGGTTTCTCAGAATTCACAAAACAATTATTTGTATTTTACTCCCTGCGAGTCTGTACAACCTATCAGCTCTATCTCAGCTAACTGCTGAAAGTCATTTCAAAAAGCACTAAGTTTTTCTGCTCTACCCCTACAACTTCTAAGTGTTTTCACTGGCAGCAATTCAAAATTCAGAAGAAAATTTCCTGTGTCTTTGCTCAAGTTGAACACACTTTAGTCTCTCACAAGATTTCTCTGGAATAAAGTGCTAATCAAAACAAGTGAAGCTGGTAGACTGCAGCCCTACAGCTATTTCACTTTACTGACAGCTTAGCTCTGTTACAATTAAAGATTTTTTTTTCCTTTCTAAACCACCCTTTGCAGCTATTGCTTCCTTCAAAGTGATGAAACCAGCTTGCATTTTAGGTAGAGGTTATGTTTTCCACTCTTCAATCTGAGAGGAACTGTCCCTTGTTCAAACTGGAAATTTCTCTGAAAGTTTTCATGCTGGGATCTATCAAATCCATTTTTTTAACTCAGAGATTCATGATTCTGGCTGGTTTTCAACAAACAGAAGTTCTAGAGAAACAACATCTTTCAAGCCACTAGAGTGTGCTCCTACAGAAGTTAATGAAGAAAACATCTTTGATGTTACATATTTAGAACAGCAACTTACATTTTTTTAACAGTAATTTGTAAAACACAGAGTAATGTTGTTTCTTACCTGATAGGGTAAAGCTGACTAACTTCTTAGAGTGCTGGGGTCCAGAAGCACCTTCATCTGTGCCTTCTACTCCCATCTGAAGAGCAGAAAAAAAGAGTTTTCATCTGCTTTGTACATGCTTGAGGATGATAAGGCAATTGTAGATGGTATGCCAAGGAAGCTAGACAAACTACTGCCTATTACCCCAGATAGGCTCAGCTACAGAATTTGCTTATAGCAAAATATCTATTATTTATGCCACACAGTGCTAATACACCAGTAGCTCATATCTTCTGAATAGAACATGTACAGGCTAATACACATGCAGATGCTATTACTCAGGAAAAAAGCCCATACTTTTTTACAAGTTTCCCTTTTGTAAAATAAACAGTATGGATTTGCCATACATACCAAAGGACTGAGCTGTCCAGTGGAGCACATGCAACTTTTGTCACTTTCCACAAATAGATATTTTAGTGTGCAACAAAAAAAGCAAAGAGATCAAAGACAGACTAACAAAAGCCTTCAGATCTATGAACAAAAGCTCCTTTTAAACAGAAAAGCGCATCAGATATCTAAATATAAATGTGGTCCAAAAGCTTATGCTTCACAGATTTTTTGGTTTGGCTTCTACTGAAATCCCTCATTAGGTAAAGCACTACTTCAGAAAAAAAGTTTCTCATGTATTAATATCTCTCTCTTTCAACTAGCAGAACAATATTTCTTTCAAGACAGAGGAGATGTGCATCCAGCTGAATAATATAGCATGAAGACATCAATGGAGCTATCTTTAAAGACAAATGGTTCCTCAGGCAGGTACTGCACTCATTCCCCAGCAGAAGAGGTGACACAGGAAAAGTTTCAGCCAAACACATCAATGGGGATTAATATCAGTGATAGAATAAAGAGTCATCTGATATACTGAATGATAAAAAAAATAAGCTGAATAAAAAATTGCACACCTATGTGCATAGATAAAGAATGCAAGGCAACCCTGAGCAGCTGAACAGTGGTTTAAAGTTACCAGATGGATTGATTCTGGAGCTGTGGTAGCCATAGGGAAGCTCTGCATTAAATGAACATGAAATCATTTTTTTAATATTGTTTTAAGCTATTTAATATTACAGTAACCCCCAGGTTATTTGTGGTTCTGCACTTTGTGGATTCAATCCTTCATGGTTCATTTTTCAGCAAAAAGCAGGGTCTGGCCATAAAGCCATGAAGATAGAGAGCTCATGAATATGTAAATAAACCTCACCCATTGCCCCGCCCCTGGGGAGGCATTCTCAGGGTGGCCGCCAAGCAGGAGGGGGGAGTCTGGGCACTGCCCCCAACAGCACAGAGGAGAGCAGGGAGCCTGGGGAGGGGTATCACAGGCATGGAGGAGGAGTGGAGAGCCCGGGTGCGGGCAGTACTGGGCTCCTCGTTCCCCCTCCACACCATCAGGGGCGGTGCTGGGGCCCCATGGCAACCCAAGGCCACATGCCATGTTTATACACAGTTTAGTTGACTTGAAAAACATATACACACAGGAAAGCCCCAGTATGGACATGCAGGAGCCATTCCCTTCAGTCTCCTGAGCCGGCTCAGGGCGGTCCTGGGAAGGCCACACAGCATTCCAGTGCTGGGGGGAAGGAGGGTGGGGTGATGGGTGGGGCTCAATTACATATTCATGAGCTCAATCTCTTCGGGGTTTGCAGGCTTCGCAGAAGGTACCCAGACCCGAAGACCCACAAAACTCGGAGGATCACAAATCAGCTTTCAAATACTTCCCACAATGATCAGGAAGCACATTGGAATTTCATGGGAAGTAGAAAATGTGTGGATTTCTGTTGCCGAAAAACATAAATACTTCACTCATAAAAAGCAGTCAAAGTGATGAAGAAACAGCAATGACATTGATGCCTGACATTCCCACAGTAGTTTTGTGAGAAAACACACCCTGCCAGCAAGTGCTGCCACTCACCAACCGGCCCATTCCCTTTGCTCACTGCTGGCTTCATCATGCACTTCCCATTCTCGGGGCAAGATGTGTCTCGCCAAAGTGCTCAAAACTATCCCTGTCCCACCCAGCATGACATTACTCTGCCAATGATTATATATGGATGCAAAAGAAGTGACAGGTGGCAGTAACATTATGAGGGCATCAAAACCAATGCGTTAATTCCAGCTGGATCAGTGTCCCCTCATGTGCAGGCAGATACCCTGGAAACAGCAAGGGCTGCAACCTACTGCGATAATGATGCTGTCCAGGTAAGGCCAGCGGAATGCCATGCATTCCAGTTTATTCTTTGGGGCATATTTTAGCACACATTGGCTTCTCATTAAAAACATTACTCAAGAACAAAAAACATCTTCCTCATTCTATACCTCTTTTTCTGCTACGTCTTGGACTCCATTTGAATAATATAATTCAGATGGCAAGTCATGACTCCATTTAATAGAAAATAGGATTTGCCCATAATTCAATTATAATAAAATAAATGGTAACAATGAAGAGTTCCCTAGCACTTCCACAGTTTCCCTATATAACCTTTTCCTGTTCCATTATGATCTGAAGAGCAATTTCCATTTTTCTGCGCTAAGTAAAAGATTTCATCCCCGCATACACGCTCAGAATTTTGCATGCAAAGGTTATCTCATTTGGTGTAACACAGTGTTTCTGAATGTTTGATCAGGTCTTCTATCTTTCCTAGTTCAAGTAAACAAAATAGATTGTTAGCTGTTTATCCAAAAATATGACGGACTGGAATGCCCACTGTGATACACCATCAGTATGAGAAAATCCAGAAACACCTCCCACATTTACTGAACCATGTACAGCAATAATACAGAATGATCCAGGTAAGGAGGTAATTTATTGCAGCTTAAAAAATGAGAATGGGGATGCCATGACTCTCTTACCACTTCCAGAAACAGCATTTCTGTAACAACAGACACAACCAGTACAAAGAGACTCCAGTATTCTCACAGTGCTTAAGCTCATCCATCAAAATGGCGTGACATATTCAACATTCAACAATAGGTACACTTACATATAACTAACCCAATATGACACTGTTAAGAAGTATCAACTGAAATGTCATACACCATTCTCATCAGGGAAACTAACAGCTCACTATTACTGGAAGGCTGTATTGTTAACACAAACAAAAACACCTATGTAAAATTACCCCTTCTCGCTGGTGTGTAAATTCGGTACAATACCCAGGGCCCTGCACTACCTTTCAAAGGAAATTTAAACAGCAACAGCTGGTAAAAGCCTTCAAGATTGACCAATGACTCTGAAAGACAGATCTTCATGTACCTACAAGGTAAATGAACGTATATGTAGATGACAGAAGTTCAGATGTCTTTTTTGTCAATGAACCTCAAAACTGCTGGTGGCTAGTATGATAAGATCAAGGAAATACACAAGTTCAAAAGGTTTCTCTATTCATTATAATCTCTCTGCTTCTCAGTAATGATATAGTGAAGCACACAGGCCATTTTAAGGGTTAATTTTGAGATGTATTTTTTCCTTTGTTCAAAATCAGACTCCCTTACTGTGTTTAGTTCATAAACTGATATTAAAGATAGTAGCTGTCAAGCTCATTAACTATAACACATTTCCTTCTGTAAATTACCAAGAGTTCATATGCCTCCTATGAAACTATATCATTCATAGTCAGATCTGAAAAAGATGTGACAATTAAATTATGTCATCATCTATGTTTGTAATTCTAAGAGAAAAACACACATGTTTGGTATATTGAGATATAAAGTATAGTATAGCACATGCGGTATCATATGGCCATAGCATGAACCTGCATATAATAGACAATGGTGAAAAAGAACGAGTTCAGAATAAAAACTACTCAATCTGAGCTCTCTTATATCTTCAACACTGCAGCTGTCAGGACGCCATCCTGACAGATGTGATCATAAATATTTGGCAGCTAATAACAATTAATCAATTGCACTGAGAAAGGATGTCAGCTGAAGACCTAACCTGTTAAATAAATTACTTCCATCAAAAGCACCATCATACAGGTTTGAAAGGCTTTTCTTCCACTATTTATTTAAACAACTAAAAAACTCCTCTAAAATTTTTAGTGTTTCAGAAGAGCAAGTCTCATACAGAAAGCACAGTAAGACAATAATAGTTCTTGATAATCAGAGAACTACTAAACTCCAGTGGTATATGAAGACACAAAAAACTCAGTAATTTTTGCAGAGTTTTGTCCAATTTCATGTATATTAATAACTGCTGCCTCAGCAACAGTGTCATTATTAATATTAAAAAATAAGAAGAAACTGAGACTTTGGAGAAGGACTCAGTTTCAATTATACATACATGTATAATCAGTGTGGAAAATTTCCATTATGGTGTTAAATTACAGCAAATTCTAAGCATAAAATATGAAAGCTATCAAAACCAAATCCTTAGCGTAAAATATTTGTTAAGCTCAGTGATGTTTTACTGTTATTTTATAATGAGCAATACAATACAAAAGCATTTCCCAGGTTTTATAATTTTTGTGAGGCAACACAATTTTTTTGAAAAAAAATTACTCTCAATGGTAAAACTAGGAGACCTATACTGATAGGTTTGACACTGTTAATACAAATACAATGAGCAAACAGGCCAAACTTACCATCACAGCAGGGTTCTTCACAGTGATACATGGAGTAGTAGCTCGGAGGGCTCCACTAACACCATGGTAGTATTTAAAACAGATCTTTATTTCAGCTGAAAATAAAACAAGTCACATTAAACCCTTCATGACTGACCCTAGGCAAAAGAGCAACAATGAAAGGATCTGCCATTCAGGGATCCATCTTCAGAAATACTTCAACAACAAATTAAAAATAGAGCAGCTGATTATCTCCTCTGTGCGCGCGGAGTCTTTCAGTTACTTAACTTAAATTACCTAATTCTGAACTTGTATTTTTGCTACTCTATCATCAGATTTGGAAAAGATGTGCCAAGACATTTGCCACTCGGATGATTTTGCAGGACTTTTGAATAACATGACACGTATCTGAAGCAAGATGGAAGCACTTGATATATTGGAACATAGGAAAGGTAAATGTTGCACAATGATTCTGGTCTCACTGAATGAAGTCATGTTTGCTAAATTGCATTTATGGTACACAAAAGAGTACTATGTTTAACTGAAGCCTGACATCCCCTGTTGTCCCTCTGCATTCTTCCAACCAAGCAGAACAGCTATAATTATGGCTGTCCTTGATCCTGTGGGATTTTCTCTATCTGGAACAGTGTCTGTTTTCTTTCTCCATTGAGACAATTCTCCTCTATGAGGCTGATTAGGGTTTACCTCTGGGTACAGAAATGGCCACAGGCAGACAGCAATGGCCACAGTCAAGCAGGAATTAAAGCAGCCAGGAAGACAGGAAAGGGTGTAATAAAGTCTTGGCAGTTCAGTTCCTCTACTTGGTTTAACAATATGTTAGTAGTCCTGAAGTATAAAATTGTCATATTTTGTATAAGGTTTTGTGACACACATGCATCAATTCCTTGGGGGTTAAGGATAAAATATTGCTTACGCCTACTCAGAAGGATCAGAAATCCATCCCACAAGCCTGCTCAGCCCAAAAGGATTATTCGTTTTTAAATTTGCTGCAGTTATAGAACAACATTTGTTTACCAGCGTCCTCTCAGAACAAAGAGGAGACACCTCAGAACAGCCCTTCAAAGGAGGCTGACAGTGCCTCCAGGGAATCAGGAGGTAGAGGAGCTGCTGATCCCACTTCCTCCTCCTCACAGATGAGTTCACACACACAGAAAAAACATGTTCTATTTGCCACAACCTTTATAGCCAAATTCAAAATGCAGACAGGATTTCTAATCACCTACAAAGGTTTATCAGACCTAAAAGTTACTGGTCAGGATGTATATTTTCTTCCTAAACTGAGCAATTCTGTTGATCTACCAAGAGACACACCAGAATTTCTAGCTCACATAAAATTGGAGTTTCAGCACTTATAAAATCTGACAGGATTTATACCAAGTGCTGGACTCTCCGCACTGTGAAATGGACATATTAAGCAACCAGAACTCAAGTCTGGAGTGTCCCCTATTCACCCTGAGAACATATTAGAACTACATGAGAGCACGGTAAGGCAATGAACCAGTCCACTGAGACTTCCAATTTCCAGCTAGATTGCTTACTTTTATTACAACCTAAGCTTTATTTTTCAGAGAGTTTCTGGACTGGATATTTATTCAATCTCTTGTCACCAACTATCTTCCCTCAATTCCCCACTTCTGAGCAGAACCTAGAAAGGTTATCAGCTGCTGGTTCTATCCACAGACAGTCCATAATGTGAGGGTGGACAGGTACATTTATCTAAAGATTGAAATGCACTGCTACAAGTTTTGCATCCTCATATTTATTTCTATGACTTCTACAAGCATACAGTACTTTTCAGTATGGCTGGTGATAGAAGAAAACAATGTTTTCGTCAAGAAATAGAATTTACGATCGCTTTCAGATATACTAAATTAAAAACATTCAAACAAATTAACAAAACACCCGAAAACAAATAAAAACCCCAAGCCCCAACTTCAGGACTAATTGCTAGAAATAATTAGAAAGAGCTGAGCACTTAAAAACATGACATGGAGACTTCTCCCATTTCCCACTACATGCATGCAGATGTTGTCAAAGTGAACATGGGTTTTTGCAAGACTGGATCTTACACACAGCAACAATACAAATCCTTCAGAGAGTAAGAAATAGCTACGTGATTTTTTTTCCATGGCTATTAATGCTAGAAACTGTAGTTAATGTTGACAGGAGGAGAAATCTTAGAGGAACCCTGTCAGTTCAAAACAGCTGAGGATCTAGCTTTTTGACAGGTCTTGTACTGTTATTAGAAAAAAAAGTTGATAAGGAGAGGTTTTTTCTTGATGATTGATGGATTCCTGAGTTCCAGATATATTAAAAATAGGTATCCATCTATGGACCATACACTCTTGCCTCTTCAATAATAAAGACATCAGCTTACACTAAATAATAGTTTGCTTCTAAAATCACTAATTTTCCAAAGTTCCCCACTGTACCTGCTTTTTTACTGCCTTTAATACTTTATCTTTGCCCATCAAAACAATGCTTTGTGAAACAAAGATACCTAAGAATACATAAGCACAAACATAATCCTAGAAGAATGCATTCTCTCCAGAAGACTGATAATGCAGGAAATGCAAATGTGTGTGTTTGTTCCAGACAGGTCCTAATCAAATGAAATACCTGTATTAGAGAAGGAATTACACTCCATTGTGAAGGGATGGGCAGAGACACCTCCAAAAGACAAAGCCAATCTTATCTGGGTTACAACAGTCTGTGGAGGCCAAGAGTGCTCCCATTTAACTGTCTGGAGCTTGCACAGCTGCCCAGAACCTACGCGGGCTGAATTCATGGCTCCCTGCAGACAGAAACATATGTTCTCCAATATTCAGTGAGGAAAAAGTCAGATTTTTCTATGAACTCATGAGAAAAATATGAGAGTATGTTCTGCAAAAGTTATTTAAGAAAATTTTGTCACTAGAATAAACTCACCTTCAGGCTCGTAAAGCTATAAAGGGAGATGTAATCCAGGGAAAAGGGACTGTGTTAAGTCCTATTTTTCCTCACAAACACCTCATAGACAACTTCAGGAATTTAGAAGTGCTCTGCATGTCCTGTCATTTGAATTTCTTTTTCTCAGTGAGACAGTTCAGCAAACTCTACATGTTTGTTCGGACATTTAGCATTCTCTTCTCTGCCCCATTCTATGTATGTACCTTTTCAATTACGTACTTCCTACTGGACAGTAGCAAACACATCAGCAGAATGCCAGTGCCAAAGCTGGCTGCCATCACTCTCAACAGGTATATGGCAGCATTTATTTTACTGAAGGAAGGAAAAGAAAATCACCTAGAAAGTGACTTGAACAGACATACAGAAAGCTTTTTAGATAAACTAGGATCAACAACAGAAATGCTGATGTCCCGGTAGTCTCTCCATCTAAACTGCTTCAAAGGAAACTACTCCGACAAATGGCTGTTTGGGGAACAGAGCCTACCTATCCCTGCCAGTCCTACTCACTTTACCATCACTCTGAGACATTTTTATTTACAGTCATGAGCCTTGACTACGTATTGCGCTTTAGTTTGGCAACATAATTAATTAGAATCTAACCTTTAAAAATAACACTGGGGATATTATGTGCTTAAGGAAGTCAACAAGGCTTTATACAAATGTAAAAAATACAACACTTGATCCTGTTTCAGTTATTTTGATACTCAAAAATAGCTGTTAAGAGACAACAGATAAAACCAGCGGAAAAATAATAGAAGTATTTCTAACTCATTGAATATGTTTATAAATAGAGTAGAAACAATAACCGTGAGTCCCCAGACAGACTACTGAAAGGGCACTGGTTGCAAGGCACTAAACAGATGAATGTTCCAGGCTCAGAACAATCCCATGTAAGAAACCCATGACCTTTACAGAATTTTAAACGGTAAAAATATAAAGATTGGATACAATTAATGAATTTGGTGAAAAACCATTAAAAAAAACTAAACTCTGTTCATATGTCTAGTAGCAACTCTTTGCTACAACACTCTTTAAAAGCACATAAAATTAAATAATTGAACTGACATTTGCTTCCCTCCAGTATCTATCACCTTTTAACGAAAAAGCTGCGAGTCTGCTCTGCAATTTCATGGAAATAGGGATTGAATACTCCACACAAAACCACATTCGTAGCATTCCAGGGCAACGTAAATCACGTATTACCACATTTTCTGAATATATAAAAATCCACTTTAGCATAGTGGTGAGTGTCCCCATCTCTCAAGTGGGAGACCGGGGGTTCGATTCCCACCAGGGAGGCAGTGGTGCCATTTAAGAGTTGGACTCTATGACCCTTGTAGGTCCCTTTCAACTCAGAATATTCTGTCATCTCAGAGTCTACTCACGCTCTTACTCATGGGGGATGAACAGATCAAGAGCAACCCTGCTGTTCTCGGGACCAGGGGATGGCTGGTGGATGAGAGACTGGACATGAGCTGGCCATGTGCACTCACAGCCCTGAAAGCCAAACATGCCCTGGGCTGCATCCAAAGCACCGTGGGCAGCAGGGTCAGGGAGGGGATTGTCCCATCTACTGTGCTCTGGTGAGACCCCACCCAGAGCACCACATGCAGCTCTGAGGTCCCCAGCATAGGAAGGATGTGGACTGACGGAGCAGGTCCAGAGGAGTGCCACCAAGATGTTTAGAGGCCTGAAGCACCTCTCCTAGGAACACAAGCTGAGAGAGTCGGGTTTGTTCAGCCTGAAGAAGAGAAGGCTCCAAGACGAATTCATTGCAGCCCTTCAGTACATGAAGGGAGTTTATTAAAAGGATGGGGACAAACGTTTTAGCAGTGCCTGTTGAGAGAGGACAAACCGTAACAGCTTCAAACAAAAAAGAGGGTAGATTTAGACTAGACATAAGGAAGCAACTTTATACAGTAAGGGTGACAAAATAATGGCACAGGTTGCCCAGAGAGGTGATAGATGCTCCATCCTGGAAACATTCAAGGTCAGGTTGGAATGGGCTCTGAGCAACTTCATGTAGCTGAAGATGTTCCCGCTTATTGCAGCGGAGTTGGACTAGAGACCGTTAAGGGACCCTTCCAAGCCAAACTATTCCCAGGTTCACAGGTTATTCTGAGTTGGAAGGAACTCACTGGATCATCTAGTCCAGCTCCCAAGAGAACACCCACCCAGGGATCAGGCCCGCAAGCGTGGAACCATGGGCACCATGCACCATCCATCCAAGCCACCCACCAACGAGGCCATGTCACTGAACTCCTCATCAAGTCTCCTCTTAAACACCTCCAGGGATGGCGACTCCACCACCTCCCTGGTATTCTGTGATTCTGTGCCACAAACATGAGATTTTAAGCACAAAACACACAGCATCTGTGCAGTCACTGCATCCAAGTATTGCAGTGTGGCACCAGAAGTAATTTAATCACAAACATCCCAAGGGTGATTTGGAAATGATTGATGTGACAAGACTGGCAGTCTTTGGATGAATCCCAACAGCTGCCACTATGGATTACTGCTCAAGACATAAAGCCACAATATTGGTAAAGAAAATATATGCAAATCAATATATTTCTATTCATTCACAGTAATGAATATGACATCAAATGTTATAAATTACAACAAAGACAGGTAAAGTAAGTGAAGAGTGTTTCTTGTGGATACTGTAATTAACACTCATGGGACCAAGACTGTATCTTATAAATACAAGGCCAGCACAGTCTCAAAGCAGACTCTTGGCCTAAGTTCGTATTAATAAACCAGACAGCATTGTGATGTACTGAAGGACCTGAACAGCCCAATGCCCTGCTAAATATCAGATGACCATACCAATGCCAGAGCATGAAACTATGTTGCACTTTCACACTATTGCCACCTATTCAGAAAAGTACTCCTTGAACCTGTTTTCCTTTACAGAAGGATTCAAAACTGTAGAGTTGTGTTTAGCAATCCTTCTAGAGTTTACACAGCAAAAAACTTGAGGAAGACATCTAGTGAGTCATTGTTTCCCTTTCCCCACATTTTAGCAAGCATCAGAGCAGGATGTTCGAAAGTCACCTCTTCTACGTAAAGAAACAACATATCAGGCATTTCAATTCTCAAATCCACCTTCTTGAATCTCTAAAATTCCTGAGTTCCCTTTCATGCCTACATAGCACTTCAGCTCCTTCCCCAAGAAAAAGAGAAAGGAACACTGGCAGTTCAGAGCCTGTCTTGGGGTGACAGCTTAAGGACACCAGCTGTTTGTGATGGTGAACTGGATTTCGTATTTTTGCAAGCATTTTCCTTCTCCTCTGCATAATCTTTCCTCCCTCCCGTTCCCCAGCCACTCCCCTCAGAGGCTACTTTTTTTTCTGGAATACATTAAATTGATTTCTTGTTACTTCACTGTTGATTTCTTTGATTCTCCCTTCTCAGGGAGAAAAATTCTCACAGAATTTTTGTGTTGGTTTTTGTCTAAAGCAAGCAGAATTTCCTTTGATTACCCTGGTTTTGCTAATTTTGGATGCTTTGAGGGGAATTAATGTCTCGGTTTAATATGAAGATGAGACTCTTCCCCCCCACCTTTCCTTTCTGCAAGTTGTTTAATGTGGACAAAGCAGATGGCAAAACATGCCTTTAGACATTACTTTCTTAGAAAAATAGGAAATGCTGAATCCATAGGGAGCGTTTTTAGGAGGAATAAATTAAATGACCTTAACGCTGAGTTACAATACTATGGACACACAGTAATACAAAATTCAGAAAAATGCTTATCCCAAGCCTACCTTTAAACATAAGCATAAATTTGACAAGCCTTCCTGAAACTATAAATACATTTCCAATTATGTTCATGGCAAACAGCTTCCCAAACTAAGGTATAAGAAGTTTTTCTTAAAAGATACAAATCTTTTTGCAGAAGGAATCTGAGGCTTAGCCCAGCTGACACCCAATGATTAACATTAATGTAATTAAAATGGCAACACTCTTTCTGCATGAGATTTGTTTGCATATGGCTTGTTAGCAATGCCATAATTCTCTATACTTCACCCTCCAGAGATGCCACTGGTGTGAAGATAAGTAATGTCCCTAAGCTCTAACACTGCTGAGGAAAAACCACATCCAAAGTCTTTAGGCTAAGTGCACACTGTACCCACTGACTGATCACAACTCATCATTCAACAATAATAACTTACATTCCTTCTCTTGCCAAAAAGATGTAACAACTTTAGGCCAGTTTTGACTGTAAATCCTAAAGGATTATTCTAGTTACTTAGCATAATTCTGTTAAGAAGCATCATCAGTCCTCATTGCCAGAACTGGTTCATTGCTTCTCAGGCTTGCAGCAAACATTCTTCCCGCCTCCTTGTGTACAGGCAGAGAAAGGAATCTGTAATCAGGTCTAACAGTGGTAGCAATTAAGTACTGTTTGTGCTCCAAACACAAAACAGCTCCAGGCCAGAAAACCCTACAGTGACATGAGTTCAGCTCTTAACTCAGTTCCATACTCAGCTTTCCACCAACTTCCTGCAGCTTTCCTATACCTCAGAGCATGAGCAATAGGTAGAGGATGGGTCAACAGCAACGTCAAGTACAAGAAAGAGACAAGTGTCTGCACCAGAGGTGGAACAACCCCACGCACCACCATGGCTTCTGAACAGCCCAGCAAAGCTGCAGCCCTGCTGACAAAGAACGGGGCTCAGGATGGACACCCAGTTGAATGCGAAGGAGCACATGCTCTCATGGCAAATAAAACAAATCACCTCACAGGATACATTAAAAGGTATGTGACCAATGAGAAATGGAAGTTACTGTCCCCCTCTACTTGGTACTGCTGAGGAATACTGCATCTAATTTTGGGTCTCTAGGTTCAAGAGTATGAAGAAAAAGGACAGTGGAGAGGAGAGGGCTACAAAGATAGTTGGGACGGAAAAAATGTGATCTGTGAGAAGAGGCTAAAGGAGCTGGCCTTATATAGTCTCGTGAAGAGGAGGTTAAGGCAAGACAAATGTTACTATCTCAACTCTTTCCAGTTCTATGAGAGGTTTTAAAAGAGGCAATGGCCATTCCTACTGGATGCCTGAGAAATCTTTTTAGCTGGGACAATACTGCAGCACTGGAAAAGGTTATACAGTGTATCTGCAAAATCTCTGTCCTTGAGGGTTTTCAATAGTGTGCTTTACAAACCTCACTTGACCAGGTCGAGTGTTAATCCCAGCTGAGAGCAGGAGGTTGGATGCAACCAGTATTCCTCTGCTGTGATTAGTCTCCAGATGAGTTCAGACTGACGCATTTACGTATTTTGTCCATGCTGGTCCCCCAGATACTGTCAGCTCTTACTGGAGCTGCTGCTTCAAAAATTCAGGGATGTTGCTAATGGTCTACTGCATGTCACTACTGTGAGAAGTAAATATGACAAACCCCATCTACTATTACCTGTATTTGATATATTCTGCCTGTCAGCAAAAATATTTCTAAATGTAAGAAATCTACAGTTCTAGAGTTCTTTCTCCAAATTGGAAAATGATGGTGGATTGAAGCAGTAGAAATACCTTAAATTGAATAGTCTAGCACACATTAATGGGAATGTTGGCCTTTCATTTGTTTCTCCCTCTTCCATCACATGCACTGCTACACTGAGAGACAAATTATATCTGCACCACAGCAGAAGAAAGAGGCAAACAGGACGGCTGTCTCTGTGGCTGGCACAGGCTGGGCAGGTGACAGTGTCTGCAGAGCGTGGTGAGAACCCTGACAGCACAGCTCTTCCCACACCCGGCCTCGTGCTGCACCCCAGTAACACTGTGGCTGTACCTGAACCACGCAGCCACCTGCTGCGTTTGACTGAGCTGTGATCTACTGATCTCAGGAATAAAAAGGAAAAGGAAAAAAAAGACCAGCTGCACAGAGTTGCATCAGAGTTGCTCCTCCGCCTATGAGCTTCAAAGAAAAAGCCTTTGCAAAGCCTTTGCAATGGGCACATATCTGTGGAGTCCTCCAGTTTAAAAAGTGGAATCAGAAATCCAATTAAGTGTTTCAGTGCAGTTTTTGGCCTCTCACTAGAAACACAAGTGTCACTGGTGACATATTTATCTGCCCTACTGTGTGCTATAGCAACATATGCTCATAAACATTCCTTTTTACAGTACTCAACTGCTGCAAAAGCGTTTGTCTCTTGTTCAGTGTATGGCAGCAGAAGTGCTCCTTAGTGAAGATAACCATGACCAAGGAACATATATCTTGCACTCTCTCAAGCAGCTGATTGTGATGTGCAGTTAGTTCAAAGTGCAAAGTCAGTTGCAGTCGATTTTGAAGTCCAAAGCTGACTTTATTCCTTGAAGCATACTAACACGAACTGAAAATGTTGTTCAAGAGCCCCATCTCAATATATTATGGAGTAACACATAATCAGCTACAAGATAAAAACATCCTTCAAGTCAAACTGCTCCTATTGGCAAGAATACTGAAGGAGTGTATGTACAAGAAAGATGAGGCAATGAATTTTACTAATAGAAATTTTAATCTGCTTTAATAGACCACTGTATTGGCACCAGAAAAGTTAATTATCTTTATTACTTTCTTGATCATTATCTTCAGTTCAATCATTTTTCCCTGTAATGAATTCCTGAAATGGAATTTAATTTTATCCTATTAATCTTTTTATCTTTTTTTTTAAAGTGTGTTGTGTAACACAGGGTAACTTGGCAAGATTCAACAATGCATTCTAGAAATAGGAAGCTTTAATAATTATTTTTAGTACAGAGTATACAACATCTCTTCAAATACATGTATTGCTGTTATATCAGTTAACTAGAATAAAAATTTCTGCCAAGACTTACAGTTAGCAGCACTGCAGTGTACAGTGAAGTAAAGAGTGGGAGTATTTTTATACTTTTTTTAGCTTATGAGGGAAGATTCATTACTGTGAGGCTAAACAGGTGGTAGAGCAACTCACAGCTCTTTTGGGACTGATTGCTACTTTGATGCTTGGCACATCAGAGCTTCCAGCAAGCTCTGATACAACATCCTAGGATTAGACCTCATTTTCTTTAGGGAATTATATACTTCAGATGGTAAGATAGCTCTGTTTCATCAGAAAGAAAAAAAAAAAACAAACAAAGAAAAAAATACCACAGAACAGAGTAGCTTAGCTTCCTATAAATCCTGGTTGCCATGGCATAGCTCTCCAGTTTGAAGCTTGGCTACCAATAGTCCTTACTGACTCCAGCTGAAGACTTTTCATTTCAGCCACATAGAGACTCAGTATTTCCAAACTGCCCAGTGGATTTCCCAGCACAACAAACCTTCACCTGAGAAATTCTGATGCAACTGAATAGGAGGCTGACACTTCCTAGAGACAAATTTAGCCCTCATACTAACAAACATTAGCAAGCACTACTAGATTATTATCTTTTCCTTCACATGCATTAATATTTGGCTGAAATTTGAAGCTACCGAGGGGGGCAGGAGGGCAGAGGGGGCTGAGGGACTTTAACTTTCACTGTGTACACACCACATGACACTACACAAGGCAGTTTCTTCTTCCTTGAAACAGAAACATGGTAGGAACATCCCAAGAATACAAATGCACATCTAAGATAACCCTATTTTTATAATGTCCAGCAAAAACACTGGAAAATGCTGCCCCCTCAGAGCAACACAATCAATTCCCTTGGTTTATCAGATATCAAATGCCATCCTGTTGACTTGCCTTGACACAAAGGGACTCTTGCCTTGGAATATACACTGCATAAATAGGTACTCACATTCCATAAAATAGGGGCCAGGTTCAATTCGCCAGACAATTTGTCCTTTTTGCGTGCCAGTCACTCCCCGATTCTTGGAATCCCAGAAATTGGCTGGAGAGTTCTCATCTGAAAGCAGGAAGAAAAAAATAATTTCAGTAAGTAGTATTTATAATAGTTTTCTTGGTTCTCTGTTTCAAGAGGCTCTGACAGAAAAATAATACGTGTATTAAGTAAGAAATAAGTCAAACTAACAGGCAAAAGATAAATGACTTCTCTTTTACAGTTGATAGATCAACTTACGCAGAGTGAGCAGATATACACCCAGCCAAAGTAAATATATGGTTTCCTGTAAGAGGTGACCTGCCAAGGTAGAGTATTAAATTCACAAACTACCCTAACTCAACAGAGAAGCTATTGGAAGTGTATAGCTGATAGAAACTTCATCACAGAGTCACCACACCATTTTATACACCAGTCCTGCTCTGTGATTTGAAAATCTAACATTCATTTCCTAGTTAGGAAGCATGGAATTGTAACTACAAATATCAGATTAGAGGCTCAAAGCACAGAACTGTCACTTATTAAGCCAGAGCTAGAAATGAGAGATTCAGCAAAATACATTCACAAGAGACGAGAGAAGCAAAGAGTGTCTACAGAGCAAGCAGCTTAGCAACATCAGTATTTTCCCCTTTCCAATTAAGATTTTTGTCCTAACATTAACAAACACAGGCCTTAGGACCCTTTTTATTTACCAGCCTGTATTCAGACACACAGAAGGCTGTATGAATGAAAGACAATCACAGTGAGAAGCCCTTTGAAAGGGCACAAAGGTTAGTTCCGATGACACAGACAGAGTTGACATAAATCCAACTTAGCTCGTCTGTACAGGAAGTTCTTTGGAAGTATGCATTGTGACGCTATACCAATGAATTTTGGTGCCTGTTTCTTAACTGGACAATTTTACCTGTGACCTCAAATAGAGCATCCTAATTCTTTCCAGTGGTACTAGATATTCTTTAGACATGCAATGCATTCTGCAATTTTAAAGTTCTTCACTGAGAACCTAGTCTACTGTGGCTTTGTGCAGGAAGCTCCTATCCACTCAAGCACATTTCTTTGAACTTCCAAGTAAGATTACAGAACTGTCACCTACATTTTAGAAATCCATATGTTATTTATGAAGAAATAATACACAATGCACGTTTCTTACTTTCATCTTAAAAATGTAAACTTATACTAAAACTTCTCCTTCTTCTCAGTGTACACAGAGTAACTCCACTCATGATTAGTGCAATCTGTACATCACATCCCACCAAACTGACATTACCAGACACAGGCTGAACTTCTGTGGTTGCTCAATAGTAACTTACACCCTGCCTAAAACCTCAAAGAGCTCTAGAAAGTCAAGAAGTGTCCATGGCAAGCTACTGACATTTTTACACCTCCAGGCACGGGTGACTTCAAGAACTTGTAGAAAACTGCGGTCTGAACATCTCAATATCATGACAAGTCCAGAATAGTTTCAAAATTACCTCAATAACAACGAGAAGGGACAGGAGGATTGTCCTAACACCTGTGATCCTCAAGCTTGTAATATTCCCAGGCTTAACTTTTCATGCAGGATCAACATAAACTGCATACACCATAGAGTCAGGCACATAGACAGTAAAACCTTAACTCATGCATATTTATTCTTCATTACAGCAAGAAACTTTTTGAGTAAACAAAGATGTATCTCACCCATGTTTCTGAGTTTTTTTCAAAGCCATATAAAGAGGAATGTTGAATGTACCGTCTGTAAATCATCCCACAGGCCTTAAAAAAAACCAACTCTCTATGTGGTTTGCAATGACACTCTAACCAAAGCAATACACTGTTGATGAACTTACTTTTCTCATTTTTTCATGTGCCTTCCTAATGCAAGGCTCTGCTGTTATCTTCCAGACAGAACTCTAGGGAACCCATGAGACACAGCTAAACTTCCTGCAACACTACACTAGTGACTGGTTTGATCCACCATACAAACTTAGTTATTCAAACCATGACTACCAAAAGCAAGCAGACTCTTTGAAAATTCCAGAAACACAGTTTTAAATTATTCAGCATTTTCATTTCATCTAGGTAAACAAAGATGTATTGATGACAATAAACACTTCCTCTAACATGCTGTAGTTCTGAATTTCCCTATTTAATTAGTTGGAGTCTGATCGTAATTCTAAGCAGAAGGACAGATGCCTGATATATTATAAGCATAAAAATGAAAAATTTAGCAATTAAATATGCCTTTAATGGTGAGATTTTCAATATAAGGCACAAGCAAAGGTTTTCTGGTTTTTTAAGTCAGTCACTAAGAAAAATCAATGGTTATTTTTACAGGGACATCAGTGACTTTCAGGAAAAGTCTTCCAAGAACTGAGTCTCGAAGTCCAAGCTGGTAGTTACAAAATGCAGAAGACTTTCTTTTGCTTTATTAAGTAAAATCCAACATTTATGGAAGTGCCTGGATTTTCAGCCCTTTCATGAAGGAACAGTCTCCCTTGCAGCTATGAAGACTCAATCATTGATACTCTGCCCACAGGCACACTGTCACTGCCACAGAAGGTGGCGGAGACAGAGAGGTGGAAAATGCTGACAGACCACT
Source organism: Pitta sordida (assembly GCA_013390025.1). NCBI lineage: Eukaryota > Metazoa > Chordata > Aves > Passeriformes > Pittidae > Pitta > Pitta sordida. The sequence continues at coordinate 125,499 of WEKX01011675.1, forward strand.
GCCTGTCAGCAATAGACTCAAATTACAGAATTTATTTTGGTCAGCTTTGATTTTCTTCTAAAACAGATGGGTTTTCCCTACTTCTATGATGTTACTCACATATGGAAAAAATAATATTACTAATGCATATGGAAAAATAACTGCAAACCTCAGTTCACAGATTTTAAACAAAAAGAAACCAAACAGCAAAAAATGTATAGCATGGAAATGTTAAAGTATATGGTACTGACAAAAATACTGAGGAAAAAAAAAAAGAACTGTTTGAGAGTACAAAAAGCAGAATTATCACTCCCTCGTTTCTCCTCTTCCCCAAAATATACATATGTATGTATACACACACACACTATATATATACATACACACAGGGAATTTCAATTCTACACAGTTCTATTCTCCTTGTGGCACATAATCATTGCTGTTTGAGAAACTGCCAGTTGTTCCATAATCTGGGCCAAAGAGTAGATATAAATATCCCTTCCCAGAACATAAAATATGCAACAGAATACTATCTTACTGCGTCAGCATCTTGTCCAGAGTGTTTAGAGTCCTGAAAGAAAGAAAACAATGCAAGATGCACAGTATCTTTCTAATTCTAAGACATAAACTATTACAGAAAAGAACTTCTCAGAGCTGCAACTCCTGTACAAATCAGTGCACGTGAGACAACATTCTACAAGGAAAAGTGAGTAGTAATAAATGTACCACTGTATGGAACTTCATACTGGGTAGTGCTCCTCAAAATCACTGTAAAGCAAACACAATTCTGAGTAATAGCGTTTCCCTGATTTAACTGTTAAGCAATCAGCCAAAAGCTGGCATTAAGAACTGAACTCATTTTTATCCCCCACTTTCAGGCTTCACCATCATTACAACACACTTGAAGGCAATTTAGACACCAACGGCATCTGTGATATCCACACCTTAAGCCCTCCATGTCAACACTGTAGTTCTCCACCTGTGTCCACATCTCTGCCCTGATGTGACAGGGAATACAGCTACAGGATGCAGCTCCCTCTGGCATGGGTCAATTCCCATTATGTGAAAAGCAATAAAAGATGTGAACACATAAATGGATAAACGAATGGACAATGCAGTGGAAGAAGGCATTTTTGTTTTTATAGAATTATTTTTTTATAGAATTAGGTATTGTTTCTACAGAATTAATTTTTAACAGTAAAATTATGTCCATAAAAGCAATAAGAGCCATAAAAAGCTCTAGTATACCCATGCTTTCCCTGTACTGGTAGCCTAGAACTGGGCACAACACAGAGATGTGTCCCACCAGTACTGAGCAGAGGGGAAGGACCACCCCCCTCACCTGCTGTTGCTAAGGCTCTTTCTAATGCAGCCCTGGATGCCAGTGGGTGACTAGGGTACACTGCTGGCTCTTGCTCAACTGCTTGTCCTCCAGAATCTCCTGGTCTCTTTCTGCAAAGATGATTTCCAGATGACCAGCCCTCAGTCCATCCCGATGTCAGGGGCTATCCCTGTTTGCTTGTTTCTCCAGCCTTGTACTGAATGACAGCACAACCACCTGTTTTATCAACTGCTACTCCCAGTTTTGCACGAGGATGTTATGGGAGTATTGAACACCATGCCAAGTCACCATCTGACATCAGGGGTCAGGAGGCTTCTGAGGAGTTCACATTTTGTTCACTGTGTCATATACCTTTCACTATTTTTGTCTAAGGAAAAAGGATCAACTACCTGAAATCAACCCCCTCACAAAGTCATTTTGCATAGTTTAAATCAACAAATCAAGAAATAAGATACAGTCTTTTATAAGACAGATAAAGAGCAATTGCTACAGATTAATGATCTTAAACAAGTCTTACAGTCTCAGTGCACAGAATAGACATATGCAAACCAACACTCATCTTCTCTCAGTTTCATCATCACTCCCAGTTTCTGCGCTCAGCAGTGTTAGGTTATGTGATAAAAGGTTTGTTTCCATAAATACAGATGATTTTTATTCTTCAAAATACCAAAGCATTATAGAAGTCACAAATTCCTGGTGTGGAAACATAACTGATTGCTTACTGCATAGGATAAAATTTTCAAGTTCCCTATAGCAATCTAAGAGGTGCAAACTTTTGCATACTGATCTCTTTTTGTAACACATTTATAAAGATGCTCATATGCAGAGCTCAGAGAGAAGGTGATGTTAACAGACACTGATTGTCAGTGAATGGCTTTAATTATGCACAACTTTACAATTTTCACCTTTTATTATCATATATGGGTATTCTAACTCACAGCTCTTGAAAAATCCATGCAGCTTAGCTCAGAAAAGATCAGTCACATTGGTAGCATTATTGTATCCCTACATAATTCTGCTATCTTTATTTGGGATTTACATCCCAATCTCCATTTTTTTGTCCCTTTCAGGAAAACACTTTACACATAATCTTTTGAAGTGTTTGTACCGCTTTTAGTCTAAATCAAAACTTTTAAATTAAGTTCAGATTGTCAAAATGCAGACTTCTTTGGCACTGAAAATGAATTTCAATAAACTCCTAAGCACTGAAGAGGATGCATGCAATGGTCCAGTTCCTAAGAAGGGTGTTTGTACTCAGCCGGGGGAACCTTTTAAAGCATCAGTTTAATGTCATTTCTCTTGTCAGGTGTTTTCTTCCAGTGTGTATCAGCAGAGCTGGAAGGCTGGCTGATAGCAAGGCTACATCTGCTTTTGTCCCAAGCTGAGGTTCATGGACTTGCCACCCGTTTCTCTCATAAACACGTTATCAAGGATTCGCATCCTCCACAGATTTTACTCTGTCATTTCACTTAGTCTCTAAGTCACAGGTTTTTGGTTCACCGGCATCGGAGAACATTTCTGAACTTAATTTTGAGCCAACCATCAGGAGATCTCTAGGATGGCAATTCAAATGTAAAACAAAAAACTACTTTACACACATTTTACTGCATTACGTACTTCCAAAACCTCAGTCCCAATGACAGTAACTGCATTCTACATTTTGATGTGAGCACAGATTTCCAATTAGCAAAACAGACTGTCACCAAAATATACGACCATGAAGAACATTCCAAAGATTAATTACTGTGGATTTTGAGCAACCAACTGGAAAACTGTAACACTAACTTTTGTGCTACATTTTTATTTTGGTAACCTCCAATAATTTTAATTCTAGAAATGCTAAAAAATAAAAATGCATGGGTAATCATTAAGGAACTAGCACAGGGTTCACTGAAATAATTAACTAAATAAATTTCTTTCTTCTACCCAAAATATGCTTAAAAGCAATTGAAAACTGAATCAGGGCACATTTTAAGGACAAGATAACTTTTATCACCTAAGGCCCTATTCCTTTTCTAGAAAGTTAACAATTTCAAGGCAAAGTTTCCACTGCAAGCAATTACTGTAATAAGTCACATTATGTCAACCCATTTAAAATGCTCTAAATATCAGTTAGTACCGTACAAACAAATATTAACCCACTAAACCAGAGCTTATGTTCTGTGATTATCAGAGTTCCCCATCTCAGTCTGTGAACAGTTCAAAGATCATCTGGAGGAGCCAAAATATATCCTGTGAAAGATAGCACCAGTGTTGTTAGATAGTTTCAGTGTTTGCTGAAATCAAAGATCAACACCCACTCGTACCTTCTAACCTTACCTGGCCATTCCAAAGGATGCCCGTGGATCCTAAACTGCATTCCTCCATCAGACCCCAATTAACAAACTGAAGAATAAAAAACAGTAACGTTTTACAGAATGGATACTGAAAATAGCATCCTTGCTCCCAATCACAAATGGTATCTTCTACAGAAGTTGTCTTTTGCACCCAGCCTGTGCAGCTCAAGCTTGGAGGCTTTAGCTCTGTATTAGCACTGTTGCATGACCTCGGCTCCACGAGACACGTCTGTCCTCTCCCTTCCTCTTGTCATTTGAAGGAAAGGGTTTCAGAAGGATGTTCTCAAACCCTGCAGTAGTTTCTAGCTGTTACACACAATCATCTGCCTCTTCTCCTTTAATCGAGTGTTTATCTAGGTTCAAACAGTCTATGTTAAAACATAGGAGGTATTACGTCCTTCAAGCTCAGCTATTTGCAGCCACTCCCCTCCAAAGGGTACAGGATGCCGAATCCCCATCCTCCCTTCACTTCCTTCCTTGCCTTGCCACGGCCCCGCAGCATGGGGCGGGCTGATGTAAACAGGAGGATAGTTAAATTCTAGAAATGACGGCAAGGCAGCCACAGCAACGAGCACAGCAGGAGCTCACTGGAAGTGCTGGCTTTTGTTTACACAGTATTTCGCTCTCCCGCATGACTTCCCCACAAACCCAGCTATTTCAGAGAAGGCGAAACTGCTCCATGACATTTGGCTGGGATGGAACTTCCTTTAACCCAGGATAGCTCTGCACAGGGAACTTCTGAAGAGGTGGATAAGCAGGTGGCAGAGAACTATTTATTACTACCTCTCCTCTTTCATGTTGGAAAATGCCACCTCAGCACAAGTGCTTGGGCAAGGCTCCATTCTGCTAGATGCTTATGGGCATCCTGGGGGACGCTGGCAGCTGACCTACAACTCCTCCAACTCTCATCAAGAACTCAAACCGTGCCAAACCAGTCCCAGAACTGCAACAGCAAAAAGGGTACTCAAAGGTATCATGAAATTCCACGTTTATGGAGCACTATGTCCAAGCTCTCAAGGCAAATCTTGGTTTTCCCAGTAACACTCAGATTAAAGCAAAAAACCCCGAAACAAACAAACAAAGAAACAATAAAAAGTGGGATGGGAAATCTCCATCTGTTACAGGTGTATCTGCTCTCACTTGGCTTGAGATTTTGCAAAAATTGGTTTCAATCAAAGAAATCAAGATGAACTCTGCTAATGAAGAACTGAAAGCTACTATATTGCTTTATGTATGCATGAGCACCTCCAGGAATTGTATCTTCAAAAGGTGAAATAACACCAGAACTGGACTACTTTAAGAGACATTTGTAACACACTGCTGTGTATTAAATGGCTGGAAGCTGTTCTCCCTTGAATGTCAAAAGAGCAACTCAAAAAAAAGTTGAAAACAAAATTCCTGGGACAGTCTTAGAAGTTGCCTAAGCAGCTCCTAGGTCCTACTACATGCTAACATCACAGCTCTCTTTACCCTGCACAGCACTTTGGGAAACTTGGAACGTAATGAAAATATAGGACACAAAGGTTCAACTGAGAAAAGCAAGAGCGGAAAAGCAGAGAAAGGTACACCAGATGGTCTTACAGCCTCACATAGGTGAAAAGCAGCTGTTGTGGCTCTTCCTGAAGGTGATCATGCAGTGCCAGAGAATGCAAGGCAACACTGTGAACTCCAACTTGAACTCAACTATGGGCTTGCTGTATTAGCAGTGAAGGACCATCATCATCTATAATCAAATAATTAATATCATGACCCATGGTCAAAAAAGCAAAGAGGAACTCCTCACTGCATAACAGCAATTTTTTTCTGTCGCACAATCAAATTTAAGGTTCTCATATCTCCACTTACTGCCCCTAAGCTGTGGGCAAGAAGCAGAAAGGCTCTTCTCGCATTCCCTCATGTGTCCCCCCCAACTCACTACATAACACAAGTAAGTTGCTGACTTTCATTGCACTTTGTTACTTTACACAAGAACAATTATTAATTTTTCTACCTGTGACTGACAGGGTGGTCAAGAACAACACTAACTTCTCTAACGCTTCTCTCCTGCTCCAGCTGCAGAAGCAGACCATAGAAGGCACACCCATACACTCCACCCAAACACAAAACCATGAAAATTTTGCTACTGAATCTTAAATTAACAGAGTGGGAAAACAAATCCTTGCTCTTATTTTCATACATGGTCTATTCTTACACTGGCAATAGGATAGACTTTCTTTCTTTTTCAGAATTATACTGCTACATTTTGTTTCCTTTTCCATGTACACTAACACTTCAGTGTGGGTATCAGATCATCTCCATATGCCCTCACATAATGTGATATTTCAGCACAGCATCTCAAAGGATTAGTTAACGGTAATACAAGTCACAGAGATACTGAAAAAAATTACAAGTAATTTTTTCAGACATATGACAGTACAATGGTAGGAATAAAGTGGAATTCCACTTCTCTGTATTCAAAAAAAAGGCATCATTGAAATTCAAAGACAAAAATAAACCCTTTCACTCGTCTCACTGGCAGAAATTCAAAAGCATAAGAAAGAGGAAGGAAATGACCTCAAGCTTAACCTCTTTCCTGAAAATCTTATTAATCCTTCTGCATAAAATGATGTGCACTTTATTCCCATCTATACTACAGGTTTCACACATGTGCCAGCCCCACAGCACAAGTGTTCTGTGTATCGTGAGTCACCTGGAAACCAGATCCTACACAACACACATACACAATGCCTGGCTGTTTCTGCAATACAAAAGACCAGCTTCCACAAGAAAGGTAGGTTAGACAAATTAAGCTAGACTGAATAAACTACACTGAATTAAGCTAATAAATCACCTACCATTTAGTCCACTGAGGTCCAGCTGGCTGTATATGGGGGTAGATACAGCATGAGGAGTCTTCCACCTCCCTCCTGAAGGAAGCAACACACACCTGAGGCAAAAGCTGCACTACCTCTCATGTCAACTCACAATTGTCTCAGCTGATGATGGTTTGGGGAAGGGGATGTCTGCAGAAGATACAGACAGCCAAATGCATTGGCCACCAGGCAGCAAACAGTTCGGAAATTCAGATTTAGGCCACTAATGGCTACTAAATTTGGACTACACCCATGATCTAACATACTACACTACCTCAGTAGGCTATTACTATACTATATAGATTAGAGGATAGGAGGATAGCAAAGATACAAGCAATACACTAACGAAAAGAGGAGCCTGTCTCCTGTATCAAATCCTTTTTTTAAGCACTTCACTGCATCTCGCATCTTGTTAAAACTCCGATACAAACCCATTTTCACAACCATAACTCCTTTTCAATACCCTCCTCTCATGAAAGCATGCCCCCCCACGATATCCCCAAACACATCCCAACACTCCAACAACCTTGTATCTTAAAGATAATTACTTCTTGTCTTTAACAGCGGCAAATTCAAGTAAACAAAGACAAACCAAACAACCAAAAAAACCCCCAAAACACCAACCAACCAAATCCCCACAAAAACCCTGAGTGCACCAATATCCTAAAGGCTGTTATTGTGGGACAGGATTGTTTAGCATATCTAAAAACACAAACCATTTTTTCCTAATTAACTCTAAAAGGTTATTTTAGGGGTAAATACAGAGTTAAATTAAAATTAATTTTTTTTAAGCTTTTCTGTGACATATTTAATCTGCCCTTCTAAGTTTATTGTGGAATGTTTTTCATCATTTTCTTCCTCAACCGCAGCCTTATATGGTGTCAGATAAGCACTTGTTTGCTGGCAGCACACAAGCTGCTGAGCTGGCTTTAGCTGCACGCAGAAGAGGATTGCAGCTTCCAAGGATAAAGGGCACGCACTTTTACCTGGGACCACATTCCCATCACAAGTCTTCGCCCAGAAAAGCTTGAAAATACATACCACAAAGTATTCCTGCTGCGGAAGACATGACACCAGCAAAGCTGTGCTCCTGTCAACATAGCTTATCCTACACCCAGGAAATTCTGTTGGTAAATAAACATTACCAACAAAAGAACAACTTAGCCAGCACAGCTGCACTTACAGAGAAGGCTTTCTCTGGTGTGGCTGTCTGGATACAGATCATATGTAATCTCACAGCCAGCAGAAAAAGTAAGGGGTCGTTTATTTTATGCCCTTCGTGCTGTTTTTTTTATTAACCAGCAGGCATCTGGTCATGTATGCACACACACAATGCAGAAAGTTCCCAGCAAAACTGGGAGATTTACTTGATGGTTTTTTCTGCATTTTCAAGCATTGGATGGTTTCAAGCATTTCTGAAGTGGAAACAGTGAAAGTCACTTCAGGAAGGGCCAGATGGTTATAGCAGCCCTTTCAAGTCTACCATCAGGGTCTACAAGGCCACCCTTCTTCCCTCCTTCCCAGCTTTGAAATGTACTTGGAGCAATTCCCCCCCTGCAATAAGACCGTTATTACAATTCAGTCTGCTGCTGCTCTCTGACAATGGCCACATTTTCATTTTCTGAGAGCAAGAATATTCAGGCAAGGTTAAATTTGGACAACACTGAGTGGATTGTAATACACAGTAAATCAGACTGAATGATATAATGATCTCTTCTGGGTTTAATTGCAGTAAAATGTAGGCTCACTTGAGAGCCAATACTAGCTCATAAATTAACCTTAAGTAGACTTTACTCCACAGGTAAAGTGTGTAACTGACTTTCCCCTCAAAAAGAGGTTATTTCTTGTGGAACTGTCAGCAAACACAATTGTCATAACTGAGGGGTTTAAATATGCAAGATGACAGTGTGCTATTTTTACTTTTTGTTTGTTTGTTTGCAAATCTAAAGATAAAACACCATTTTGAATCATTATGAAATGTACATCTGCCCTTTAAACACCATATTCATCACTGCAATGCACATACATGAGAAGTATAACAAGAGATTTCTACAAGATAGGCATGTTATTTTAAATCTGTAGTTTGAAACAATTGCAAGTGTCAATTGCTCTACTTATATTTATGAAATTTTACAATCAGATATCAGCAAATAAATACTTGACAACTGTCTACCATACTTACTGAAATGCCAGGCTTGGATACTCACCTTTACCTCCAGAAAACATTTTGCCATATGCCTCATGTTTGCTACTCATGAAGCAGAGTAAAATTTATTACGAGAATATTTACTATTACTGGTCTGTAGGTCTACACAGAACCTTGTCTAGTTTCCTACTTTCCTTTTTGTCCATCCTTCTGCTCCCTTCTTCTTTTTCCTCCAGCTGTTCACAGAGCAGAAGATGCTACCAATTCATAAATCTCACCTAACAGATGATCCTGAAAATGTCTGAAAAGACAGAACTAGTCACTGATCACAGCAATCAATTTAAAAGCATCATTCTAACTTACTCAAGTGACACAAATTCCTCAATTTCTGCAACTATCTTCTACAAAAATTGACCTGAATTCACTGGTGCATCTCCCACTTGATGTGCTTTTTCCCCCATTCATATTCTAACATGCATATTATTGCCAGAAATATTTACATTTTACAGATGCTAGAAAGTATTCATACAGCCTGAAAGATGAGCTCAGTCACTTTAGATCAGACACCTACTAAATGTCCAATATCTTGACCAACAAGACCTTCCAGGCAGTTACAGAGATACCAATACAAACCACAAGCTACTACACCTGAAAAGTAACTTCATCATCTTCGTCTACCAAAAAGCAGGAAGCTATCATCACAAGAGCAGTGAAATTCAGCAAGAGCTCATTATTCCAACCCTCAAATTACGTCACAACTTTCATTGAAAGAGCTGCAGGCCCAAATAGATTCACTAGGTATATATAACAACTCTAAATATATTGTAGAAAATTCTTTAATTATTACATACACATATACTACCTCTAAGTATATTTCTTTCCTAGAACTGAACAAAAAATACGCAACGCAGAAGAAAGCACATGAGATTAAAGGTATGCATTTCTCCTTAAATTCCTGTAAGGGCATAAAGTATCCTAATGAGCTGAAACCTCATTTGTGGGAAGCTCTCAGATGTATAATGAGAAGGAGGCACTCCCTTGCCATATGGCATGTTCTGCTGATGGAGAATGAGTGTAACCACAAAAACGAATTAAGTGTTTTAACTGTCCACATATGAATTCCCTCCAGCAGTTATAACAAGTAGCTTTTTGTGCCTGTGAAAGTTTCAACCTGAATCACTGAAAGCTTTCCATAAAATTTTTATTTTTTATAAAAGGAAAGAAAAAATCATCATTAGCAAGGATGTTAAACTCAAGAGCATAAAATATACTGAAGAACAACAGAGCCAGTGTCCCCAAAAAGCTGGCCCGCCTTTGCATACAGTGATCCATACAACTCTTACGGCCAATCAGTTGGGTGTTCTCATTTTGCTTTTGAGAGTAAGTCCCACCCTCAGGTTTCCCAAAGCTCTATTTTCTTTCCAGGAGTGAACCAGCAAGCAAGCAGTAAAGTCTGCGCCAAACACACTCCCCAAGGAAGGTTCATTTAACTGTTTGGTCACTTTTGCATTTTCAGCCCTTGTTTTATTTGATGTTTACTTAGACTTATTTCTTATTAAATGCTTTGCATGTATGAAAGTGCTATTTATTGCTAGGGATGAAGGACTGAAACAAGAATCTAGATGTAGTACACACACAGAGCAGATCAGATAGGCAAGTTTTCCTGCATACAACAGCTGACATCTAGGACTCCAGGAGCTTAGTATGGGCAATACCTTCTCAAAGGGCTGATGGTTTGAGCTCTGAACCTACTGTGATAGCTCAAATATCTCTGAATCTCCAGAAATGGGCCATCCTTCAGCACTGGATGGAGACAACTGATCTGTCACTGAAAGGAGAGGAAAGACTGCCCCTGGATTCCTCAGCTTTGCTTCTGATTGCAGTTGATAATTGCTACAAGTTTCTGACGTTGTCTGATCAATATTCTTCTTAATCTGTTCCAGCCTTTTGACAGTCACAATATCAGCCAGCATTTCATTCTCACTTTTCAAGTCCATTCCCATGTCAAATATAGAAACATTTCTAAAAATGTTCTCTTTTTAGAAAAAAAAAATTCCTTGCCAGTTCCAAGTGATTACTCACTGCCTTTTACAAATCCTTCTAGTTTCTGAAAAATATGTCTCTGCAGTACACATCTCTTAAGGATCTTGTGGGATTTAATATTCCCTTAGCAGCTGTTGTTTTTTAAGTTTATCTTCAATATTATGAGCTGTTTAAGCAGGAATGCAAACTAGCCTATTGTTGTCATTTGACATTAATAGGTTTCTTAGGGAATTTATTAGAAAGTCTGGGAGCTTCCTGGTTTGGAATATAGAAAAATATTTAAACAGTATACTTTTGTCATACTTTGACTTCTCAGTAACCTAACCCAAATGTAAAAACCCAATAACAAAAAGAGGAAAGGGCCCAAGAATATAAGTACTAACCCAAGGTAGAAACAAGATTAATGCTTCCCTCTCATGCCTCTATTAAAGAGTGAAACCATTAACTGTGGTATGTTGAATACCTCTGCATAAGCAATTTCTCCTTCCCTTTCTACAAACCACATAACCTCTAGCTTAAGTAATCAGTAACATCCCCCTATTTTATTTATCCATGTATATGTTTGCTAAGGCATCCAAATGGCTGATAAATAATGTGGAAAACCTACGGAGAAGAATAACAGGTTGGCATAAAGAGAGCACATCCAGGTATGTAAGGACTGTGCTTAGGAAGACTATTAAAGGAAAATGCTGAATCGCAACCTCTGTCACCATTAGCACTTAATTTTCCTGGCCAGTTACACTTTCCACCTCCCTTTCACAGCCTCATGACAGCAAGATCTAATGGCAGATTTCTATCTTCCAGAGTTTCCATTGCTGAAAAGCTCTCTAGGCTTTTTAGTCTCTTCACCTGAAATGAGTTTATACAAAACCTCTGTTCTGAACTGCCATAAAAACAGACCTAAACATTACAATATTTTTAATATTATTAATGAGACAATTTCTATTACTTGTCTTCAGTCGTGCTGAGATGCAAAAAATACTCCACACTCCTAGCTCTAACCAGATTCCTCCTTTATCTACCTCCTGCTTTTGATGTAAGGACTCAGGATTCACTTTAGATTTGACATGGCTATCGATAATTGGCAGAGCATATAGTAATCCCTCAGTTCTTCGCAGCTCAAAAGTTGTGCCTTCAACTCTTCACAGGCTTTTTTTCCCGTGAAAACGTCTTTGTCTTCCCTCGGTCATTCCCGCTTTTTGTCCAAGTCACATGAGCACTGGACAGCCGTGCATGTGCAGTGAGTGCCGCTGCCACACCAGGGGGCAACAAGAAGGAAACCCATGGAGTTACTAGTTCATTCTTTCCATTGTTCTTTTCACATTTCACTCTCTTTGCTTAGTTCCTTCATAACTAAGAAATACCCATGCTCATCCCTCAGAAAATATTTCAACTGCACTAAACGCCAGGACAGAATTGCTGTGGTACCTGCATCTGCAACTCCTCGTACACACAGCTACTTCACTCCTAAAGGTCATATTAAAAAGCTTATAAATCACAGTACCAAACTACCATGACCAACATTTGTGCTCCAACAAGAGAAACAAGTTCATTGTTCACGACTGCAAATTCTGTTCACGACAGAATTTGTACACAATGTAACTGCAGACTGTTCACAACACTGCTGACAACCAGAAAAGCAGAGGCAGAACCCTGCACCATTTTCTGACTCCTTCCATCACAGTTGAATTTTTACTTTGTACTTGCATTTATCTGACTCTCACTGTTTCATAACACGCACTAACAGGGTCAACTACCTTGCAGATGCTTTCTTCTCTCCATTGTGGTGTGCACGTATTCAGATTTCTCTGGAGCAGCTAAAAAGCTGACAGTGACATCATCTGTTTGAATGTGTCACATTTACTGCTTGCATCAGGGACTTTCAGCGTAATACACCAAAGCAGGGCAAGCTGGCTGATTACTTGCTGCCTCAGAGTTCGAAGTTCAGCTCCAGAGCCAGATGTCAAACTTTTTAAATATTAAGGATCATCTGTTCTTGCTTTTAGTTTGGCTCATTAGAGAGAAAATCCCAAATCATGGTGTTTGGTGCTGGCTTTCTCCTTTCTGTCCCTGAATTGCTGAGTAATCCCTGGGAAGCAAAGAAAATCCTGAAGCCTTGCCTACCCTAATGTATAAGACAGATATGTTACTAAAATGGTGTCTTCTTACTTATTTTTAAACTAACTACTATATAGGACTGCAGTCAGTTGCCAGCCCAGTGACTCAGCAAAGCCCCGTGCAGGGAAACTCCTTGCTGGAACTCCTCTCCAGGGCAGAGCAAATACACCTGCTCTGGGCACCAGCAGCAAGAGCTCCTGAAATGAGAATGCAAATAGTTTGAGAGTAATTAAATAAGGAGCAAAGAACTTTGCCTATGCAGCCTTCAGACATCATGATGTTTTTTTGAAAGCCTGGCAGTACTCAACTCAGCATCTTTACATTACTCCTCTTCATTTACATTTATGTTCAGCAATGTACTTAAGTTTTGCATTAGAGTCTGCCTGCCACTTCCCAGTCTGCACCTCTCATGCTAATACCTGTGAGTGTAAAAGCATGGCCAACACTCCTAAAAGCAAAGCTCAGGTGCTCTTCTGGGATATTTGTCTCCCAAAACCTTTTGGAATGTGGAGTGTATATATATAACAGATTTTCAGAGACTATCCATTAATTAGCACCCACGGAACTAAAAAGGGCGTCTGTGACTTCGAACACAGTATCCTCTACTCAGTAAGCAATTTATTTTAGGAGGTTGACTCATTTCCTTAAAGCTTTTTCAGCTATCTGTTGTGAGTGAGAAAAAATTCAGAAAATTTAGAAGTACTCAAGGAAATGAGCCAACACATCCTGGAAGAAATTCATCCAATATACACACACAATAAGATAAGTCAGTCTTAGATTTCTAAAGAAAGGAGCAGGAAGGAGTTCTAAAAGAACCTGAAATATGTTCTGTGAATCACGATGTTTGTTTCCCATCACCATAATTCTCCTCACACCCACTTTAAAAGCAACATACTACGGCTAATCAGGAAGTGTTTTTCCTAAGGTGGTTTTTCTTTCACCCTGCAAAGACAAAAAACCTTACCTGAAATAGTTTTGTAAATCTCCCCTATATTTAAATTAAAAACATTGCTGTCAATACGCTTCATGAGAACATTCAGATCCTTGGTATGCAGCCCTAGAGGCAGAGTGTCCAAGGCCTCTATACATCAAAACAAAACCTTTTCAATGAGAACTATAATGCACCATTGAACTGCCACACCACAGACCCCTTACCCTCACTGGTTTTCAGCAATGTAGCAAGGTATCAAGACATTAGCACATATTCTTGAGTATCAAATAAGCTCTCTCAAAGGAAGTGGCAGAGTTCACGCTCCAGCTTAACCAAAGGGTTTTCTAATGAAAATTTAAATGGAATTTTATGGAAGTCTTGACTAGTTATGTTTAACAGCATGGCAGTTCTAAGCAGAAACACATTAGGTAAGCAATAGCATCTTACTAATGTAATCTTTGTTACCTCTCATACTTCACAGGCTCACTGGTTCACAGGTTATTCTGAGTTGGAAGGGACCCATAAGGACCATCTAGTCCAACGCCCAAGTGAACGCCCACCCAGGGATCGAACCCACAAGCGTGGAACCACGGGCACCACGCTCCATGCATCCAAGCCTCCCACCATCCAGACCATGTCACTGAGCTCCTCATCAAGTCTTCTCTTAAATATCCCTAGGGATTGCGACTCCACCACCTCCCTGGGCAGACCACTCCAATGAGGGATCACTCTCTCCGTGAAAAAACTCTTCCTAACATCCAGTGTAAACCTCCCCTGGCGTAGTTTAAGGCCATGTCCTCTTGTTCTGGTGTCGCCAGCCTGGGAGAAGAGACCCACACCCACCGGACTGCAACCTCCCCTCAGGTAGTTGTAAACAGCAATCAGGTCACATCTGAGTCTCCTCTTCTCCAGGCTGAACACTTCATGGAGAAGAGGGGGAAAAGGAGGTTGGAAGAACACCCAGGATCAGTAATGTACTGACAGCACCAACAGTTTTCTGATAATAACCAGGAAAACTGCTAACTTTTCTTCAGCACCATCCTACCATATTCAGAGTAACAGGAACGATTTCTTCCCCTATACATTACCAGGTCTTTTTCTTCACATATATGCTTTATTGGTTTTGTAACGAGATGGATGACTTCTTCAGGGTTAAGATTTACCTTTTAAACAAAAAGGATACCAATATAGTTACTTCTAGTCTCAAATCTTTAAGCTGATGTCATGAAGATGAGAGATATGAAGCCAAACGCTGCTTATGACAAGTACTAAATAGCTCTAAAGATTAAACTGGACAAGACCAAAGCTAAAAGAAACACAGAGTTCATGTTTTAATACTGCTTCTGTATCATTTTTACCAGTGCCAAAAATCAAAGCCAATTATATTAAAATCATCCCCAGAAGTCAAACTGAGAAAACTATTTTACTTATTTAATGTTTTAGCATGGAATCTCAGAAATAAAAAGCTTTCCTTCTCTCTCATGGTGTTAACAGGCGACAGCAAAAAAAAGATACAGAACAGAACTATGCAGACTAATGAAGACAAAGAGATTTTATTCATCTGTGTAAATGTCCTGAAAGCACCGACAGGTAACATTTCCATTATTTCTTTTACATTCCTAGCAGAATGTTTTTAAAGAGCATTAATTCCCTGGGACTCTGCAGGCAAAGAACAGAACATGGAATTGAATGCGACTAGAAACAAAGTAATACAGCAATACACGTAAGCTCAGACCATAAATAAGTAATTGCAAGAAGCGCAATCAGACTTGCACTCCTATTACAACTGCCTACAAATCATATTCCATCACATCCTCTCTGCTCTGGTCACTGCTGCTCACTGCATCTGAGCAGGTCCAGTGGCAAATTACTGCCAAAGAGTCTCCTTCTCACTCCTGCAGGTACCTCTGCCACTGTCCATCAGCCGTTTGAGGTGCCACAGTGACATAGAGCTGTTTGTATGCTTGGGAGAGTAAATGCTCTGCCAGGTTAGTGCTGCTGAGCCATGGAGCAGTAAATAGTAGCTCCATGACAGTAATTTACATGAATCTGAAACACAGTCATTTTTATTTAACTGCTTGAGCACTTTTCACCCTACTGCTCAAGTAATTTACACGTTAAAGAACACATCAAATAAAGTTGACTTTGGTCAACAATGCAACTGCTTGCCTTTCTCTACTAAATTTCAGAGATGGATCTAAGTTGAAAAATTTGTCAAAATGAATTTTCCCCCACCCTGCAGGCTACCATCTGCTTAACTATGTCATGCATGAAACTCTGCATACAAATTAAACTACACTGAACATAATATTTTTTTCTCTTTCTTGTGGGATCATTACAGGAAATTTGTCTCAGTGACAACAGAATGTGCCTGCTATTGCAGTATTATGTTTTCTATTTTCTTTCATTTTATGAAGCTAAATCCATTTAGGCGTAACTGGCTTCATACCCAAGAAACTGCTTTCATATTTGATGGCAAAGATAAAACATTGATTAAGGTCTTGATCTTGCAAGGCACGGAGTGCATTTAGTTCTTAGTCCTCTTCACAGATGAATCTATTGGGTTCAAGCTTTCAGTTTTCATCTGTTGAAAATTAACCTCAAGTGTGACTCCAGTCACATAAGTACATTTTTTACTATCAGATAAAGTATAAATTCTCAGGGAAAAAGCATTTAACGGAGCATGACAGCTCATGCCATATCTGAATAGGTATCTTTTCCTCTTTACCTTACTACAGTACATGCAAAATGACTATGCTATACTTCTGGAAATTGTAGGTTCATTTTTTGCATTACTGCACACTGGGAGGTAAGGGTTTATTCCCAAGGTTAGGGCAGGAATTACAAGGGCAATGAACCTACTGATTTTCATGAAATTTCAAGGACTACTGACACATAAGCGATTGAATGAGTGACCACAAGGGAAGACTGAACAGTTTGACATTAACTCTGAATGACTGCTAGACAAAGGCGGCTGATCTTATGAAGAGAATTTGACCAGACCTTGAAACAAAGCTCAGAAGCACAGAATTTGCTTGCCTGAGAATTGGCTGCCCACCAGAGTGAGAGCGATGGAGTCCTGGATGCTGCTGGGCACAGAGACAAGAAACACTGCCAATGCAGACGTCTGTGAGCTTTGCTGTCCCCAAAGAGTAAACGCCAGCTAAGCACAGTCAGTTCAACTGCACTCTTGTTGCGTGTTCACCCCAATCAGTACCTCTCTTATGCCAAACTGAAGAACTGTACAAAGGCTGGGTACCACTCAGACCCAGATGAAATTTTTTCCAGACCAGGGAAGCAGTAAGTTTCTCGGGTCTGGCTGTTCACTGGATCTTTTCTGTTCCTCAAATGGCATAAATTGCAACACATCTTGATCAGTTTTGCTAGGAAAGGAGGCCTATCAAGATATTGGCACCTTCAGTAACCACCTTCTATTATAATTTAAGAACCTGTGCATCCAATACCAGCATATATTAGAAGATTGTATTACATATCCACCACTTTAATGTTAGTTTGAGAGTCCTAATATGCTTGTGTCTGATCTTTTCATGTGCCACTGGTTTTAACTACACCAGTCACATCCTTAACATACTCTATTTAACACTTCTACATTAATTCAGATTCTTACATTGATAAATCTTTGCAGACACAGGAGCCAAGAAGTTTATAAAAAATTTACAGGAGGAATTCTAACACTATGTATAATGCAAAACTAATCCATAATCTATTTCTCACATGAAAAAAACCCCAATAATGCAACTCCTTTCTCAATCCAGTAATCAGTGATTTGGAATAGCATTTCTTTCCCCAAATTGTTTTGAAAATACTGTGTGGCATGTTGATTTGATGATAGAAAACAGCACAAGAAATGTCTTTTAATAGAAATTAAAAGCAACCTCCTTCAAACAAATTAAAATACAAGCTTAACATAAGGCAGTTTTCCAGTAAAAGGGAATACGTATTATAAATTCAGAAGGCAGGGTGGGGAGAATATCACTTTCTATCAAAGGATTATGTATAACTGTTGTCATGCCCAAACCTCTTGCAGTGTGAAGATACAAACATCACAGCTGAAAGAGTATTGCCTGCACCTACATTTGCCTAATTTTCAGGTCAGGGGTATCTCAAAAACTTAAAAAACACAATTAACTGAAAAGTTTGGATGTTCTGACAAGACTTTCTCTGTCACAGGTTAAACTTCTTCCAGACATACATATCATCCTATGAGATTCTTGACTTCGGTTTTATTTTCTTTTAGAAAGGAAATAATGTATTTTAACGTAGCATGTGTATCTTTTAACATATCTGCTGCAAGTAATGAAAATACATACAGAAAACACTTGCTATTCACAACTTCCAATTTTTGTGGCAAAGAGATAGTATTATGCTGTCCATACACTGATTTTTGAGCAAAGTTTACTGGCTTATAACAGAAGAGAAGAAAGTACCAAATTCTGTGTCAGTAAAAAACCAGCTTTGCATGTGGGTTAGGACCTAGAAAGAACTGAAGGAATAAGATTGGCATGCAGTACCTGGAGGGAAGGCTTCTGAAGACCCTTCACAGAATATTCTGAGTTGGAAGAGACCCACAAGGATCATCGAGTCCAACTCTTAACACTGTCTCCCTGGCGGGAATCGAACCCGCGTCTCCCACACACCAGGTGGGGACACTTATCACGGTACTAAAGTGGATTTTTGGTTTGTTACAGATTTTCTTTTTTAAACCTCTGAAGCCTCACCACATCTGATTTTAGGATATAAGTCCTATATTCGACTGCCTTCACTTGTCATTATCCCACTCAAGAAGTGGCTTTTGCTTAAATATTACTAAGTTTCCAGAAAAATAAATATTTGAAGGCAGCTTTTTCTACACTCGGCGGTTTATGGCAAACAGCTGAACACCAGCCTCCTGCAAGTCAATGCCAAAGACTCTTCCTTGGAGAGAGCAGGATAAAGACTGACTCCTCTACACAAAACCCATAGTTTGCAGACTTTAGCAATAGCCAGAATGAGTAGTGGCTACAAATTAACAGCGTTATGCCTAGAAACTAGGCAACAGACATTAACAGCACTGCTCAGATTTTCAAATACAGAAAAGGAAAGAACAGAACAGGAAGGGGAGGGCAGAAAACAAGTGAATAATCAGACTTTGCTGGAAGACAATAAAGATACTACACTGCATGTTTTCTATAATGGAAACCAGACAAACCTTCTGGGAGTAGTGTTTTAACATTTCATAGTATCTCTGTCTAATGTGAGCCACTATTTTAAGTGCATTAAATAAAGGCAGTTTATGCAAAAGCTTCTCTCTTTTTAATCTTGTCTGACCTGAAAAGAAGAGGCTCCAAACTCCATTACCCTAGGAGGCTTACTATAAATCTCAATCCTATCTAAAGTGCCCTATATAACTTCACATCAGGGTGGGGTATTTTGTTACTTTTGATTTTTGTTATGTTATTATAACGGTATTTTGGATCTATGATGTAGGTATAACAAAAAGCCAAGCAGGCTGTGTAAAGCAGCTGATGGAAACAAATACAATGACCTTTGATAGCCAGCAATTTAAATGTGCTAAGCATCTCCAGAATGAGGGCACATAGCTCCTAAATAGGACTCCATAAATTAGGACAAAAATAGGCCACCCTGGGTAATTTGGCCATGGGACATAATCTATTTAAAAAAGAAGTATGGTCTGCTTCTTTCTCTCAACTTTTTCTTCTTTATTTTGTACTTCCTGTTTTCTTTAAATATGAGACTTCATGACAACCCATAAAACACATCAAAATTCAACTTTCCCCAGCATCCCACAAGCAATGGAGAGTCCACCTGCTCATCTTCTTGAGCAGTTCTCACTTTCCAAGGAAGTCCTGGAACCCTGTTGCTATATTAACACAGTAGCAAGACAATCAGGATGTCTAACAGTTCCTTCAAACTGAATATCCCTTTCTTTTCTTTGATTCCAACTGGGTCCAATATTCTACCCAGTCTTATGCTTACTATAAGACTTCAGTGCTTGACAGATCTTGCCATCGCAAGACGCAGATTCTTCTTAAATAGAGGGGGAAAAAACCACTCCAACCTTATATATTATATACATAAATATATATATTTTGTTATAATTAAATACTGCTTGTAACAATAATTTTAAAAACAGGCATATATGAAGTAAAAGCTGGGTCAATATTGAATAAGAAAACCTCACAGGTCTAACAAAAATGTTGGTTAAATTCTGTAGTCTTCTGTAACTTCCAAAGATGAAGATTTTCAATCTAAATCCTAGTTTAAAAAATTGAGAAAATGGACCTCTTCCTTCATCAGGAGAGAAAGACTGAAAATTTGCCTTCATTTCTCAAAATAAGCACAGGTACAAGACCTCTACTAAAAAGCTTCCTCTTCGAATTTCACCACACCTTGTCATTTTCAAGTGACAATGCTCGTAACTGGTCCTGAAGCAAAAATGAAAAGTCTATTCCAGGTAAAATTTAAAGCTGAATTCAAACTGATAAACCTGTATTTCAGATTTGAAAATTTCACATTTCATGCAACACTGCCTGATTTACCTAAAGAGAGAAAATAACATTTCTACCTTGCATGTAGTCTCAGTGGGACACCTCTCTGTACTATTATAGATGTGCTATCTACATTCTCCACACATCTCACCTCTGGAGGTGGAAAACTGCTTTAACAAGATGGACAAGACTGTTCAAGAAGCGCTACTGACACTTCTAAAACTTCAGCCAGTACAAACCCAGAAATAGTCTGGAAAAAGGATATTTGCCTTCACAAAATACACTCTGTCCCCCACATGCACTGCTCTTCAGATAATCCTTAGGAACACNCTGCAAGTAATGAAAATACATACAGAAAACACTTGCTATTCACAACTTCCAATTTTTGTGGCAAAGAGATAGTATTATGCTGTCCATACACTGATTTTTGAGCAAAGTTTACTGGCTTATAACAGAAGAGAAGAAAGTACCAAATTCTGTGTCAGTAAAAAACCAGCTTTGCATGTGGGTTAGGACCTAGAAAGAACTGAAGGAATAAGATTGGCATGCAGTACCTGGAGGGAAGGCTTCTGAAGACCCTTCACAGAATATTCTGAGTTGGAAGAGACCCACAAGGATCATCGAGTCCAACTCTTAACACTGTCTCCCTGGCGGGAATCGAACCCGCGTCTCCCACACACCAGGTGGGGACACTTATCACTGTACTAAAGTGGATTTTTGGTTTGTTACAGATTTTCTTTTTTAAACCTCTGAAGCCTCACCACATCTGATTTTAGGATATAAGTCCTATATTCGACTGCCTTCACTTGTCATTATCCCACTCAAGAAGTGGCTTTTGCTTAAATATTACTAAGTTTCCAGAAAAATAAATATTTGAAGGCAGCTTTTTCTACACTCGGCGGTTTATGGCAAACAGCTGAACACCAGCCTCCTGCAAGTCAATGCCAAAGACTCTTCCTTGGAGAGAGCAGGATAAAGACTGACTCCTCTACACAAAACCCATAGTTTGCAGACTTTAGCAATAGCCAGAATGAGTAGTGGCTACAAATTAACAGCGTTATGCCTAGAAACTAGGCAACAGACATTAACAGCACTGCTCAGATTTTCAAATACAGAAAAGGAAAGAACAGAACAGGAAGGGGAGGGCAGAAAACAAGTGAATAATCAGACTTTGCTGGAAGACAATAAAGATACTACACTGCATGTTTTCTATAATGGAAACCAGACAAACCTTCTGGGAGTAGTGTTTTAACATTTCATAGTATCTCTGTCTAATGTGAGCCACTATTTTAAGTGCATTAAATAAAGGCAGTTTATGCAAAAGCTTCTCTCTTTTTAATCTTGTCTGACCTGAAAAGAAGAGGCTCCAAACTCCATTACCCTAGGAGGCTTACTATAAATCTCAATCCTATCTAAAGTGCCCTATATAACTTCACATCAGGGTGGGGTATTTTGTTACTTTTGATTTTTGTTATGTTATTATAACAGTATTTTGGATCTATGATGTAGGTATAACAAAAAGCCAAGCAGGCTGTGTAAAGCAGCTGATGGAAACAAATACAATGACCTTTGATAGCCAGCAATTTAAATGTGCTAAGCATCTCCAGAATGAGGGCACATAGCTCCTAAATAGGACTCCATAAATTAGGACAAAAATAGGCCACCCTGGGTAATTTGGCCATGGGACATAATCTATTTAAAAAAGAAGTATGGTCTGCTTCTTTCTCTCAACTTTTTCTTCTTTATTTTGTACTTCCTGTTTTCTTTAAATATGAGACTTCATGACAACCCATAAAACACATCAAAATTCAACTTTCCCCAGCATCCCACAAGCAATGGAGAGTCCACCTGCTCATCTTCTTGAGCAGTTCTCACTTTCCAAGGAAGTCCTGGAACCCTGTTGCTATATTAACACAGTAGCAAGACAATCAGGATGTCTAACAGTTCCTTCAAACTGAATATCCCTTTCTTTTCTTTGATTCCAACTGGGTCCAATATTCTACCCAGTCTTATGCTTACTATAAGACTTCAGTGCTTGACAGATTTGCCATCGCAAGACTCAGATTCTTCTTAAATAGAGGGGGAAAAAACCACTCCAACCTTATATATTATATATATAAATATATATATTTTGTTATAATTAAATACTGCTTGTAACAATAATTTTAAAAACAGGCATATATGAAGTAAAAGCTGGGTCAATATTGAATAAGAAAACCTCACAGGTCTAACAAAAATGTTGGTTAAATTCTGTAGTCTTCTGTAACTTCCAAAGATGAAGATTTTCAATCTAAATCCTAGTTTAAAAAATTGAGAAAATGGACCTCTTCCTTCATCAGGAGAGAAAGACTGAAAATTTGCCTTCATTTCTCAAAATAAGCACAGGTACAAGACCTCTACTAAAAAGCTTCCTCTTCGAATTTCACCACACCTTGTCATTTTCAAGTGACAATGCTCGTAACTGGTCCTGAAGCAAAAATGAAAAGTCTATTCCAGGTAAAATTTAAAGCTGAATTCAAACTGATAAACCTGTATTTCAGATTTGAAAATTTCACATTTCATGCAACACTGCCTGATTTACCTAAAGAGAGAAAATAACATTTCTACCTTGCATGTAGTCTCAGTGGGACACCTCTCTGTACTATTATAGATGTGCTATCTACATTCTCCACACATCTCACCTCTGGAGGTGGAAAACTGCTTTAACAAGATGGACAAGACTGTTCAAGAAGCGCTACTGACACTTCTAAAACTTCAGCCAGTACAAACCCAGAAATAGTCTGGAAAAAGGATGTTTGCCTTCACAAAATACACTCTGTCCCCCACATGCACTGCTCTTCAGATAATCCTTAGGAACACCCTGGAAAGGAAAAGGAACACCTGTACAAAGCAGTCCATCAGCAAGACAACAGACCATCTTTTAACCATTCACATTGATGAAACAGGTACGAGTAAGCAAACTCATATACACCTAAAAACAGTCCTTAAAATACAAAATTAAAGAAAAACTGAGCATGAATTTAGCTACTTAGAGCAATGTAGAATTTTTTAGTTAGGTTCAACTTCTTGCATTTGAAAAAGAAAGACTGTAGTCAGGCAGGGGTCAGTCTTTTCTCTCCGGCTACTGGAGACAGAACAAGAGGACACATTTTCAATAGACACCAGTCTGTCAGGGGAGGTTTAGACTGGATATTAGGAAAACCTTTTCACTGAAAGAGTGATTCCTCATTGGAAGGGTCTGCCCAGGGAGGTGGTGGAATCACCGTCCCTGGAGGTGTTTAAGAGTAGGCTCGATGAGGCACTGAGTGATATGGTTTAGATGATGGGATGGTGATAGGTAATAGATTGGACTTGATGATCTCAAAGGTCTTTTCCAGCCTCATTAATTCTGTGATTCTGTAATACTGGAGGTACAGCATCAAGCTGTCACAGCCCCAGTGCTGTCCTGTGTTAGTGACCACACAGAACTGCCACTGCCTTCGGGAGGCTGTGCCAGAGGAGACTTCATAAGTTAAATGATTTTCATTTTAAATAAAGGCCAGGATGGATAACCTCAAGCAACTACATTAAACGTTAACATGTATTACATTTGAGAATAGAGCTTTTATTCTTAAAAGATATTCACTAACTATTATCCCTCTCCTGAGAAAATAAGAAGTGTTCTCAACTTCCAAAGGAGTAAGTGGAAATTGAGGGTACTTCATAGCAATCATTACAAAGGACTGAAAATCCTGGATTATACCTAAGCAATTTAACTTACCCTAACTTACCTAAACTTACCTTAATTTACCTCAACTGTCTATAAAAGTCAAGCAAAATAAAGGTTTTTAGATCACACCTTTACAATAATATTTTTAATATATTTTTGTTTTTAAAATACTTGGAAGAGTTTACAAAAAAATTTAAATCAAAGATAGACAGAAACACCTATCAGGCTGAATATGCCCTTACCTCTCTGTTGTCAAAAAATGTGCAATTCCATCATCCAGAATGATGAAACCACATCTTAAAGGAATGACTGCTCAAATCTATTTTGTCCTTGTAACAAAACTCTCACAACTGCGCATGGATTTCAAGCAGAGAAAAGCTTCTGGATCTTCCACCATTTAATAAGAAAACATATTCACACACTTTGGTACTATATAGCAGGATGCAGGGGGTTAGGCCTAAGAAGGCATAAATTTGGTTATTCCTTATTGGACTCTTACTCTGCGGTAATTTAACATTGTGTTGTTCTTTAGGGACTCAACAGACTGAAAGTAGAAATATTTTTAATTGTAGAAGTAAGATTAAAATCACTTGTAGCCTACAATAAGATCCAGTGCGAGTTTTACAGAACTGTTGCACTTCAGCATATTGAATACCAATCCTGAAGTGCTCTAAACCATGAAAAAAGAACAGGGAGGAGTCATGCCTTTATGTAAATGAAGCCCTCAATGTTTTTAAATTAGAATGTTTAAGCTCAATTTAGCATTCTGTGCATTTTACAGCACAGATCACACTTCAGTTGCTAATGCTGTTGGGAAGATCCATTCCTGCTTATTATGGAAACAGTTCATTTAGATGGCTTAAGTGTTAGTGTACATCCACAGTTCATTCCTTTCGTGGAACAACTGCAATAGAGCTTTTATAACCAGGAAAGCAGTGAAACAACACAAGTCAATACAGTTTGTGGGGCTTCAGTAATGCTGGAAAAAAATGTCAGACACTAAAAAAAAAAGATAAGTAGAAACATCTCCACAACATGTAAGTGTTGAAGAGAGGGAACATGTCAGAAAAAGGTGGCACAGCAAGTACCTCTCCCAGATCATAACAAGGCCAATTTCACTGCACTACACTTAGCCCAGCATGGACAAAATTCCAGTAGTCAGAACTGTTTCCCTCAGTTTCTGCCATACCTGCTTCTGGCAGCTTGAATTGACAGTTCCTTTCTATATGAGTAATTAGGTAATTAGAAGCAGCTCAATTTTGAAACAAACCAACACATCAGTCCCACTTACTGAGCACTGGTTAAATTCAGAGAGTAATTTTAGAGTACATGAACTTATTCCTTGAGAAGGTGACTAAACCCATGTGCCACTACAGTGACCCGGGTGCTAACTATGCTCCAGTTCCTAGGGGGACTGTCCTTTGCACAGGTCCAAACCACACATGGAGCAGGGATGTTTGTAAACAGGGACCTGATGAAACACAACACGCTGGAAAATCACAATCCAAGTATGAGCATGATTCCAGGCTCTCAGCTTCAACTGCTCTGACCTACTGATCCACTGCCTTTGGAGTCACATTATTTGCTAATGCAGACATAGCCCACAGGTCCCTGCATGCCAGCCTAGAGTTCTTTCCGGCTCCATCCTACGAAATATCCTGAACGCATCTCTTTAGAGGATTTCCTTCTACAAGAATTCCTGAGAAACAAAACTCCTCACTCCTTCAGAAATGACTTGGAATTGACCAGTCTGTAAGCCAATCACCAGCAAAGGTGCAAACCGGAAACTGGTTTCTACACACATTTATTTTTTAAGATTAATGCATTTCATCTTCTAGCAGGTCACTGTGGAACCAGATCTACATTAATTAGAATCATGTTCTTACACAGTTCACTGCCCAGAAAAAGCAGAGGATTCCAAGGTAATTCTCTGCAGTCTTACAACTTTAGATTAATTATGTAGTATGCCAGAAGCCGTATCAGAAAAGAAAATATGAAGTGGCAAAAGAGCAAGAAACACAAAGAAATATTACAACACAGTTCTGACTTACCTATGTGATAAAGTCCTATCCAGTCAGTTGGGTCTACTTCTTCCTTAATATCCCAGAAAATTATGAGGTTCTGAGATTGTCCCAAGGTGTATTCATACATACTGGCTGTTAAACTAGACCTGCTATCTGAGGTCACTAAATCAGTGTCACTGTTGGCACGTTGCAAGTTCATGTTCTCAGCCATGGTGCCCTGGGAGGCCAAACTCTGCAGGTTCTCTGGGCTCAGGGTGTACCTCAGCTGTGGGTTGCGACGTCTCACGAAAAGCAGGTGTTCTCGGGCTGAACTGGCCATCTCTTCCCCACTTCTGTCAATTCACGTAAAAAAGTTGTTGTTCAGAGATCTACCAGGAAGAAGAAAAAACGAAAGTTCAAAGTAAGGCAGGAGGTTACTCAGTCAAATATTAAACTGAGAAGCATTGGTGCAAAAATGGTCCCACAGAAGCCTAAAACAGAGTACACACTTTTTTCTTCATTATTCTACCACTGCGAACACTTCTATGTCTATACATTGAAAAAAAAGCATGATTCACTTGCAACAAAATTCAGGGTTAGCCACCCACGACAAGACAACATGAATAGGCCAGAAAACAGCAGAAAGCAAATCATCCAAGACAATCTATTAGGAAAGAACAGCCACAGTAACAAAGCCAATTTAAGTCTGGCCTTAAGAGTGAAGATATAGTGAACTCGTCTTCCACCATGAAAAAAACACAGTGGTACATGATGATAGGCTCATCAATACGCCCTATGTACTGTTCAGAACTAGCAAAGTGTTGAAGATATTAAAAAGGCTGGATATATTTCAACAGAAATATGATATCCAGATTTATGCTACTATAAAATTATTTTGTAAGGATTTTACTTTATAAAGTACAAAGTATAGCTTCAGAGATCCTCTGTACCATACAAAAACACATCAAACCTTTGACTGGGGTACTTTAGACTATGGATATACATTCAATGTAATGACGTTCATATGTGCAGATTTTGTTATACTTTTCCACAAATCAGAAAACAGAGGCCTTAAAAATTCAGTGGTTTTCCTTCAGCCCTGAGGACCCACCTCCCTAAAACAGTCATGCCAATATCATCATACCACACACTGAGAGGAAGAACTTGCATCTCATTATACACAGTTAGTAAAAGTACCGTGATTCGAAAGTAATCCCTCACATCACTCCCAGCTTGAGATAAATCATCATAAAGGAAAGACAAGAACGGCAAAATATTAAAACAGAGGGAATAGGGAACAGGGCAGAATCAGTAATGGAGATCCTCTTGCCATAGAAGGAATACAAAAATTTCCTTATCTAAGCTACAGGACTTGGACCAAAGCTGTCTGGCCTTTTTCAAAAGCTCTGTTTTATATTCACTCATTGTTTCTTTATTTCACAGAGGAAATAAGACAGTCTTCATCTGGCAGAATCATTTGTTTTCAGAAGAGACTGAATTTTCTGGTAATCTGTTTTTCAGTCAAAACTGTGAAAATGATCCTCTGTATTGTGTTCACCTGGAATAGGAACCGTGTGTTTCCTCCAAAGCCAAACCAAACCAATGCAGCCCTCCTGCCCAGTAGTAACTTCAGAGCTCACTGGGAAGAAATTGTGTCCTGGGCTCCTTACACTCTTCATACAACTTGAAAACAGTTTTTCAACATTTCTGACCAGTTTGTAATGAAAGCAGTGATATCAATTATTCCACTACAGTATATTCTGTGAGGGTTGTGTACTGCAGGAAAGATCTCCTTATTTTTATAAATATATATAAAGAACCACATGGAAGAAAAATGCATGCATAATAATACATAAGTACCTGTGTATAATTCCAGGATTTTCTACGTGGCATCATAGCCTTCAGAGGTCATAGAGATCTATTTACTCTCTTAAACTAACCCAAGCATTGTCAGAGAGTGCTGTGTGTCACCTGCTACAGTGTTCCTGGTTTCAAACAAGGAAGCCTGTAATCCAGAATTAAGTGGAGCTGAGGAGAAGTGAACAGGCTGGTTGGTCACATTCATAGTATAATTTTAATTAATAATTTTAATTAGACCTACAGTACACTACTGACAGGAACCTCTCCCTCTAGAGGTCAAAAGACCTCTAATTATTAAAAATAAAAAACAAGTAGAGCACTTGCGGCTCTCCAGATTATGATTATGTCGTGGTTTGACCCTGGCTGGATGCCAGAGACCCACCCCAACTTCTCCTGAAAGAGAGAAACTGGAGAATAAACCTGGTTACAGGCAAAAACAAGGCAAAACTATAAGTAAAGAACATAAAGAATTTATTTTCTAACTAACAAGCTCAGAACTGCAAGGGAAGCATCATTTAGAAGGCAACCTTTCTCCCCCACCCCTCCTTCTCTTACAACAGATATAATATTCCCTTTTTCACCAGGAGACAAAGGGGGAACATAGGGTAGGGGTAAACCAGGCAAGTTGGTATTTCTGACCAGATCCAGGGTAGGAACCATCTCTCTGCCCTTCCATAAAGTTCTCTCTCTCTCACGAGAGGGAAAGGTCTTTCATGACCCCTCCCAAGTGAGATCTCAACCTGAGGATGNTAAAAAACAATGGAGTGGTTTGGGGTTTTTTTAAGAAGAGGGCATTTCATATTTCAAGGGGTTTCTTTTCCTATACATTCCTCCTTCTCCACATGATGCATCTTCAAAAACTGCCTCTTCACTTCCCTTTCCTATTACTCATCAATTTTCCTTTCAATAATATCTCAGTGTATGAATTTGTTGAGTGTATCCGAAATTCTTCTGCTCTTTTTCAGTCTTTTGTAAGTGGGAGACGTTTTGAAACATTAAGAACTAACAAGGACCAACTAAAGTTCAACTCATCCATCTGTACGCAGTTCATCACACACTGTATATGACTCGGCGCCAAATAATGAAGGAAGGAAACAAAGATTCAGTTCAATAATTTTACATCTACAGAAATTACATGGAGATGATCATATTTACTTCACAAAGGACATGACACAGTCTTTCCCAACATGAGCAATATTTTGGCTGCATATACCAAGCCTATTGTTTCTGGTGCTGGACATGAGGACAGGTCATTAGCTCCTCTCTGCCATGTACCTGTGCATTCTGCCTCTGACACCAATGTCAGGGACAAAAAGGAAAGTCTGACGTAAAAGGTCTTCTTATTATGAGAGTTAGGGAAGTTAGAATCTTGTTTCTCTACCAGAAGTATCATTCACTAGATCTGAAAACCCTGGGTTGCTTTGAGAACAGGAGGGCAAACCAGTAATAGCAATAAACTTCCCTACAAGCCAGTGAAACCCACAGGGATGAGCCAGTCCCTGCAATCCACCCTACTCTTTTCTGTTCTTATTTTTTTTTACTTTATGATCTGAGTAACAACACATGCTACATTTAAGTGTTAAATGTCACAGTGAAAGAATTGCACCCCAAAGTTAGGAGGTCTTGATTTGCACCTGAGCCCGCTCGCCAAAGCAACAACACATGAATGTTCCTGGGTCCCACCACCCTCCGCACGAGGAGGTGGGCAAGATTAATTAACAGATGCCTAACACGCTATTATTTTCTTTTGTCCCACAACCACAGATTTACATAATTCTGAACTCCTGTAGGTAGTGTTTTTATGGCAGTAAAATCCCTACAGAGTAAGTGTCATGCAAGTTAAAGACAAAGTTTTAACAGGAGGGATGAAGAAATTTCCTTCAGCCGTAGAGCTGTACACTGTACCCAAGACAGCACTGGCATTTGTTGGAACATATTGAAAATTTTCATGTGACAGATGGACAAACTCATCCATGGTTAAGGACACATGAGAACTAACTTGTACTAGCCAGGACTATATACCAGAATCTGAGAGAGAACAGACTGAGAAAAAAAGTTAACTCCTTTGCAACAACACATTCCCTTAAATCTTAATGTTTATAACCCTGGTGAAACACAGACATTTCTGAAAGTACATACATTTCTGAAAGTAAACCACAAAACTAAATGCTGGACAACCTGTATGATCCTTCTCATAACTCCAAGTTTCTTAAAGTCATGATTTAAACAATGATCCCAACAAATCACATCACTTGAAGCAACTGAAATCAGTTTACAGCCAACAAATTAAACTCACATGTAAATGAGCTCTTATCATGGGGAAAAAAAAATCTCCAAAAATTTAGGACCTATAAGCTTTTAGAGTGTCTTCTAAATTCAGTAAATAGCTTGTAAAGGGGCCCTGGTGTCAAATAGTACTCTGCCATGTAGTATCTCACAGCAAACTGGGAGGTTAATTAAGGGTATTTCTAAAGAGAGATATATGACACTCGTATTGTCAAAGGGGAAAAGGTGATTGCCTTAAAACCCAAGCCACAAGACACGATAGAAGGAGGAAAAGAGCCACGATTTAATTACTTGTAGTCTGGAAACAGGGTGAAAACCCTACACAACGCCTTCCTGTCTACAAAAGAAATTACGTATCTGACATAGCATTAACAATTCCCAATGTCTGTCACTAATAACATAACAGAACACTAACACATACACCCTACCAGACACTGAAAATAAGAATTATCCTCCCACCTTCAATTTCTGCTAAGCATCACTGAAACAGCATTTGCATCCAGACTATAAAGACAATGCCCAGGATTGGCATGCACCTGCCCTGCCATGAAGGTTTGGCTCATCAGTCTGAGCACGATCAGTGCAGAGATTTCACTAAGTATCAGACCAAGCTGGCAAGACATGTTGTGTTGTGATGGCAAGCTGAAATGTAGAAACTGAATCAAAAGCATAGGGAAAAAATAGGCACTCAAGAAATCAGCAGATACTACGTAACTCTAGCAAACTATTTTAGTTGAAGAATG
This sequence comes from Pitta sordida, assembly GCA_013390025.1. Taxonomy (NCBI): domain Eukaryota; kingdom Metazoa; phylum Chordata; class Aves; order Passeriformes; family Pittidae; genus Pitta; species Pitta sordida. The sequence goes on from WEKX01011675.1 coordinate 156,353, forward strand.
AAACTTGCACCAAAGCTGCTTATCCATATCACAGTGCTTTCTTCAGTACTTGACAAGAAGCTTAGAAAGAAATAGAACTGATTTCCTCTTAAGCTCTAAGTGGCACAAATTCAGGATTATTTCTACCTAAATATATTTCTCAATTACTAATCACAGGGGGACTAGAACTGGGAAATAGTTCCACTTAACACACAAAATACAGATAGGAAAAATCCCTTTGCCTAACCTTCTTCACTAAAGGAGATTGAAAAGAAACATTGAACCTTTTCATAGTCAAATATTCAAATAGTTTAAAAAAATACAAGTCTGAGAGTTTCAGCATGGGCATAACCAAAAAAATCCCACCCCAGCATGCAAAACAAACTAGCATTCACAAGCTGCCCTGTTTATCTTACTCATAACAGTGATTCATTTCTTGTTTACGTAGTGATCTTTGATGTGGCTTACGGGTCTTGCTAACAGGCTTTTCCCACCGTGTCTACTGTAAAATGATTCCACAGGGCTGGCCCTGAGAGCATGACCAGTCACCCTCTGGACAAGATTCGTGCTCTAAGCGGGTGGCTGGGGGTGTTGCTGGGGAAATGGTGAGTAACCCATTTCACTGGGGGGCTGTCTTCGTGTCACGGCACTGCAACATCGCATCACCCAGGAGAAGAGCAAAGCAATGAGGTGGGTACTGCAGCACCCCACAGGCCAAGGCTCAGCAGGGAGAGCCCTTGGGGAGAGCGTTGCACCAGAGTCTCTGTTGCTGTATGTCAGATAGGCAGGAAGAACTGTCCTGCCCAACTGACTCCCAAACCTCCTCCATTCATAGAATAATTTAAGTTGGAAAAGACCTTTAAGAACATCCAGCCAAGATGTTAAGCTAACACTCACAGGTTCACCGCTAAACCATGTCCCTAAGTCCTGTATTTACACAACTTTTTAATAACTCCAAGGATGGGCACTCAACCATTTTCCTGGGCAGAGGGTTTCAATTTCCAACAACTCTTTTGGCGAAGAATTTTTTACTAAGATCCAATTTAAACCTTCTCAGGGCAGCTCAAGTCCATTTCCACTGGGCTTGTTACCTGGAGGAAAAGATTGGCACCAAACTCACTACAACCTCCTTCCAGATACCTGTAAAGTGCAATGAGATCCCCTCTGAGCCTCCCTTTTCTCCAGACTAAACATCTCCACCTGCTCCTCTTAACACTTGTGCTCCAGTCCCTTCACCAGCTTCATTCTTCTCCTCAGGACATTCAGATGATGCTTGTTGTAGCTTTCAAATGCTATTCCTATGCTGAGACATGCAATCCACATAATTATACAGGCAGAAGTACACATTAAGAATACAAAGAACACAAAACATGCTGGTTTTCCAATTACACACTATGTGACACTGCATCAGTACAATCAGTACAAAGATTTATAAATGCTACACTATAGGGTTCAAATGGACTACCTCTGTCTGAGCTCTAAGCAGATGAGAAAACACTTCCAGAATAAATACAGAATTTGTGGATTTTTATGCACAAAGAACTCAAAATAGCATATTTTTCTGGGATAAGGTAGGACTCCAGTCCATACATTAACTTCAAACTTGCTAGAAATTGGCAAAATCAGAACAGTCAGAATTCACTATCACCTGCAAAACCTGCCTGTGAAGCTGGGTGATGGTTAACCATATGGTTCACTTATACGCTTAACCTCTCTGCACTTATCCTGCTTTCAGTACTAAAGAGCTTTCAATCTCCTTTAGAGCTGCTGTGTACCTCTGCCAGCTGGACAGATGGGCCCCTCCCAGTAAAATGCAACAGCTACTTACTCAGCAAGATCATCAGTAACTGATTTTGTCTGAGACAAAGAGATTAACTCGATAGCTCTTTAACTCAATAGCTTCCTTCCAGGCCTGTATTCTAATATTTCCAGGACTATTTTGAAACAAAGATTGGTCTATGAAAAATAAAATAAAATCAGATAAAGCTGAGATGAAGCATCCTTTTCTATACAGAGAGAAATAAGAGAAAAGCTTCATCTTTCTGCCTAGATGCCCTTTCCTTGGTATTCTTCCTGGAATATTTCCAAGGATTTCAACTCATCCAAGTTTCCTGCAATCCACATAATGGAATTCCTCTCAGAAGGTAGTTAATGTTCTGTTAGATTCAAGTTAAGCTAACACATTTTGATGCTTCCTGTTCAGTCACACAGATAAGGATGAATATAGAAGTTGTCACAGTGTTCAAGACCCAAGAAAAATCACCTCTTTGGGACCTCTATTTTCCACCATTAATTACCAAGTAGAGGGTAATAAGGCCTTTTCATTTACATGATCATGGCTATATCTTAGGTCTACATGATGATTTAGTACATTAATCATCTTTATCATGCAGTGGAAATTTAATTTTATTCCAGTAGATCATAAAATTCAATATTTCAAAAATGTAACTACTATCACATAATTGCACAGTTCTAACATCAGGCAGAAAACTGATGAGATCCTTCAGCCAAAACATAATCATCACTGTTGGATATTGCTACCAAGGATATCAGAGTGCTCATTAGGTCTTCATGTTTAAATAATTATTTATGTAGGTAGACAGTACAAACAAGTCCAGTGACGACTGTCTTGGAGGGAAAAAAGCGATCATTCCAAACCTAGAGAATTAGTGATTGAATAAAAACCAAAAGACATGTCACAAACTGGAAAAATCAAATCATTACAGTTCTGACACCATTTTTCTTTTAATTGCATGGATATCCATGAGATATCAGAAAGATTAAGAAGGAAAGATATTTCTCTTTTTCACCCCAGTTCTTCTAATTTGAACATTTGACAGTAAATTTGTATTCACTGCTTTTTCCTTAAAACAGCCAGTTCTGGGTATTACTTTTATTCAGGGAGCTCTTGAAAGATAATAAACATTATTGGAAACTACCATCATAAGTGACACAGGACTTAGACACAGTTGAAGTACTTAAATGTTCTTTAATTTCTTTCTTTTTAAATAGAATAAAATCAAAAGTTACTTTAATTCAACTTGAAGTTAATTGGATAGTAACTGTCTTGAAACAAATTGTTCTTCACAGAAGCACAAAGATATAAGTTAAATTCAGAAACACTATTTTTCTACTGATCTGCTTACTTCCTCCTTGAAGAAGAAATCCCCCTAGACTTTCATAATAGGACAATTACTGGATACTCTTAGAAGCAGCTTAGCCTGAAGCAATGATGATGAAACAATGTAATAAACTTGCCAGTTTCCAGAAACAAACCTATATGTGCACGATCTTTTAACCAGGTTTCCTTTCTAATCAAGAAAATTGCCAAGAAGGTCAAGTGAAGCCTTTTGAAAGAGACAGCACTTTGTAGATCTTCTCCCAAGAGAAATTCTTTGGCCTCTCCATTCAAACCATCTCCATAAGGGCGCCAGATTAAATTACATGCCTGACGCTGGGCAGGCTGTGCTAGGTAGCTGGCCCCCTAGCAAAAGAATCAGAAGCTCCTCCAAAAAAAAGTGATTCAGAGTACCAAACCCACTCCCTCTCTTGTCTCTGCAGTAACTCAAGACTGAGCAAAAGAGGATAGAATTTGGTCCAGATGTCCTTTTCCTTTGTTGCCCTGCACAGAGCCATGCAGGGAGTAAACTGTACTAAGAATACTCTGCCTTCAGTCTGCTATCTCATTCTCTGAACTCATTGTTGGGAAATCACAACTAGCAACTTCTGGAAACTGCATTCAGATATTTTAAGGTAAAGCTAAAAATTACTGTGCTGGAATTTGACAGGGATGCTGCCATACAGGAGAGGGAGGGGGAAAAACGAAAGAAATTGCGCATGCATCTCTAGTCTGCTTTGGACTCAAACCTGGTGACTCAGCTCAGATGTTAAACATCAGCTCAGACTACAAAACCGCAATATAATTTAGACTGGCTGAAAATCTACCCTAAAGGAAAAAGCATATAGCTCAGCACAAATATATTTTTGAGAAAGCAGTCTATGCAACACATTATTGGACCAGAGAATAGCTCCATTAATTCAGAATGTAACAGAATATCTATTTTCAATGAATTTTGGTGCACTTCATTTGTAAAGTGAGTCCTACACACTTTTCATCTACCTGGAAACAAATGTCACTCTCACATTACTTTAAATGTTTGGAGTAAGGTTTCCATCTTCCATCAACTGCAACTTCCTAATTTAAGGCAGAAGTTACTGCTCAACCCTGCTATGAAGGCCATCAGTCTGAAGGGCTGCATGTGTTTCTGACAGATCTACACACCCTGCCCAGTAGCCCATCAGGCATTGCTGGGCATTCAGTACAATTTACGGTATTAATTCCCAAGCAAGAGTTCCAGCATGGAGCTAACTGGTACACAGCAGATCTGACCACTGGTCAAAAGAGTAAAAGGTCATTAACATGTAGCCAGAGACTAGTGTACAAATGCATACACAAATGTATAACTTGGCATGCCTACTGTTACAGCAGTTTTAGAGGGTACTTACTGACACACTGTCTTGTCAATGCAGACAAACGTCCCCTGTCCCTGCGTGCTGTCCCCACAGCTAAAATGGAGTCAGCAAGCCCTAAAACATTTCAAGCTAACTCAGACAGGTAAACTGCAATGTTCAACAGTGACAGCTTGGATAACCTGTCTGAAACTGCACTGAACAGATTATGAAGGGTTCATGTAATCCTTTCTGCTGCAGCTGCCAGACCATGAGATCTGTCTGGCCAGATTTACCTTAGTATTGCTCTGCAGACATACGAGAGGATGGTTACTGCCTAAAACTCATCCCTGTCTTTCAGTGGAATTAGCAATACAAGAACTGCACAAAAATTTAAGTTAAACACCCTAGATACACTCCCATCCTCTAACTACTCACATAAGTAGCAAAACTTGTAAATTTTTGTGCAATTTCATAGCCAACAGGATATGCTCCATTGGCATTATAAGGACCCCTCCCCCCCTTGCCCTCCTTCTGGAGTGGCAACTACTTTAACCAAGTTCATTTATTGCAATAATCTTACCTGTAGCACCACCACTCAAAGAGCTGAGTTCACCAAAGAGGCAGAAACTGGAGGTACAGCCAAGTATCCATTAAACCCCGCATATCACGAACAATGCCCTTGGATGATTCAGGATACAATGTTACTCTGCACAACCTTTAAAACCAGAATCCACACTGTCAGGGTTAGATCTTCAGTGCTGAGGACACAGCTATATCTTCTGCTGCTACGTTGTTGCTGTTGGCTGTCCTCAAGAACCTCCCCTGAAGTACTGATCCAGCTCCCTCAGTTTAGACTTTTGATGCCAGGTTACACAACCCATCTAAAATACAGCCCCCTTCAAATGTCTATATCAGAAAGACAGAATAGAGTCATCATGAAAAGCTACTCTGTCACAGAATGGGAAAATGTTAATTTAATTATTCCGTGAATAAGCTGTAATATATGCTCATTTCACATATGTGAACGCCTGCAGGAAAATATTAATGACAATAAAAATGGGTAGAGCATTCAATTCTCTTGAAACCCCTCCCGTCCTTAGGACTTCCAAACCTCAGCAGCACCAGCTCAGAGTTACCCAGTTATAAGTCTTCTCCCAAGGTTTTTTCACAAGGGCCAGTAAAGACCAAAACACAGAACTTCTACAGAAAATAACTTCACATTTGTCTGTCCAGAAAGGGAAGTAAACACATAACCAGAAGAAAGAGCACAATGCCAAAAAGCTTCATAAACAGCAAAGAAAAGACGTGCTCCTTCAAAAAAAGCAAGGAAACCTGCCAGGCCAAAAAAGCCACAATTCAAAAAGCCATTTAGAAAATAATGCATTGACAGAAGTAGTACAGTTATTTACTGCTTATTATGAGAGTAGTCTTGAAGTTTGATTCTAAATCTGCAATTTGTACCAAAGCAGATACTATTCAAGGAGTGTCATAGCCATGGATGACAGCTGTATTTTAGTTTAATAGGGCCTGATTTAAGCATTTATTTGGCAGTTATTAAGGGCTGGTGTATAAAAGATGTAATAAGCATCTATATAAATTTATTTTAATTCAATTTTAAGCTGCAAATCGTTCTGTGCTGATAGAAATTCTTGGAATGTACAATGAGTATGAATGAACATCCATTGTTCCACCCATCAAAGTCCAAATCCAATACAACCATTCCCATTTTCAAGTCTGTATGAGCTCAATTTTCTACTACATAAAATTGATTTCACCAACTGAAACGGCGCTGAACTGCCACGAACAGGTACATTTCTTACGCTGAGAGATTCCCATGTTATCAGGAAATGCCTTATCTCTCCAAAGAGCACACTCCTTCAATTCATGATGGTATTTATTCACTTTTGTCACAAAGGGGACTTGAAAAAAGGCATTTCTTTGTGCAAAACATATATACCCTGACTTCAATTTCAAGAATTCTGTAATGGAAATATGCTAATAGGCTAAAAGTAGAATAAAAACCAGTGCCTACCAGTCTATAGCTAAGTCACTTTCCCGTTTCCCCACTTTTTAAAGTTCCAGCCTGGCAAAACTTACCATAAAGTGGGTGTGGAAGATGTTTAAAAAAGACCCAGTTGGTCTTCTTAAACAACAAAGTAAAATCAAAAACAAAACCAATGCAAAGCTTTGTGTACCGAAATCTTATAAATAAACTACAGATACAATCAGTACCAGGAAAACAGGAAACCATTACTTTTAAGACCTGACAAATTTTGCTGGAGTGAGTTTAACTGGCCATCACTATAGACGCAAATTTCTGTCCTCCCGCCCTTTCGTCCTGCAGAAAACTGCTCTACGTTCTTTAAATCACTTCCTTATAACACACACAAAAAAGAATCTAGAACAAGAAAAAAATTACCAAGCTCTTTGTCTGTATTAAACACATATGCCCATCTTCAGCCTAAATAATTCCAAGCAGAAAGTAGGGCTGTTACACAGAGGTGTTGATAATGCTGCCCTCTCTACTTACAGGACACATCACTTTGAATACTTAACACACTTGGGATCCAAAACAAACCAATTTGTTGCTTCTTGTATTTTACAAACCAGAAAAGAGCAACATACAAATAATTCCAAGTCTACCAATTTGTTTTAAAGGAATATAAATTGGAATCCTATGTCCTACTTCAGGTTTCCAGCAGAAATGCATTTTAGCTCAGAATTTCAGGCTTGCACACACTGACTGAATTCTTATTCATCAACTGCTTTACTATTTTTTGAAAATCCTACTTAGATCATTTTAAGCAAACATTTTAACAGAATACTTCAAAACAGAGTAATTCATTTCAGTCAAAAGAAGACAGATTGGTATCTAATTATGCTCTTCCAAACAAATTCTCTTTGACAACCGTGCAAGTCAGATGAATTAATCTGTACCAAGAGATTATTAGCAGAAGATGCCTGCTTTTGTTCTGGTGCAGCAAGACACCAGCAGGACACTTATGCATATTCTACGCCACACCAACTCCCTCTCTGCTTGATGCTAAACAGCTGAAGTGCAATGGCTGAAGCTGTCAGAGGTAGGGGCCACAGCTCTGAGGAAACTTCAGGAACAGCCTCAAAGCACAGAAACACACATTAAATTTCAACTGGAAGAGAATAGGGAAACAGATAGAAAAGGCTTCCCCAATCTAACGGATTTGCAATTTCCAATCTGTAATCACACTCAAGAGAAGAGAAAAACAGAAAAGATCCCGAAGGAGCACCACTATGACAACAATGATACTCCTGAGGTGATTCCCGTATGCCACCATCGCCTGCAAGCATATCCCAATGCACACTTGGCTCTGCTCGCTCTGTGCTCTGGAGATGAGAAAGTTGTTTGAGCTTGAACACCACCCACTGAAGAGTTAGAGATATCAACGCTATCACCACCCATGCTTCCCTGCCTTATGAGTACACATTTCAATCAATTATTTAGTTCAGTGATCACATGCTGTATGGTTTTTTTCTCCTTGCAGGATTATTGCTGCATTTGTTGCTTTCCTCAGGTTCTGCAGTAAATGAAGCACAAATCCTTAAGAATCTAAATGCACAATTAATGAAAAGACAACAATATAAAGTGGGCTATATAAAGATGAGGCTTATTATGAATTAATACTTTTACTATTAAATATGCATGAGTTTTTAATAAGTAGAGCTAAAAATAGAGACGCATATTACAGGATTTCTCCAGGCTGTACAATTTTCATTCATCTTCATCCTGCGAAGAAACGGACCACTGCTGAAAGGACTCTCACTGCACATTTTTACAGTGCTGTTGTCAGCCCTAATTCATCAATGCACAAAAACCCCCAGTATCTGGGATCCTGGCAGAAAGGATTCTGAAGACCTCCACCCTCTACCATAGGGTTTGAAGGGATGTGCAGCAGTGTCACCCACCTCCTAACAAGTACAAATCTCTTAGCAGCCCAGTCCCCATCTACAATTAGTGTGTTTAGAAAGAATCCAATTGTAAGACTCCTGCATAAGATAACAAACAGCAAAGAGCACTAGATGTACCCACTAAACTTAATAAAAACCCCTGAAGTTACTACTTGCATCTTCAGTTTTTAATCTTATTATTTCATTTCTTAAACAAATATCTTCTCCTCTTTCCTTCAGTCCCCCACCAAGGAAGGAAATCTAAAACTAAGCCAAATGCAACAAAATTCCTGTTTGGACTTTCACATTAATTTCTAACATCATGTCACGGTACAGATACAAATGAACAAAGGATTTTAACAAAGATTGCACTAGTTCTGGCTGAGGGTGCACACATTCAGGAACACAGCACAATACTATATAAATCCACCCCAGGGTGTAGGCGCTGCAGGACCAGGAAACGGAAAAAGATTGAAATCAGTGTTTATAAATACAGCCAAGAAATCCTACCACACGTACCACCAAATATATAAACAGAACTTAAGATAGTCTCATCTGGAGGCCTAAATTTCCTACCCTTATTTATGTTGGGGAATTTTTAAAAATTTTTGAAGACATTTTATTTTGTGCACTCATGTTTTTAAAAAGACCTTGGGGTATTGAAATCAAAGGACTTGCTTTGATTGAGTTGAGTAAGGAGTTGCTAATACTGTGTGACAAAAGGATTCAAAAACAAAGACATGATAACATAGTGCATCCTAGTAGCATCTTAAATTACTTTGAAATTTGTTTGGGGGTGGGGGGTTAATTATGGTTTGATTCTGAATTTTCTCTATTTCTCAATGTGCAACAGTAAAATGTAATTAAATCCGCATCAGATACATTCCTAATCAAAAGGGAAACCCAAAACACATTACAGCAGAGGTAACTTTCACCTTTTTCTGGACAGAGTTTTAAATCACATACCTATTACCTTTATTCTTTTTTTCCTGGGTGAGAGTAAAAAAGGCGCAATAACACAACAATTATTTTCACTGGAATGTCCTTGGCTTATTCTTTGTGAAGACAATTTAGAATTCGAGCTTCGCAGATGCACAGCTAATTACAACTAATAATTCAGAGCAAAATTCACGTGACTTACTGGAAACTCAGAAGCAAAAAGCACATTTCTCCTCCTTCCTCAGATTCAGCCTAGTAAACACTCAAGATTCAGCTTTGCTTTTCCTATGACACATTACAGTCAATGATCATAGACATCAATTTTCTCAGATTTTTCAGAATCAATTGGTCTTTTACCACAAAAACAGAAAAAACCAATTTACATATTTTGTTATCTTTGGTGCCCTTACTATTCTCAATCAAACTTTTGGGCTTCAAACACAGAAGCCCTTTGTTCACTATTGCCTGTGCAAACCTCCTACCCCAATGTCCAAGGTGCTGCGTCAGCAGCTTCGTTCCCACCCGCGTTGGGATTAAACCTTCCATCCGTCACCACCCTGAGGTCGTCATTGGTGGCGGCAACCATCCCCTGCCATCCCCCAGTTCGCAGCAGCACCACACCGTCGTGCCCAGAAGGGCTGGCACGGCCCTGGTGCCTTTGAGCCGGACACACGGCAGCGCTCCCGGCTTGATGGAGATGGTAGAGGTTCCCTTTCCTCCTAAATGGTGAGAATGAAGGTTGGATGGCAAGTCTGGTGGGCAGTGATGGCAGGCGGGACCAATTATATATTCATGAGCTGATGGGTTCGCAGTACATTCTGCGCACGCGCCGAGGTCGCACAACTCATGGAAAAATCATCTGCGACTATTTGGATCCTGCAGATTATGGGTCACGAATAAGTGGAGGATCACTGTAGTACAAAATATTTGTAGGAGAAAAGGTGACTGAAAATCACTATATATAACTTGATCAAAAGCCAATGACAAACAAAACAAAAAAAGAAAGAGAAAAAAAAGAAGAAAACAAGAGGGGAAAAAATTTAAAATAAACTATATATATATGGCTGGTTTGGGGAGTGGTTCCCATTAATGGAAGTGCCTTGTCCTGCATTTGGAAATTGATTTCACAGGGTGACCTTCCCAAAAAGTAAGATGCAATGCAGCTTTCTGGTTAGATAATATCACCGCCTGTGTGTCAGGCCTCCACTTGTGCCAAATTACCACTGCCAACCTCTGTTGTAGGTTATTACTAAGTGGAATTAAGGAGAAATCAGTAGAAACAAATACCCACATACTGACTGGACTTGACAGTTTGCCAAAATTGCAATGTTATTATTTGAAAAGATATGAACAAAATATCCTATCAACACTGCTGGCTAGTTGGTGGTTTTCAGTGTAGTATGAAACTGCTTTGATTCTTTAAAATCATTTGTCTAATAAATTATATGACTATATGATTACAGACAAATGACTCTTTATGATCACTAAATTTTGTTCTCCCTATGATGCAAATACAGTAGTTCAATAATAAAAAACAGCAGATTTAGGCAACCACCCTTCATCAAGTTCCAGGACAGCACATTTAAGTTGTTTCCTAAACTGCAGCAGCCCAGTCAAGCAGAGGATGTTGTACTTCACCAACAATCCTACAACACCCTGCAATGCATACACAAACTTCAGATTAACAACATCCAAAACTCGTGGAGGATGCTGGAATTGCAAAAGAATACCAGTTTATAGAGTGGTACAATAGAAAAATATTTTAAAACAAGTAATGCTGAATGTAGAATCTGATTCCTTCAGAAAAGTCAAACACCATTAGAAGCAGCAACTAGCTGTTCTTGCTAATTGGTCACAAGACAACATACATCTGCTGACAGCAGACCTGGTGGTCTGCTGCTGAAGTGCAGTAACTTTACAGACACTGAGGAAACAGGTCGCTCATGCATTCCAAAAGCTTCACTACAGTCTTTCATACCACCCTGCAGGACCCCAACACACATCAGCAATGCCAACTGCAACTGTTGAAAACAGATCAGCAAGCCTCAAGTGCTAACATAACACAGACAGTATTAGTTAACTTCAAATTAATACCCCTACTGAACATGGCAAAAATTTCCAATCCAGTGTCAGAACACTGAGTCTTTGTGATTAGCAGATGAAATTCACTTGAAATTCAGCCATTCATTAGTACTGATTGTAGGAAGCAAAGCAGAGTAATTTTTAAGTCCCCAACACAAATATAACTACAGTTAACCCTCTTCCACTTCATGCCCCCCATATTGCGCCTTCATATCTTAGCGGCGTCATTTTTCAGAGATTAAGGAGGCCCGTTTCGCAACTGTGCACGTGTGACCTGACACACGACTACTCAAATTAGGCAGTCATGAATATTCAAATCAACCCCATCCCCTCCGTTCTGTGCAAGAAGAGCTACAGTGTGCTGCAGCAGCCCTCGCCATCCCTTTTCGCTGTGCTCCGAGCGAGAAGGGTACAGCAGGTCCCCCCGCCTGCATGCCCCACACCGCACCAGCCTTCCCCATCCCACTTCACTGGCAGCACAGTGGCTGCGGTGGGTCCATTCCAAGCAGTGCCCGGTCCCCTCCCCGCTCCACTCCCCTGGGAGCGCAGCGGCTGTGGCGGGTCTGCTCCGAGCAAAACAGCTGCGTGCAGCCATGAAAGATTTACACACTCTCAAGTTAGACACGGTGTCTTAGACTTTCTCGAATGACTCCCTGAGACATACTCGTCTACCCTGAGTATAGAGAGAGCATGTCTACCCACCTGGAGAGACGCTGGGAGAGCGGCACAGGCGGCTCCCCCGCACCAGTGTTCCTGGCCAAGTGGAAAAGGGGTTTTTCCCAGCATGGGGTGGCCATGGGTGCTGGGAAACACCAACACAAACACCAGTACACAGCAGGGCAGTGCTGAAACAGTGCCAGAGTGCTGGGGGGCCATGTGAGGGTGCGGGACAAATTTGCACATTAATGAACTGCCATTCTACGCGGACAGAGGGCTTCACAGATAGCGAGTAAGACCCACAGTACTGTGGTATAGGACACCCGACTGTACTTCAAATCCACTTCTCCTTGGTCATACATACCAGCACTGCTGCAATCAGATGCCATATCTTGTCTAAAGCAAAAAGAGAGCTTCAATTACAGAACACACTATCCTCAAACTTACTTTCTAGTATTCCTTATCAGTAAAGAAAAAATTGCTTTACAACCATATCCAGCTTAGCAGAGGTAAAAGTAGTTCCCACTGTAGCTGACCAGAAGTCATGACCAGAGCACACTTGTGGCATTTAAGTGTTAAGATATACAAATATATGATATTTCTGATGCAAGTGAAAAACCCTAGGATAACACGCCAAACTTGCAAATACTTACTTCAGAATAAAGACACAGGATTGGCACAAGTAACAATATGCAGTTTCAAAACTGAAGTACTGCACAACTGCACAAGATTAAGTGTTAAATTCGTGTTCTCTGCTATGAATTTCAGTGACGTTGCTGACCTCCCAGGTCCTGAACTACATCCCACAGCAGCCAGAGAATGGACATGTCAGTGTATATCACGATGAGATGTACTCAGCCTGGAATCATCCTCATCACTCCCAAAGGACACCAAGGTGAGCGGAAGCTGGTGCTGACCTGCAGGAATTCAGCTCTGACCAGGAGGCATACAGGAAGCAGAGGTTATACAAAAGCCAATCATCAATAGACTGTGAAAAAGTGTCAATAGCACTTTTGGTTGGACAGATCATTCTGAAGGGACACCCATGTTGATTAAGGAGTCAGAAAATACTGCCACAGATCCATCAGGAACTTTCACGTGGGTCAGAAAATTAAGTTTTTCCCATTACATATCTCACCTTCCTTTCAGAGCTAATCAGAACCTGCAATTCTCTTATTTCACTCTTCTAACAGTCCCACTTGTCCCCTTGCAGGCACAAGGATTGCAAGGGGTCTCCAGGCCCCTGAGGCTGAAAGGCACCAGGGTTTTATGCCCTACTAACGTATTTGGAAAAGCTCACAAAGGCTCAGAGTATGATGTGGGCACCATACCTGAATCAGTATCCCACTATAATAGATACACTAAGAAATGCGTAGGGCTTTTTGTTGGGTTTTTTGCATTTCTTTTTATTTTTTGAATCAGGCAGGACTACAGGAAATCTATGTCCCCAGGACAGTACCTTCTGCTACGTATAGGCTACTGGCAGGATTTAGTCAAGAATGTCTGATATAATAGGGACTCAGAATCCTGGAGACTACAGAACACTGCAAAAGGTCGAAAAAGGAGTTATAAGGCCAGGCAACAGACAAGATTTAAGCATGAGAGACTAGAAAAGCAATTCATGAAAAAATACATGACTCCTTAATGCTAAAAAGTATAATTTAGATATTGTCTACATTTAGTGATCAATAACCAAACATAATCCAAATATAACATGACCTTTTATAGCTGTTTTACAATCTACATACAGACTGAGGAACTTTTTCTGTGCTAAGGCACAAATACGTCCTTCTGGTTATATCTGATGGAGCACACAGTAAAATGCAATTTAACATTAACCAGAAACAGTGTGGAAAGTAAAACATCACTCCTAAAGTTCCAACTGCAGCCAGAGGACATTTCCTCCCAGCATTTCACAGGTCAGCTCAAGCATGCACACACATATGCTGACCAGGTAAAGGCCAGCTCACTGCCTGCTGGAATTAACTGGATCCTCTCTGCTACATGAGAGTGCCTGAACGGCTGAGTCAGCAGTGGGGTAAAGCCTAAAACCCAATGTGCCTTAGGTCTTTCAAATAAAGTAATATTCTCATGAGAAATATCTCACTTTGTCTAATCATAAAACAAAACAAGCTCAGAAGTGCATTTAATGTAGCAACCATGATTTTACTCACTTCAAATTTTCAACGTGAAGATGTCATTTCCTGCAAGAATCACTAAGCCTAACCTCATAACAGAGGCCAACATAGATTTCTTCTCACCTAGAATTCATAATCATTCCATTATTAATCCATAGGCATAGTTCAGATATGACTAAACTCTTCCATTATTAATAGATTGACAGAGGAATATTCAGCTTCACACAATTGACTCTCTCGTGGGCACTAAACAGCTGCACTGTGGGTGGCGGTTTTTGTGGTTTGGTGGTGGGTTTATTTAAGCATTATGATTTCCAATTAGTCAAAACAACAATGCAGACACCCTGCACTTCATAACCTGCCACTCTATTTGTTAAAGATGAAAAAAGATGTAGGTGAGATACTGGAAAAACAACATCTATTTTATGTCAACCTCATATAATCCCAGCTACAGTTTTCTAAATTCATATAGGGCACATTTAACTAGGGAGTAAGAAGAGGGTGTGAAGAGGCACGAACTGGTCAGAGGGAATCTGAACATGCAAAATAAAGTTCCTTAAATAAGAAGAGTTCCAGGACCAAATTTCTGATCTTAAAGTTATTCTGTAAACCACAGAAAGCATATTTTTCATTACTTTCTGGATTACAAGCTTTTCCTCTTCCTCCATTTGCTTCAGGATTCCGTACCAGAATGTGTCACCATCATCCTAATCATCCCTGAAACCCCTTTCAAAGTATGATACACTAAGAAAAGGGTTTAAGCCCACCCAACATGTTCAGCTGAGAATTGCTACATAAAACTCTTCTCACTTCTCCTTCACAGCATCCCTGACAGCTTCTCTAGTTCACAGAGATGTTAGCACAGTATTGCCATTAACTGTGTAATTATTTTAAATTACTTTCAATATATTTATGAAAAAAGATCAAAGAATATTGTCAGAATTCATTTTGTTGATCTCATTTCCAATTTTTATTCTTAATACATACCACTAAGGAACTAAGATTTAAAAACCAAGTAACAAAATATAGTGCACAAGCCATACTGCCAGGAACAGTTACCCAGAGCCATGTTTTATTTGAGAGAAAAACTGTCACCCTCCAATAAACAGAGGATTTTATTAGCAAGCTGTTTGTTAATCGGCATAATTTGTATGTAAGCAATTCATTAAAGGGATAAAACTACCTTGAAATGCATAATTATATCTTTAGAGAACCAGGGAACTCCTAATGATTTACCAAATACAGAACATTTACAAAAGTAGACTTTGAAATTAAGAATTAATAAGCTATTAATAGGATGAGACAGCTTGTGACTCATCATCTAACAAAGGAAACATGTCAAGGGAAAAAAAAAAAGAAAAATTGGTAGACTCCAAGTATGACTTTTTAAAGCTATATGCAGAAGCAGCTTATTTTAAACTTATTTCAGTCAATAAACACAAAGGGTGGCATCTTCTCCAAGGGGACAGAATCAACGACAAAAAGCAAATATACCAACCTGGAGAAACTGGCCAACATTCAGTAAAAAACAGCTGTGTCAAAAGATAAGTCATGTCCTAAAAACCAAAGGAAAGAAGGGAAAGCTTTCTCGCACATCATATCTAAAGAGAACTCTCCGTTAAAACTTTTTCATTACACTTTTTACTAGCACTTGTTCTGTTTTCCTGAAATTTTTATCCTCAGAAATCTTCACATATTTCATTTGATCTAATCCAACATCTGCAAAGCAGAAACAGTAACAGAAGAAAACGTTCATGCTTTAATTGTCAGTGCAGTTTGGAAAAAAAGCACAAATCTTGCT
This sequence comes from Pitta sordida, assembly GCA_013390025.1. Taxonomy (NCBI): domain Eukaryota; kingdom Metazoa; phylum Chordata; class Aves; order Passeriformes; family Pittidae; genus Pitta; species Pitta sordida. The sequence goes on from WEKX01011675.1 coordinate 172,325, forward strand.
GCCTGCCCTTATTCTCACTATTCTCTTTTGCCTCATGGAAAATATTAGTCTGTGCCTTGCAGGATGTAGAAGCACAATAGTTTGAAACTAAGCATTTGAACAGAGAGACTGAAGTTTATCTCTGCAATGCCTATGATAACAAAGTTTGCAAAGTTCTCTTTAAATTAGACACTTTAACTGCACTGCTCTCAACTATTGTGCTGCTTTTGATAAAACCCAAGTTATTTATTAGAAGTCCACTCTTTTTACAACAATTTCTTATCAACTAAGAACTTTTCTTCTCCAACTCTTCTTGTGAGAAAACCTTCAACTAAAAGGGCTGACATTCCAGCCTGTGTTGGACAAGGAGCTGGTTCTAGCCCAACCACATCAGCATTTTCCCCAAACTCTTATTCTCACATGGCATTTATCAATTTTATAGTTTATAGCTACAGTCACTAAACACATTTATAATTTGGCAGGCATTTGGCATTCCCTTTATTTCCTTCTCCTAAAAATGACAGTCTCAACTCTTTTAATTCACTCTAGGAATAGTATTCTTCCATGCCTTTAATTATCGAAAGGTATTGTATTGATCAAGTGCATGTTCCTGAAGTCCTCTGATGTGCTACAACGTGAATGGGTAAGTTTGAGGCTAATCACACAACTCTTCCACCAAAGATATCACCTAAGCACAGTGAAATAAGTAAAAGGAAGGTTTATTTTATCATGACTTTTACATATATGAGCTTTTCCTATATGAAGAAAAGTGTCATCATCTTATTTCTCAAAAAAAATTTACTTCCAGAAAATTACTTGTGACATTTCTGATAGACCACTACAGAGCCGGCAAAGTTGCCCCAAAATAATGGAAAACTCGTTCAAATTATCTAATTTGGAAAGACTGCCAAATCCTCCACAGTAAATGACTGACATTCTCTAAATCTTTGTTGAAATATTTATCAGGTTTTTTCCAACAAAAAAATACATTGACTTTATTAAAGTGAATATTTGTAGCAGACTGTATTAATTCATATGCAATATATCTTTCATTCTGAGCTGGCCCTGTTTTTTAAATAACAGAAATTAAAAACATTGGTACAATATACGTCAAAAAACAACCCCCAGTGCTCAATAAAAATACAATTCCTTGAAATACTACTAATGCAGAGAGATGTGTATTCCCAAGATTTTATGTTTATGGTAAAGCTTTGCAAAGCCAATTTCTTTTTTGTCAATGTAGTTGTGGGATAATATGTAGAAACAGAAGCTACAGGATAAATTTTAACTAAACATAACGCACACCTCACCACATCTCATCACGATTGCTGGGAAAATAAAACTTTTGTTTTCTTCCACTGCGATTACAAAGAAAGATTGTGGTTAAATATGTACAGCCAGCTCCAATGACTTTTACTGATTTTTTTTAATTGGTGGTAAAACAACTTCCCAGCATTTTTCTTCCCTTCAGAATCAAAACCACAACACTTAGAAATGCCGTTTTCCTCCTCCCAAAATTTCCAGTGAACGTTGTATACTTAGTGTTCCCTCAGTCACATCAGAAAGTGACAAAGATATACCCATGAAGAGAGAGAGCAACAGCACCTTGACTAGAGGAACGCAAGTACATTTTCTCTTATAAAAATCATAGAATATCCCGAGTCAGAAGGGACCCACCAAAATCATCGTGGTCCAACTCCTGGCCCTGCACAGGGCAGCCTCAGGAATCACCCCATTGGCCTGAGAGCATTGTCTGAGCATTTATCAAACTGTCAGCATTCCTGAGTGAAGGTGAGCATATAGCAGTCTTCTCTACTGAAAGACTGTCTAGATGCCACCAGCTGCTCCCACTTCTCTCTTTTCTTACCAGAGAATTAACCATTCTGTTCTGGCTCTCTGAGAATGAGAAAAATAAAGAACTAGACTTTCTCATGGCTTGAAGGTTGTAACTACCAGATGTGTAATTATAGGGGGGGAAAAAGGGAAAAAAATCTGCAAGGAAAAAACTTGGCTTCTAATGCTGTTCTCCATTTTTCAGGACTGGTGTGACACTTATGTCAGGTTACCTAGCCCAAAAATAAAGAAAACATGTTCTGTAAAGTCACCATCAGAAAGACTGCCTGATTCCTGCTCTGTCTGAAGTGCCTCTGTTACCCAGGACCCAATCCTACAGCACAGAGCCAGGGCTCTGCAATTAGACTTAATACCAGACATAAGAGCCTAATTCTGCTGCTAATCCCTCCTCAGGGGAAAGGATATTTCAGCAGCAACATGACCCAGCTCACTGCCACTCTGAGCAGGAGCTGCAGAAGGAACTTTGGAATCTTTGTTTTGTCATCCTACTAAATGTTAGCCACATATCATTTAATTTAATTGAAATTGATTCCAAGGAAAGCACAAAACCACAAGTAATAAAACAGACTGCACTAATTAATCTATTTGTTAGCAGAAGACTGTGAAATTTAGTCTCATTATGAACAGTACTTGATAAAAATAATGGTTTATATCAGAAAAAAGCCAAACCCAAACCACAAAAAACCACCACAAAACCCCAAACCCAAAACCTTAGCCACTTTTACTATGCAATTCACGATACCTGTGTGATTATCCTTCAGAAAGATTCTTAAATACATAACTTCTGTCAGTGAAATTACTGTAACCTTTCTTTCCCTTTTTAAAAATCTGAAAATTACACAGACAGTATTCACAAGAAGTAGGTTAACTGATTTTTACCTCATACAAACTACCACTTAGAAAGAAAAAACTTTATACAAACTCCTCAAAATATTCACTGTGAACTGGCACAGAACTTTTAGCTGCACATAATTAAAATCCTACTATATTGTAGCTGGGATTCAAGAGGACTCTTTCCACTTTTGGTAAAGGCGTAATGTGAGGAACTCAACCTCTCTAACAGAAGAGCTGAACCCAATCAGCAAAAAATCAACAATAGTTTAATTTTATCCTGCATCAAGGCATCTGTGGGTGGCAGGAGAGAGAAGCACTATGTAGAGCAGTCATTTGCCTCTTATCTCAAGTGTGTTTTTTGTCTTAGTCCTCTCTCCGTAATCAATCTGACTATAGAAACATTAGTTTCCTAAATGTATTTAAAGAGGGCAGGAGATAGAGGAAGACATTAAAACACTTAACAATTAATGAATTCATCACTGATTGGAACTGGAAATCAGTACTTCCATCAAGGGTTATCAAACTGATCTTTTCTTCAGGCCACTTACAGCATCATCCATTATTGGGTTAGTAGATACATGTATTGCTTTTGAACGGAACACAAACATAGGCATGTATCATGTAAACAGTCACAAGATTTGATTACATAAATGCTAGAAAGAAAGGTTTGCTATTACCTGTGCTGTCCCTCTGGACATTCTCAGTGAGTATCAGATGTTTTCCAAAAATCAAATACAGACAGAGCACTTTTTCATAAAGATTTTTACTCTGAAGGGACCATGATCCACTAGTGGAGTGTGAAAGACCACACCAGAGTTTCTGGTAGCTGCAGATACTTTCCAGAGCCTCCAGACAACAGCAGCACCCACCAGAACTCTGGCAAAATAACGTTTGTGCTACTGAAAGAAACTATGTGCAACAGGAGATGAAGGTTCTTGAGCAGAAAAATGGTGTCAAAAAGCATCACCAGAACCCTCCTACCCTTCAGCAGCATTGGAATATTGGAAACTGTTAGTTGGTAAAACACAGAAATCAAGCAGGTGATACAGTTAAGACAGCTCACAATTCACAATGTTATGGACCACAAGCCTGGCTTTTCACAGCACACTGGTGAGAATCCCATCAGGCATCTCTTTTCCAGCACTTCAAGTGACTAGCAATTGTTCATCATACTTAAGGAAACTATTCCAATATTAAACGTATATTAAGGTTTTAAGACAAAAAAATCTTTGGGATTTCCCTGTTTTTCACTGCAAAAATTAATTTCTGATACTTAATTTTCTGTTGTGTCTAACTTCCTAAGTAATTTTCTGATAAACACTTTGGAATAAGGATTACAGTACTTTATTAACTGCATGCCAAGTTGTTTTTATCTATATGTATTACTAAAACAGTAAGCTGCCTGAAAACCTACCTTCAAAGATCTAAACTCAGTTGCTATCTTTTTTAACACCACTGCAAAGTTAAGACAGCGTAGGCTGCCAAATCTAGATCAAAACACCTTTTCTACAGTCCATTAAATGCTGTTTACGCTCACACAATCCAGTCAAATCATGCTGGGTCACAATGGATGGATGCTCCCTGCAATCAGATGAATTCCACACAGGAATGTCCCTAAGATACCACGATAATACCAAGTACACTATGAAATTTGTATTCACAACAAGTTAGTAAAATAAATGATAAAACAAAGTCACAAGCAGAGTAGCAAACAAACCAAAGAATAAGAGACTGAAGCTGCTTTCACAAACCTGCAGATTTCAGGAGGCTTCAGATAGGACATGGCATGGAGAGTAAATCCCAGGTGCACGTAGACTCCATAAAAATTATATATTACCATTTCTTTCCAAGAAATTTGCCTTGTAAGATGTTTTGCTCATTCCTCTCAGGGTCCACTACTTCCCTGCATTAGCCACCAATTCTTGTCCTCCTGCTGTACCCTGAGCTCTGGGGCTGCCACTGGCTTTCCCTTCCCCTAACTCTGGCGGCTGAACCACTCTGGCATCGTTCACCCTCTCCTCTTTATAGTCACACTTCTAACAGGTATTTCCTGACCACAGAAAAAAGAACAAGAGTGAAGTTGAAGCTGTTTTATGCATGGCCATGTAGTGCAATGAGCAGAACACCATCCTTACTCAACATTGCTCTGAACTTGCGCCTCTTTTGCTGCTGTGGATTGTAAATCATTCTTAAGTTCAGCATTAGGGAACTGGCCATGAATTATTAGCTACAGGGTGCTCTGACACATCATAACAATGTGTGAGCAAAACTGTTATGAAAATATTCATACATTTTTCTATTTAAATACTATACACTGATTCAATAGTCCAGAAAATACTCAGTCTCTGTAACCTAGGCAACAAGAGCTGCTGTGCAGCTCAACCCTACTATGACTGAGTTCTGGATTTTCAGGTTCTCTTGCAAAATGGAAAGGATGCCTGTGTTGCACAAGGAAACGTGCATGCTTACATATCATACACATATAATTATTTTTAGAGTGTGTGTATACACATACACTTATTTATACATACACATATACAAATGGAAATCACCAGAGCTGAAGTTAATTTTTTTAATATGGAACTCAAAAGCTCAACTAAATAAAAAATTAATATGTTTTGTATTTGCAGTAGAGGCCCTTGCTCTAGCAAAGCTCATCTGTCAAAATCACATGGATCTATGTTCACTAATGCATCTATGATGTTTCATTATACAATCCTTATGAAGTATTTAGAAAAACCTACACCAAGTGTTCAAATTCAGTTAGACATAGGTACAGACTCCTAGATATTACACATAAATTAAAAGCATCAGTGCCTGGATGAATAAAGGAGCTTGTAACAGCAATCTGTTTGAGATAAGCCTCCAAAAATACTTAACAGTGTTCAACAGAATCGTTCACATAACTTCATGTCATTTAGCCCACACAAAGATTATTTTTTAGGTTCCTAAATACAGTTGTGGAGAACAAAGAGTTTCTTCCTTTTAACAAGGGATTTGTCTTCACGCTAAATTACCTGTACATTCATCAAATTTGATATATCACATCTATTTTTTCCAGGATTAAATGGAAAACCATTTTCAGTGAGTGACTGATATATAAATACTTTTGATAGCTGCTACTTAACTCTTCTAATGTTATTTTTGAGGAAGTTTTACTGGCATAGTGGAAATGATAACAAAATACTTGTTATCACTCTTCGTTTCTGTAGAACACATGCACTTCAACTTTTACCCCATGCTAATACGTAATTACTTCGTGGAACACCTCCACAAGAAGACATGATTAACATCTATCTGATCTATTTATGAAGCCTGCAATGTTATAACACTCCAGAGACACCTAAATATTTATCACCAATGAGTCATGGCAGTATCTGCATTCACTGGTATTTTTAACCATGTCAATGCAGATGAACCTCACATGAAAACAGACAGGTACCATGGACAGACCATCACGGAAGAAAAAAGATCCTCAAGAATACAGACATCCCTTGTACATGTATTGCTGGAGAAAAATATGATAGAGTAAAATGACAATCTGTTTCCATGCAATAGGAATGCATGAATAATAAATAATATCTCTTTACTTGGAGAGATGTTTGAATAGAATTAATTTCATACCAAATGTTCAAAATCAAACTGAAACTGAGGAACTCTGCTGGCACACCAGCAGAACTGGTAACAATAGTTTCAGGCTAATACCACTGCAATACAGTAACCTTTTCATTACATCCTTTACCTTACCTAGTATTATTTTATTTAATATACTACATTATATGTATAGCTCATCGCCCTTCATTTCCTGCAGTATTTTCTCTTAGTGTTTCTTTTACTGGTACTTTACTAAGTCCTCTAACAATATGAAACGCTACCACTATGATTCTATTATTGCCAGATTTTTGTTTCCCTTCATATATATATACTTTATTTTTACCTCTTTAAGATTGGCCTGTTTTCCAGGGCCTGGACACACCATAGTTTACTGCAGGTCAGAACTCATAGAGCTAGAACTGCTCAGCATGAAGCCCACAAACAATGGGGGTCCCAAAGAATCTGTCAGGTTTTGTTTGAGAAATGACCCCTGCTCTTCACTTACCTTCTTTCCACAATACACCTGGACTCTCAAGTCACTGACATGGAAACCTAACTTGTGAGATCCTAAACTGTTTAGACTAGAAAGCAAAAAAAAAAAAAAGCAGATAGTACACATATGCTACACAGGTGGATTAGACTTCCTCAGCACAGGTTAACTTTTCAGACTTTCAGATGTGCAGATTAAGGGCTTTTTTCATAGCATCATCTTTTTATTTTTCCATGTTTGCAAAAGGAAACTTTCTTGTTAGCATACATCTGTCACAGTGGACTTTGCTCTCTGTGTGCCTCAAGCTTCATTTGCTGTAGCTTTTAACTGCTCAGCAGCTCCCTAGTGTTTTGGTGAAGTTTATGAAAGGCCAAGAGCATCTTGGAAGCTGAGAAACCTTAGAAGTTATAGCTCGTAGAATCCATTTATATCCTCTTTCTCCCTCCTGCCTTCTGTCCTTCTGTTTCTCCAGGCTGAAGACCTTTCCTCTTATTTTCTTGTTCTTTCTCCCTTAACAAAACAATATTACACATGACAGCCTGAAGTACCATTTCTTTATTTAATACATCAGCCATGCAATACCAAATGTCAGTTGTGCAGCCCATTTTAACATAAAAGGATGCGTGAAGATTCACCAATAAAGCCACCCTGGAGACAGCTGTGCTAGGCTCGTCACACATATTGTATAATCCAGCCTCCATTGCCTTTTCTAAATTTTACTTGTGGAAAGCTTATTTTTCTGCACCCCTTAACAGAACCACAACACAATCCAGGTTAGAAAGGACTAGAGGAGGTTAGGCAGGATAGAACTCATTCCCATGAAGGAGACAGGCATACTCCATAAAAGAAAGGCCTCTTTTGCTAGCAAACAATGAAACTGGAATTTTTTATGGAGATAGCAAGGGTGCCCCACGAATCTGTGAAGCCTTTGCACTAGCACTGAAAAAATGAAAGCATGCACAGACTTCCCGAACAGAAAGTTTGGCCTTAAAAATTCACTGCCTAGAAGAGAGAACAAAACTTTCTTAGAAAATTATCCAGGAAGTATCCACATATAGAAATAAAAGGAGATTGGCCAGAGAGCAGTGGGTACCTAAATTACAAGGTGTATCATTAAAGCTAAAATTTATACTGGAAAGGAAGTAAAAAATGGTAGATAACAGGCAGTCAGAAAATTTGGACTCAGAGTACTTTCTGCTCCATAAAAAAAGTATGAAGAGGTTGAGAAAGTTGGGGTTGTTCAGTCTGAGAAAAGAAGGCTCCAGGAAGACCTTCCAGTACCTAAAGAGACCCACAAGAAATTCCTTCCTGTGAGGGTGGTGGGACAGGGAGGTAGAACATGTTCTGAGTAACCTGGTCTACTGCAAGGCATCCCTGCCCATGGCAACAGGGTTGGAATAAGATAATACTTAAGGTCTCTTCCAATTCAAACCATTCTATTATTCTCTCATTTTAAGTCCTCTCAGAAGAAAGGGTACTGTCCTAGGTCAAGCTCTAATTCATCTTATGTTACATAGGCTCTGAAGTGGTACTTGCAAGGCTATCATTTATCCATTAGCCTCAACAAATGCTACAGAAAAAGCTGAGAAATCAGAGCAATGCCACACAATTTCAGATATCTACAAAATCAAAAGCCAACACCAAATAGAAATTAACATAACATGCAGTGAGAGTTAATACAGGCTTTCACTCAATGAAAGGAAGCACACAGAAAATTGAGAGATCCTGACAGAAACAATTATCTGGTATCTCAGTGATACAGAAGTAGAATCCATCTCTCTGATGGATTAGAAGCCACATCACTGGCAGCAGCAAAAGCCAAATCCAACACAAGAACATCTTTGATTGATTCACTGTCTGGTCTTTTTACTGTCAAACTCCTGAACTGAGTACGGACTACAATCAAGAGCACACAGCTAAACATGATTTTTCACCTAGAAAAAAAAAAATAAAAGAAAAACCACAGAGGTCTTGTCTTCAGTTTTCAGGCCTAAAAAGAACCCAATACTTAGTCAGGCCATGTCAACAATCCATATTCAGAATCCTCTATTATGACCATCTGTGCACCAAAAACAGTTTTAGCAGGAGTTTTAAAAGGGATGGGTCACCAGCTCTCACTTCATGCAAGTGTAGCTCCTTACACAAAAGTTCAAAGTGCATCATGGCCTCAGCTTATCTTAACAGACTAATAAATATACTCAGTACCATTGTAATCTCTTGAAATAAGAATTTCAAGAAGAAATTAAGTCAATTGCCAAATCCTGCAGCACGCTATTATCAGAATAATGAATTATCCAAATCTTCTGTTGATACCGGTCCTGAATTTCTCTGAACAAGAAAAGAAACCTGACAAGGTGGGAGTGAGGCCAGAAGAAAGTAAAGGAAACTCTGATACATTGATTAAATAGCTCATTACTCTAAAGCTGTACATATTTCACTTAACCTTTAAAATTGCTCAATTCTCAAGCCTAGTTAAACGCAGCCCTGAGTTAAATCTCATATTCACCTGCATGTCATTGTTCTGTTTATATACAGTTTATAGAATTCCTTCTAGACCAAAACTTTAAGCATATTTAATAATGCACGTTCATAGTCCTTATAAATTATATGTCCTATTTGCAATGTCAACCTGAAAGCAAATTTGCATTTCACTGAAAACAAAGCAGTAAGAGACAAAGGTGACTTTGTCTGAGCTGAATGAGCTGGTACAGTACTTTGAAGCATGTCCATTTTCCCCACAATTAAAAAAATAGAAAATTCTCAAGACTTAGACACACTGAAGACGACTCCCATTCAACAAAACCCACAGCTGTCAGTCAACAAGATGAGCTATACGTGCATCAAATTCCTAATATCCTTAGGGTTCCCCAAAAACATGAAGTATCTTATTTTACACAGTATTTTGGATAGCATATACAAATACAATATTGGTACAAAATAGAAAGTTCATGCTATTAACAGTGTTTGATTCTAGTGCTCCACTACTGTCTCTGAGGCAAATATGTAAATCCATCAGAAAGCTTGCTTCCACCCTGGGATGCAGTGTGTCTTGGAGCAAGGGAGAAGCTGGGCAGTTAGACAACCCATCTTCCCAACACACTTTTCTGCTCACTAACCAGCTCCACAACACGCATATGCATACTTGGGGGCTTGAACTAAAGTGAGCTTAGGGCATATTTAACTAATCAGTAAGTAATTCCTAATGTCACCAGTGCACTGCCATACTATTTACACAACAAAACCACTCATAAAAAAACAAATAGAAAGGCCTTTTCTTCCCCTCAGTATTGTGTAATTTTTGTTTTCTTAGGATGACACAGCATGAACACAAGACACCTAATATGACTGAAGACAGCACAAATTATTTTTAAACACTCAGCATTGATGAGGCCAGACCTCAAATCCTTTCATCAGCTTTGGGTCCCTCGCTACAAGAAAGATATTGAGGGGCTGGAGCAAGTCCAGAGAAGGGTAACAGAGCTAGGAAAGGGTCTGGGGCACAAGTCTTATGAGACGCAGCTGATGCAACTGTAGGTATTTATCCTGAAGAAGAAGAGCCTCAGGGGAGACCCTATCCCTCTCTACAACTACCTGAAAGGAGGCTGAAGCAAGATGGGTGACAGCCTCTTCTCCCAAGCAACAAATGATGGCACAAGAGGAAATGGTCTCAAGCTCCTCCAGGAAAGCTTTAGATTGGCTATCAGGGGAAATTTCTCCACCAAAATAGTTGTCAGACACTGAAACCCTCTCCCCCGAGAAATGCTTGAATCGCCATCCCTGAAGATAATTAAAAGATGTGTAGATATGGTGCACAGCAATATGGTTTAGTGGTGGGCTTCACAGTGCTGGGTTAACGGTTGGACTTAATGATCTTAAATGTATTTTCTAACTTCCTCCAACTAATTCTACGATTCCACAGGGTACCAGGACCAACAGGTGTGTCACTAATCACAGGCCAAGGAAAAACAGGCTTGTGAGAGGCTTGTGAATATGTAGATATCATTACAAATACATATCACCTTACAGTCAAAATCCAGCTTCCATGCAAAAAGAAAAAAAAAATACTCAACTGATGAGATCCAAGTCAGGCATTTCATTTCCAAATGAGGAAACTTGGGCAGAATTTGTTTCCACTCATTCTTCAGCCTTTACTGGCTTGTTTCCAGGTATCATCAGCCTAGCTGCATTTTCTTCAAATGAAAAAAGTGTTAAACCAACAGGATCAGAGTTTATAATTGCTGAAAAAAGCTGAAAGGACACAAAAGGAAGGCTAGTAGAAGGAAACCATGGAAAACAGAGGAATGTAGTAGACAAATTTTATTGTGGTAATAAGACAAATGACACCTGAAAATGTACAAAGTCCAGGTGTGGACCTGATCCTCAAAGATGCAGCAACTGCCACAGAATTAGCTTCTGAGGAGAGAATTCAATGAAATCATCCTTCTTCCCATGGGACTCAGGATGGAGGAGGTACCCATCAAATACATACTGCATCTCACCTCCCCAGAAGTTGTGTTACTACCTCATCCAAAAGACTAGAAAAGGTTTTGACAAGTACTCAGGAGAAGACAGAATATCCAGTCTTCCTGACCAGGCAAGACACTTGGGATACTTCCAGTACCGACGGAAATCCAAATCCTGCATTTCCTCTCTGTCAGTTGAACTTGCACATGGTGCAGCAAAGGGTGCACATATTTAATTACAGGGTTACATGCCCTCCCCCAACACTTCTGGAAAGGATATTTTGCCAGAGAGCATATGCATATGCACACTTCCTGATTCCCTCTGAAGCTGAGCCAAAAAACAAGGAACAGGCCACAACTGTCCAAATTATACATGCAACATATTTTCTGGCACAGCTGCAGAGCACACGGAGAGTGGGCTGCAGGCTGGATGAATGGTTCTGCTAGTAGCAACCTTCAATCCCCATTTTTCTAAAGCTATTCTTAGACTTTCCTCTGCTACCTTACAAGTCCCTAAATTTAGAGGCGTAGAACACTACAGCTCTTTTTGTGCAAGCAGACTGTGTGCATCTATAATGCATGTAATGGAAATCTGAACAAAAGTAAGTGGTCCCAAAATTAGACCTTAAATCAACCCTGTATACATATGTATATGACAAGTCAATAATGTTAGAGGGGAGAATGCATTTAAACATTTTTATATACTGGATATTTCTTCTTTTTTTCTTAACGAAACATATGGTTTAATATCCTAAATACTAATTCAAAGAAGTATCATTCCCAGCACTTCAGCCAAGCTGTAAGTTTGTCTTAACACCCTCCTGTTTTATGGTCATTGCTTTAAAGGCAGTCATTGAAAATTGCAATGCAGTGCTTGGCCAAGAACCACACTGGAACCACCATCCACGGCACACACTGTTCCACATGCTGTGCAGGACTTCAAGGGCCTGGGAAAGGAGCTAAAGGTCTATTTATATTTTCGCAGTGTTTGTCTCTGAAGAGGGAGATGGTTCATAAACATCATCTTATTTTCTTTACATCCTACACTCATCCTCATTCACCACTTATTTTCCTCTCCCATCTACTTTTCTTAGGGAGCCCTGTCCATGTCAGCTAAATAAAAGGAAGACGGAGAGGCCATTTGATTACCAAAATAAGCACTTACTCTTTGCGAAAGAGATCTGGTGGCAAGACCTTTTCAAACTTGCTGATAGTAATGCAATAGGATCCAACAGCTAACAATTAAAGCTAGATCAATTCAACCTTGAAACAGTCTGCAATTTCCAAGCAGCGACTGCAGCTGAACCTTGGAACTGTTTACTGGGAAAGACAGAGGGTCAATCTTTGTGACATGATGTGTTTGTAAAGTGAAGGCTTTCATGTATCTCTGGAAGAATTTATATAAAAGCTGTGAAATGAATAGCCTGTCTTTCTGGGGATTCCATCTTTTATTCTAGAAATGTATTTCTTAACTTCTTCTTTGTGAGACACAGAGGGAAGGCAGTACCTTTCAATATTCAAACCATGTTTCTCAGACAAAGGTTCCCAGATGACCTGCAGGACTTCAAACATGGTGTAGAAACACATTACGTATTTCATCCAGTTAGACTGTTAAATCTGTTTTGCACTTTAGCATGCATTCTGGCCAGAGAGCAGGGAGGATTAATTTGTTACATGGATCATCTGAGGATATAATATCTAACAGCCAGGCCCTGAGCATTACTGACCACCCTGTTTCTGCTGCTTTCTAACCACACAACTGCTCAGTTTAATGCCACTGTGGTCAGTATGGTACCTGCCTGAAGCCAAGCTCACACTGATTTACTGACTTGCAGGAGATCAGGCTGAAGCCCCAGTAATCCCTTGGAGCCCCAAATACTACAATAAAAAAACCACTCGCCTGCATTTCATATAAGGCAGGTCACATAAGGCACGAGTTGATCAAAAACTGCACGTCATAAACAAAGGTAAACCCAGACAAAAATATTCACATTTTAATCTACAGGCATCTACAGCAACCAACAAGAAAATAACAGGTAGAAGAATATTCTGAGCTATAACACACTTGAACTTATCTATGTTTGTTTTCAAAAGCCATTTCAAAGACGGGAAGCTCTAGTATTCATTTCTTCCAGACCATAAGGAAATTCTACATTTTTTTTTTTTATTTAAAATCTTTTCTCTGGGGGAAAAATTCTTATAAGAAACTGCTTTAACAGATAATCTACAGATTCTATTTTGTAAAAATAGAGCTGATTTTCAAAAGAGGAAGGAGTCTGACTTAAATTTCTCAACATCTGCAACTGCAGATCTGATTAAGCATCTATGGAAATTAAGTAGGCACTTCAGCATTCTGCCAAACTGGTCTGAAAAGTACACTTCAGTGCTTGGATGATTTGGGATTTCACCTTCAAAACAGTTCAGGTCTTAAATCCAGTCCATTATAAAACAGTCAGATTTACTGCTCAGTATTCAAATTTGGCCCACAATTCTTTGGCAACTTTTTGCAGGACAAGGACACCACCTTCATTCCTGCTGGCCAGAGTCTGCCGTAACACTTCAGTCCTGTACTTCTACCACAGATGTAGCTACCTTTCGAAGGGTGATAAACTACGTGACACAACTTCTAATGAAAACATCATGCACAACTCCAGTGCTGCACTAAGCCTCTGCCTGTGAGGTCTACGTGAAAATGAGGAAAAAAGTCTAAAGAGAGAGCTCAAAATTAAGCTTCCAACACCCTCCTCTATGTCCAACATGAAATTAAACTCTTGCTTTGCAGTGCCTCTCACGACTAAAGATGAATTTTAATAGAAATATATTTTAAAACTGTTTAAGACTGCTTTCACAGAACCAAAAGTTCATCTACACAGCCCTAGAGATCTGGGTGCTTGAACTAAAACCATTTTTTTTCCTGGAAAGTACATCAGAGCCAGAGTCTGAATGCTTGTGGTGTTTATTAAACCATCTATTTTTCTTTTCTTACCGGAAATTTTTTACATGCATTCCCCTAGACAATTTCTCATCCTGAAATCTATTATTAATGTAAGTGCTTTATAAATACATTAAATACAAACGCACCTCTGATAGTGAGCTACCTACACATCAACATTTCACAAAACAACAACTCGTGAAGATGTAAACATGGTACAATCATGATGTCACCACAAGTCCTTATGATTAAAAAGTGGTCCTACATACTTAATGTGTTCCTGAAAAAAAAAAATACAACCACAGTCATCCTGACTGGGAAGATGACACTTACTACTTATTACTTTAACTTAGGCTCTGTAGCAGATATTCCCGAGAAGAAATTGATTTTTCAAAAAAAACATGGTTTACACTGTGCACAATACAAAAGCAACACTAAAACTTGCCTGTTACAATCACGTTCTAGATGAACTCCAACATTCTCTCTTATCCCTACTTGTCTTTCTTCGAAGCACAGTAGTTAACCTTTTTTTGCTCTCAGCCAGTTAAACAACTCCTTCTTATCCTTCCCAGCTTCTCTCACAACATTTATATTCCTTAGTCTGAAACACTTCCTAAAACAATCATAGTAGGTTATACAAGGTATTTTGAAGACCTCTCCTACAGAATCCAGAAGCATTCTAACAGGCTTGGCATTTTGGTCAAAAAAGAACAATATTTATCGAACCACAGCTGAGTGTATTTAATTATCTAGAAAACATTGTGAAAACAATAACAAGTGTGTGTCTTAGCTCAACTAAAGCCCAGCACTGTGTTGGTATACCTGTATCCTAACCCTGCTGTAGGTCATGATGAGTCACTGTTTTCTGGAAGAGCAGCCAGAGCACCACCTGCAACTTGTCAATAGGCTGAAATGTGATTAAGGTATTCAAAGCTTTTCTCTAGTGGGGAAGTTTCCTTTACACAGAACTACTGCGTGAAAACATTGATATAAAACAGTATTTCCAAAGCAAGTATCATTTCCCCTCCACACTGAAAGCAAAGCACAGACAGAATAAAAGGCTCTCACTGCAACAGCAGTTTGGTTTTCCGCTGTTAAGAGTAGCTTTGGGGAACTGATAGTTACACACTATCCAGTCAAATTCAGCCTCTTCCTTTCCCCCAGTCCTTTCTCTCACTTTTGCCATGAGGACTGGCCATGAACACAGTCATTAGGGAAATTTTAATACATTGCTGTAGCCCTAATCACACTGCACGCTAATAGGAAAAGCATCATGGGTGTCTATTACGTGTGAGCTGTTACTCATCTTCCTTGGAATTTTTCAAAACATCAGGTTATTGAATTATCCTCACGAAACTGCACAGAAAAGAGCACAGTAACAGTCATGCAACAGGAGATACAATAATTATAAAATATTACATATATTTCCTGTACCTTTCCATGTTCTGGCTTCAAGAGTTTCAAAATATTTATGTCAGAGGCTCCTTCTGAACCACAAAAGCTGGCAAACCTTCCATCCACTAAACAAAATAATTGGAGTTTCCACTTCCTAAGAAATTAAACAATCAGCCAACTTACACTCCAGGATTCTAAGGAAAACAAATGAAAATGTAGAGATTCATTAAGGCTTGCAACAAACTTAATCTTCCTTAAATTGCTAGCCTTTTCAGTAAGTCTATTCTTTAACCTTCATGATCCAGTACATTTAGTTTCACTGCATTTTCAAAATTCTCTTTCCCCCATTCCTTTTGCTTTTCTACTTCCCAGTGAAAATAAGGTGTTAATTGGCAACTAATTGTATAACTGTAGAGTAATAAGGTGTAAGCATCAAGCTACACCAAGTATTTATAACAAGATTGCGACTAGTGACTTAGATTTTGTGAAGTGGTTCAAAATGGCTCATCTTCCATGAAACTGCTTGTTTGCCTCCACAGATTTCCACAAGAAAAGGTATTCTATTTTACTGATTGATCTTCTTGTTACGCATTATGTAACGGGTATATTCTTTTGCCAGACCACAGTTGCTGCCCTGAAAGCATTACTCATTGCACGGCCTACAGTTTTGTGCCTGAAGTGAGACAATCACAGTCCAAGTGCAAGACATGAATCCAGGCAGACCAAAAGAAAGGAAAACACTAACACAAGCTGGAAATCTTCCAACACCTGCTTTTTAAATTCTCTGCTGTGAGCAACTGACTCCAACAAGAACATTAGATAGGAAAGACAAAAGGATCAAAATGCAGAATTTTTGACACGAACACATTTCAGCAGGATCAGCTATGACAGTGAAGTGAGCCTATGTAGAGTTCCTAAGTGTTAATGCTATTCATAATATTCAAAGCTAAGAAAGCAGAAGAGAATACAAAAGGCTTCTGGACATCAAAAGTCCCAGAGGAGTTGCTTTGTCCAGTAATTCAAATACCATTACCTATGTCAAAGAGTTCCAAGTGCAGATACAACTAAAGTATCACTGTTCTAAAAGAAATAGAAAAGAGTTTTCATTATTCAGGTACGTATCTCAGTTGCTGCCCTGTTACCAGTGCTTCTATTTCTGCAACACTTATGGCTGCCTAAGTACATAAACTAAATCACTTATATTTCCTTATTTCTCACACTCCTAGCTTCTCATAAAATTACTTTTCAAAACCTAATAAAGCATCATAGAACATTTGAGACTGATGGTTAAAATTACCACATGCAGAAAGTATTTTAAAAATTTTACAAATGTATTCTCAGGTAAGAAATGTCTCTAACAATTTCATGATTTTGCTAAAAAAAAACCACCTAAAATTAGTATTCTATGTGTGGGCATACTACTATATTTTTAACTCTTTGAAGAGACAAAAATAATCCAACTGTGTACTAAACTTGATCTTTTATGGCCAAATTCTGTGAAAAAAACCCCAGAAAAATCCTTGGCATACCTGCAGCAAATGAGTTTGCATACTGAACCCAAATAATCCTTGTTTTGGAAAGCGGCATCCCACCCTTCCATTAAGGAAGGGAGGAAAAAAACCCTCAAGTGAATGTTCCTCATTCTTGCCAATGCACAGGAGATATTGGAGGTGAAAAAGCTCCTGTGTGTCATCCTTTCCTGACACACATTAGAGCAAATCTGACATGAAGTACTTTCAGACTCTCAGGGTGTCTTTAAAAAATGTTGCATCACTAGCAGAGTTCAGCAACTGAAAAAAAAGAGGTGACCCAAGGCACCTGCTACAGACCAGAAGAAGGGAGCTGGAGCTGAATTCTAATCACATTCCCTATTTTCTGAGTACAACTCTTTTTAGGTCACATTTTGTCAGTCCTATGGTTGGCCAGCGTGGCAGTCAGCAGAGCTGTCCCCAACAACTATAATTTTTCCTAGTAATGAACATTTTTTCTATTTGCCTATGCAAGGGTAATCCAAACTTCACCTCACTCTACAGGCTCCCATTCTTACTAGGCCAAAAAGGGCAAGAAAAGGATAACCATTGCCATGATAATGAATGTGTATGCAGAGAACTGCAGAAAACCAAAATTATTGGAGGTTTGAGGAAGGATGAGAATGACAAGATAATTAGAGATGCCTGAAGATAAAACAGAGAGAGAGACTGGCAAAGGAAAGAAATCATTTTGGGACATATGTGATGATAAGATAGGAAAACTTCAAAGAAAGTAATCAAAAAAATTAAAGATCTTTTAAGAATATAGTATATACTTAAAACACTAACTGTTCCTGTTGTGTGGTGAAATTAATTAAAGTTCTGTGGGTTTGCAATTTAAAAGCCACATTAAACACACACGAATGGTAACTAGGGGGAGAAGAATTTCACACTCTAATATTACATAAAATCAGTTGGACTCTTACAAGGACCAAAAGCACTGTTTATTTTACTACATGCTTTTTGAAAGCGAGATAAATTTGGGGGTTGACACTAGACGGATTTTAAGGTCCATTCCAACCCCTTAGTGTTCTATGACACGGGTGGCAAGAGGAAGCTTTTCACATGGAGACATCACTTGTCATGAAAAGGCTCTCTCAGAAGTCTGGAAACATTTTCAGGGCTTCAGATTTCACTGATATGATTTAGAACACTGTTCCACAGCTGAGTTCTTACAACCAAAGGCATTTTATCCCCAGTTCTTCAAGTGTTAATCCTGGGCTTTGCTAACTGCATTGTGCCAGATCCAAACACCTATGGGGTAGTTCATAGTCCAACTCACTCCTTCCACTATAAAAGCCTACACAAAAATTTTTCTTGCATGGTCCAAGACAAACAGCACTATAGACATTTCTAGGTCTTTATTCCTTGGGACCTTTCCATGTGCAAACAGTGGATAAAAACTTAAATCAGTTCAGAACTTAAAATTCAGTTTCTGCTAAATGTAAAATACGAAATATTCTGTTCACCTCAGATTTCTAGACATGCTATTTATTATAGATAATCGAAGCATCACCTGCAGATAAAAGCATGGCTATAGCACCTAACTACAGCTTGGAATAGAGATCATACATGGACAATTTTTAATTTCAGGTATGCAACAACAAGAATAATATCATTACCTACATTTGCATTTTAGTGAGAGAAAAGTCTATCCAAGGTTTTACAAAGATAAGAGGGGATGTGCAGTAACAGATACTCAACAAGTAACTTAAAGTAGAAGATTCCTATCAGAAAACATTTTCCCCATACACAGGAAATGTGAATGTACCATACAATACTACTGCTGGTTTTCTGCAGCAAACTACATTTCACCAAATTTTTAAACTAGTTTCTTAGTACATTGCCCAGGTTAAAGGGCAACTGACCAGATACACCAGAGCAGATTACATCCCTTTAGTCCATTTAACCATTTAAACTGTACTCAGCCTGATCCAAGAAGTGTAAACCACAGTAGCCCAATTAAGCATCATGTCCATCTACATTAGCTGAAATCAGGCACCCAACACCCAAGCAGCTCCTTTTTCAGTAAACCTCAGAAAATCTGAAAATAATAACAATAACCATAGTATCCCACAAGACCACTTTCCTCTATTCAAATCAGTACACACAGAACAAGCCTCCAGCAACTCACAATGGACTTAGCAACAGTAAAAGATTTCATTACTGGTTTCCCAGGCGGTAACAAATGACAATTACATTCAAAATGTACTTGGGATAGAGGAGGAGCAAAAGGACAAGCCATTCAGGACAGCAAGAAGACAATCAGAATGGGCTGTGACACTCTGTGTTCTGAACCCTCTGCTGTCAGAACTGCAGGAGCAGTGACAGACTTCTCAACCCGTTCTGTACTAACAAGGAATGATTTCGATATTGACTTTTCATGGGGCTATTTACATGAGTAAACATTAATCAATTTATGTTAGGGTAGCAAATTAAGATCAAAATAATTATTTGACAAGTAGGGCTTGCTCACAGCTGGCTTACAGCCACAAGTCATGAAGCACATCCTGCGGAAACCTAAATCCTTTATTCTTTCAATCCTGCTTTTTGTTTTCCAAATGACACATAACCAGCTAAGACAGTAAGTCAACACACAATCCTTCACATGTGGTTAGTCAATGCGTATTTCAGGTAACAGTATTTGTTAAATATATAGATAGCCAAAAGTATCTTAGGCATAATAAAGGGACGTCATTGACCTAAAAATCAGACTAATCTGTCAGAAAAATTTCCATGTATTAGTGCCAAAAAGACCCTGAAATTACACAGAAGAAATATTTAATGAAGCGCATTTCTATTTTTCCAGACTGAGTACTTGAGAGCTTGTCAATGCTTGTGTTTTGGTTCTCCACAGCAGCCTCCTGTTTGTTTGGGTGAATTTTTATCAAAGCGCTGGAAAGAAAAGAACTTCTATGGTGACAATAACAACAGAAACCTTGGAAATGAGACACTGTCATGTGCACAAGACCTGAGGCTCCGAGACTTACATTTTCTTCTATGAACAGATTCAAAATGGACTGCATCACTTAAAAAAAAGGCAAGACCAACTTAGAGTAAGAAATAAAACAGCCATCAGATTAAACAGAACCCTTTTTCAAGTCACATCTGGCAGCTCTCCCAATAAGAGAAAAATTAAATATATGCATTAGTTCTCTTTATACTGACTTCATTTACCTCAGCCACTCATAATCAAGAAAAATAATAGAAATAAACATGTCTACAAAGAAACAAAACTTGTTAGGTTTTTTCCCTTAATAAAGGTCCATCTTCATAAAGATGACAATTGATGAAGCGCATGTTCAGAGATGTTGAACATACTTCTTTTATTTATAGAAGCTCAAACTCTTTACAGACCAAGATAATGATAAGGAAACTTTAAGAGGCTGGAATGAGCAAGCTTTAAAAGCCTCCCCACTTCACGTTCTCAAAGGCTTGGCAGTTCATTGCTCCAGTTAGTGTATCAAGATGAGGCAAACATATCTTAAGCTCAACATAAATCAAAACCAGACTTCTCTGTAGTGTATCTAAGCCAAAGCTTTTTACCTACTAACTTACCTTAGCAAGAAATCCAGTACTTAGATCTATAGCTCTGCATACAGTCAGTGCTGGTATCAGTATTAAGAGGAAATTAAACAACTTTACGTAAAGGCAAGGATTTCTTTCAAATCAGTGAGTCAGTTTTTATAAAACACAGCACTTCACTGGAAAGGAGTATTCTCAAAACACAAGGCAAATTAAATACAACACCCAATGCAGTAAACAAACAAAAATCACTCAACCAAATTCAAGTACGGAAAATAAGGAATAACATTTTACACCAGTAGTAGCCCACCTCTTAGAGCATCAAGTCTGACAATCTCACTTTATTTACCTGTTTATTATAAAGTTATCCATAAACCAACTCTACAAAAACATCTTTCTGTAACTTGCAATATACAGTATGTTTCACACAATGCCTAAGGAGAAGAAAAAACAAAAATCACCTCTTTTCTCAAGACTGAAAAAGCCTATACCTATGGTATGAGGAGCAAAAACCACAACTAAACTGGTTCAGCGCAACTAAATATGTGACACAAACTACGGCAAGAAGTAGGAATTATCAGAGCTCTGTGGCATATAAGGAATATGATAATCTACAACTGCTGAGCAGCAGCACCAGGGTGTTTGCAGAGGCTCTCTACACTAACCTACAGTTTCATAATGAAAAATATCAACCTGTCACACTGAACAGCCCAACACAGGACGTATCATCCAAGTTCAGTGCAAGTTCATAACACACATTTATTCAAGTTAACAGGACTTGCTTATAGAAGTTGAGCTAGGTCAAACCTGTATTTTGCTGGAAGTTATTTCATTCCAAGGAAATCAAAGCAACTTCCAGGAAATGAACCAGAGAAGCAGTGTCTCATCTACACACTCAGAAATTATCTGGTGAACATTTGAGACAAAAAAGCCATGTAAGGACAACCAAGAACTCTGACATTTATTCTAGTTATGGTACTTTGCTACATATGCTTACAAGAGCCTAAGGGAATTTTGCGAAGGTCAAGATGTTGCTTAACCTGGTGTTATTCAAAAAATAATAAGCTAATTGTCATATGAAATAATGCGTGTATATGTGTTTATTTTTTTATACAGACACAAAAATACAAAACAACAATGTGCTTTAAACTTTTTAAAGTGTTGCTTTCTCCTATGTAACAGTGGCTTCTTGTTTTTCTCTGGATAAATAAACAGCATCAATTTCTTAGCCAGAAACATGCAGCAGCACCTCTAGAGCTACTTCTGCACCTGTACAGAGAACAGACCAGGAGACAGATGCTGCAGCCATGCTAAATGAGCTAAATGCTAAACTGAATTTAAATTTAGCTAAATGCTAAATGCTCTTCCCTTACAAAACAGGGCTGTCTTAACCCCAGTCCATTTTTGGACAGTTCCTAGTCCATAGCTTTCCCTGAGCAGTGCTCTGTTTGGGCTGCTGACACTGGTCCCAAGCAGGCCAAGGAGCCCACTAACACTTGAACAGTGTGACAACCCTGTGACAGTGTTCAAGTTCAGGCTCGAAGCCCATTCAGACTTCAGGTACAGCCACAGCCCTCCTGACCCCAAGGCAAGTTGTGCAAGGCACAGAGAGCACACCACAGTTACATTCGGAATTTTCCTATCTTCCTTTGAAATATACAAGTATTTGGTAAATTACTTCCCTGACAACAATATTTATGTCCATGAAGACATAGACACTTTTGTCAGAGCAACGACCAAAAAGCGTAAATGATAGGGTTTATGTAGCTACAGTTACGTTTTAGAGATGATACACTCTCTACTCCTTAGTTCTAGTCAGAGAAATCACTTATCAAAATTACCATCTCAAAAGAGACTTGAACCAATAATTACGAAGTAGAATAACAAGATCAACTGAGCAGATTAGCCTTTTCTAAATGCATCTTAAATAAAGAAAACACACCATTCAACAAGTACACCATTTGAAGCTGCAATGCTGCAGCAAAGCACTGCGAAGCTCACAGGCACTTGAGAGACCTAAGTTAAGGAATCACTCAAAGATGGAAAAAGGCCTTTTGTGACAATCAGGATTCAAAGGGAATTATTGGTTCAGTAATTTTTAATCACTATTTTGCCAGTACTCAGCATCGGTAATATCCAATGCCCTTGAAAATGCACCTAGTGAATTAACACTTTTGAGCATTTTTTCAGCAGAATCCTTACAGACCTCACTGCTTCCCACCAGGCTGTAGCTGATCCACTCCTCTCACCATCAGGTGCTGCAGCTTCAGTCGTCACATTTATTCCTGGAAAACTCTTTTTTCCTACTGTGGCTACACTATCTGACAAGGCTCAGTCAATGTTTTCTTTTTTTAAAGATGTGCTGCTGATCACTCCTGGAAGAAAATGACATTTACTGTTGCATGCTTTGGTCTTATCTAATTATAACACTAGCCTTCAGGGAATTTTTAAACTAATGACATTGGATTTGTCAAGCACAAAAACTTTTAATCTGATTTTTCAAGTGGATCCCAGCCAATGGATCCCGGCCACCACAGCACTTAGCAAAACACATTTTACTGTCCTCCATGCAATATTTAGGTGGGCTTCTTATCCAAATGTTAGGTTTTATTACCTAATATCTTTCTCCAGTGGCCAATACAAGGCATAGAGGGATATTGACAATGCTATTCAAGTTTTTATGACTAGAAGTCCACAAGTCAAATTATTTGTTTGTATATACAGCTTCAAAAATGAATGGAGGCACACTTTGAGAAAACGGAACCAAAACACTGTACGAACGACTCCCAGTTTGTCTGCTGATCTCGTGATGCAGCATCAACAAACACTAGCTCAACAGTACTACTCAGCTTCAAAGAGCCAAAACACCGGCTCACAAAGCTGCAAGAGGATATATGTCTCCTTTCCTTTTAGTTTAGAGAACTTCTGCATAAAAGATTCAACCCAGTTCCACCTATTGGGCAATTAAATTAATATTCTCACTACTGGTGAGTAACTTCATTCCCGTCTCTTCCCCTCTGTAATAAACCAAAGATCAGCAACAGACCATGACAATACAAAGGCTATGGCCAGGCCACGCATCATGACAGCAGCATCAAAGCTAGGCTCAGCTCATTCCATACTACATACTACTGGATACAGTCTCAAAAAAGGGGGGTTGAATATGTTACTAAATTTTAAGCACATATTAACATCTCACTGGCAATCATTCAGTAACATTACCCAAACAGGCGTTTCATTAGCCAATGGAGTAAATGCAGCTTCCTAAACATCCTGCTTCTGTCTCACCTAAGGACTTTTTCAGTGAACAAAATACTCAGATTTTAAAAAAAAACACAAAAAAAAAGATGAATCACAGAATTATGGAATTAGTAAGGTTAGAAAAGACCATAGAGATCATTGAGTCCAACCTATCACCTGTTACCTAACCTACTGCCATCCTGTTACCAACACACCATCCTATTATCTAGATTATGCCTCTAAGTACACCACTCAGTCTTTTCTTAAGCACCTCTAGGGACAGTGACTCCACCACCTCCTTGGGCAGCCCATTCCACTGAGAGATCACTCTCTCTGTGAAAAAGTTTTTCCTAACATCTAGTCTAAACCTCCCCAGCACAGCCTGACTCTGCACCCTCTTGTCACTGGTGGCCTTAGAGAAGATACCTACACCTGCCTGACTGCAACCTCCTTTCAGGGAGTTGTAGAGAGCAATAAGGTCTCCCCTGAGCCTCCTCTTCTTCAGGCTAAACAGCCCCTGTTCTCTCAGTCGCTGCTCATAATCTGCAGATTGAGTCCTTATCACTGAAAGCTCCCTTATTTTGCATCATTTTGGAGCTTTAGCCAATTTAAAGAATGTCAGCACAGAAAGGAAAAAGTTGGGGTTTTTTTCCACCAAGCATTACTACTTAATCTTATAAAGGGGGAAACACAAGATTCATTCAATTTCTTCTCAGGAAACCTAACAAAACAGTACGTATATTGTTTCTGGCTGGCAGCCACTGTACTATCACAGAGCTACTTAAAGGTGTAACAGTGTGAATTCTACTAGGTTTGAAAAAGCACTGGAAGTATAAAACAAATAGAAATGCCCATTAGCTAAATTGACTCTAAAAACAAATAGGAAGGTCCTTAAGGAAGGCAGAGGATCCTTGCTGATCCTGGTAAATGCTTCGAGCCAAACCAATTCCATAGTGCTAACGAACCACGAGTTTGCACTTGGCATCACCAGAAGGCTGTTTATAAAGACAGATGAATGGAAGGGAGGCTTTTCAATTTCAATTCTGTCAAGTTTAACTACTACCAAGCGTAACTTTAAAAGTAGTCTCCAGTCAACCATGGAGTCCATGAGCTCAGCTTAAGGTGATATAAGTGAGGACACGAAGATACACTATTCCATATGCATTTATCTAACATTCACCGTGGGAGCTCCAGCTGACATGAAAGCAACCACCACATTTTTGGAAAACTGAAAATACTAATAACGACATCATGCCTTATGGCCTGATGCTGCAACCACACACTATCATCTTAAAAGCAATTTTTTTTCCAAAGAAGTCCGAGGACTGAGTAAACAGCTTATCTCTATATAGGAAGAAGGGGATTTAATCCATCCATAACATAGATTTCTTTTGGTACCTTAGTGTTGGGCATAGCTACTATTGAAAAATTCATAATGGTCTAGCTTACTTTCTTTAAAAAGGTAAGAAAACAATGTAATTGTTGGGGGCAGAACTATAAAGCCAGAGAAGTTTCCACGCACAGGGCACAGAAGCAGCCCTGGACATGAGCAAAGCAAACCAAGGGAAGGCCCCGATGGGATTTCAGGTACAGAGTGGTGCAGGGTTGAACCTCTCACAAACATTCCAATGGAATGTAGTGTAGTGCAAAGACTCCTTCACACAGCATCCCAGAAAAGGGAGGAGGGAAAAAAAAAAAAAGATGTTATAAATACTCGCTCCATGCTCCAGTCACATACCGAGGAACAAAATATGCAATAATAAATTATGTAACTATTACCATCTACATAGACACTCGCTTTATTTCGCCATCATACAGGCTGAAAAAGAATTTTCTCTTTTTTAAAATACCCTGGTTTGTAGTGACATGTGTTGAAGAGGTTAAGCGAAAAAATCCAAATGTACCAAGAAAAAAGGAGATCTCCACGTCAACAAACAATCCACAGAACGTTTAGAACATGATTATAACCCTATTTCTCCCCAGCCCCCAATGTCATTGTGCTGTATTTTGTGCACACAGGAACAGAAACACACATCAAGCCCCACTGTTTTGAAAACAACACGCTCGAAATCTGCAGTGATCTTTCCTCCCCACCACGGCCGGTGCTGTACACAATCCGGAGAACAGCCTTATGCATAAATAAATAAATACACCGAACGAGGGGGGAAAGCGCGGAGGAAATGAAGGCGGCGCACAAAGTGCCGAACGCCTTCTCCGGGCAGGAAACCAGTTCTAATGAAAAGGTCCAAAAGCGATTTTAAATTCAGCCAAGGCAGCCCGAGCCTCCAGCACGACGGAGCCGAGCGGAGCCCCGGGGGCCGCAC